>LR990877.1:1924001-2504578 GCA_905163395.2 Endotricha flammealis
TCCGGTCCTTATAAGGAACCTACATGCCAAATTTGGAATCTCTAGACCCAGCGGTTTGGGCTGTGCGTTGATATACCCTCGCAACTTTGTTTGCGAATATCTCGCTTCCCCGTGGGAATTTTGAAAAATCCTTTCTTGGTACACCCCTAGGCGTCGTAAGGAACCTACGTTCCAAATTTGGAATATCTAGACCCAGCGAATCAGTAAAACCCTTGCAACTTCGTTTGCGTATATCTCGCTTTTCAGTGGGAATTTTGAAAAATCCTTTCTTAGTACTCCCCTAGACGTCGTAAGGAACCTACATTCAAAAAATTTGGAATCTATGGACCCACCGATTTGGGCTGTGCGTTGATATATAGTTAAGTCAGTCAGTCAGGGCTTTGAATTTTATATATATAGATGGAAAACACTCCGACTCGAGACAAACAAAATGCCATCATGTACGCTCCGCGCGGGGATCGAACTCGTGCCGTCTGGTGCTAAGGTAGGGTCACTCACTACCAAACGCGACAATATGCTGTCCTTGTGTCATAATAACATTCTTTTTTTTTCACCGGATTTTATACCAGTCTTATGTGGCCCCACATATTCACAAAATGAGATAGACACAAATCATAATCATTTCAAAGTCAAAAAAACTTTATTCTGTGGGCTCTCGCACGTTTACAATGAGAGGCTTTCGTAGGCACATTCTATAATTATTAAATAAATAAGCTACTCTATAAACTACCCCCATTTCGGAAACAAAGCAAAATGACCACTGGGAAAAGAAATTATTTACGCAGGTCGCGTGTTGTCGACCGCTGTACGGGACCATAAGAGTCAAAATCGCACTCGTTTATCTTCACTTATAATCATCCCACAAGAAAATAAATGATATTTACAGCCAGTACAAATATGACAAGAATAATAAATGTGAGAAAAAACAAGTCATAAAAATATATTTTCTCGACGTTGGCAGCCCTATCGCATGCCACTCGCGATAAGTAGGGACATCCTCTCGGTACTCTGACATGCTATTTATGACTATTTCACAGATGTTCTTAAAAAATAACCTCACGCTTTATTCCCTGTGGTGTAAGATAGGTTTTAAATAAAAGTGATCATACATTTTCTTTGATATACATATTTAACTAGCTGTATCCGCGGCTTCGCCCGCGTGGATACTGCCTTTTCCGTGGGAATTCTATAAATTGCCGTCTTTATCCTTGTCAACTTCATAAACTTACAGCCACTGCAGCCACTGAGTATTCACTGTGGAAATTCACAAAGGCACATAATAGACCACAGCTGGCAATACCTCCGCTGCGAAATAATAATGGATGGGCCCGCACGTCTCGAGAAAAGGCAAACCTATTCGCAGAATACCTATCGAATGTGTTCTGCCCGAATCAACCCAGCAACACAGGCCATGAAAAAGAGGTTGAATTATTTCTCAATGAGCCTCTACAAATGTCGCTCCCACCTACACCAGTCACAGTCCGAGAAGTCTGGAGAACTATTAACGGTCTCAAAGACAAAAAGGCACCTGGATACGACCTCATAACAAAGGAAATTTTGAGACAACTACCAAGAAAAGCGGTAGTTTTCCTCACCATGCTGTACAATGGAATACTAAGGGTCCAGCATTTCCCAGACCATTGGAAGATATCACAAATCATAATGACACACAAGGCAGGGAAGCCAGCAAACGAGACAAGCTCCTATAGGCCCATCAGCCTCCTACCGGCCTTGTCCAAGGTTTGTGAAAAATTGGTTCTTCAACGAATAATGCCATTATTGGAAAGTCGTAACATCATTCCAAATCACCAGTTTGGCTTTCGACAGAGGCATTCTACCATCGAACAAGTGCACAGGGTAGTAGATAAGATTAGAAAATCGTTAGAGGAAAAAGAGTACTGCTCATCTGCATTCTTGGATATCCAACAGGCATTTGACAGAGTCTGGCTTGACGGTCTCCTCTGTAAAATCAAAAAGAGTCTTCCACACAGCTACTACATCCTGCTGAAATCTTACCTCACAGGGAGAATCTTTCAGGTAAAAGAGTCTGGATCAACCTCCGGATTCTACGACATAAGAGCTGGCGTGCCTCAGGGTTCGGTGTTGGGACCAATTCTGTACACCCTATACACAGCAGATCTGCCACAGGTGGATGGGGTGATGACTGCCACATTTGCAGATGACACAGCCGTACTAGCCAGTAGCAAACGACCTGAGCTGGCCTCAGTTCAACTCCAACGGGGGCTTGATGCCATAACAAATTGGCTTAAAAAATGGAGAATCAAAGCTAGCGCAACGAAGTCAGTGCAGGTCACCTTCACCCTTCGGAAAGAAAACTGTCCTCCTGTACAACTTGAGAACTCCATACTACCTTGCAAAGACAGTGTAAGATATCTTGGCATACACCTAGATCGTCGCCTGACATGGAAGCAACACATAAAAAGCAAGAGAGAAGAACTTATGATACGGCATAGGAACCTGTATTGGATGATGGGTAGAAATAGCAAGTTATCAATAGATAACAAACTGCTAATTTACAAGTCAATACTAAAACCAGTTTGGACATATGGCATTCAGCTCTGGGGCAGTGCAAGTGACTCAAACATCACAATATTACAAAGAGCGCAAAATACAATATTAAGAACAATAGCCCAATGCCCATGGTTTATTACGAACACGGAGATCCATACACACCTAAACATGACTACGGTGAAGGAGGAGATTAAGGCCTCGAGAAGTGCTTATAAAACGCGGTTGGAAAAACACCCGAACTTACTTGCGGCGAGTCTAGTCACACGCAGCTATGAAAACCGCCTTAAAAGGAAGGATATACTGTAGCTGTCTTCAATGGAGGACGCACTGACTTGACCTATTCCTAGAAAATATCTGCTTATGGTAGAATACCGATTGCAGATTGAAAAAGAAAAAAGAAAAAAAAAAAAAAAACTTCATAAAGGGAACCCATAAACAAAATTCCAGCTTTCTAGGTTGAGCGCCTGCGATAATATTCTTACAGTCCTATTACTCCCTTTCCCGTGGGATTTCTAGAAATTGCCGTCTTTATCTTTGTCAACATCATAAAGGGAACCTCTATACAAAATTCCAGCTTTCTAGGTTGAGCGCCTGCGATAATACACTTACAGTACTATTACTCCCTTTCCCGTAGGAATTCTATAAAACCCCATCTTTGTCCTTGTCAACATCATAAAGGCAACCTCTATACAAAATTTCCAGCTTTCTAGGTTGAGCGCCTGCGATAATACACTTACAGTCCTATTACTCCCTTTCCCGTGGGAATTCTTTAAATTGCCATGTTTATCCTTGTCAACATCATAAAGGGAACCTCTATACAAAACTTCAGCTTTCTAGGTTGTGCGCCTGCGATAATACACTTACAATCCTATTACTCCCTTTCCCGTGGAATTCTTTAAATTGCCGTCTATATCCTTGTCAACATCATAAAGGGAACCTCTATACAAAATTTCAGCTTTCTAGGTTGTGCGCCTGCGATAATACACGTACAGTCCTATTACTCCCTTTCCCGTGGGAATTCTATAAAAATAAAATAAATAAATAAAACCTTTATACAAAATTCCAGCTTTCTAGGTTGAGCGCCATACTTATGGGTAAATTGAACCGTTGCAGCGCACGCAACGGAAGCCCTAATAATTTTCCCCGTTTTGACAACATTTTTCAATGATACCTAAAGCCTTCCTCGATAAATGGACTATCCAACACAAAAAGAATTTTTCAATTCGAACCAGTAGTTCCTGAGATTAGCTCGTTCAAACAAACAAACAAATTCTTCAGCTTTATATTTTAATTTTAGTGTGGTATAGATAGATATAGATTTTTAAACAGCGCCACCTAGGGTAATAGATTTAAAGTGCTTTAATTTTCGCGCGATATTTATAATTTGATGAAAACGTAACCATAGCGCGATGCAACTTTTGAATAGCGCCATCTAGCGTAGAATAGACAGAACTTGAATTAATTTCAACAAGCGCGTAAATTTTTGCTATAACTTCTAAAGTATCTATTTATTTTATATGGTGTAAAGATTATAATAATGCACATGAAATGCCTAAGGTAACCAACGTAGTTTACTGGATAAGGATTAATACTGTATACGTCAAAATCGGTTTCCAATTTCCGCATTATTACTCGAAAATCGCTTTTTATTTTATAGTAAGTTATCCGTAAACAATAAATATATGCTATCGCGGACTTTTTTGGAGACCTAAATAAGAGGAATATCCTATAATTTTTGTTTTGTTATATCTCAAAGGGTTTAGCTAGCGTTTTCGTCGACAGCTCCCAAGCGGGTTGATTTTTTCCGACACTCCCAACAATAATCTTTATATTTCAACCAATTTACACAAAATCTTGACAAATTTTATATATAAACCTTCCTCATGAACGACTATCCGTTGGTAAAAACCGCAAGAAAATCCGTTGGGTAGTTTTTGAGTTTATCGCGAACAGACAGACGCGCGGGAGGACTTTGTTTTATAATATGTAAGGATTTGAATAACTGTAATGGCGAGTATTGGATGAAGATACTCCTGAAGAAATAAAGAAATAAAAAATCTGTTAAATAATTTTTAAGTTGTACCCGACTTAAGCCTCTAACGATTTCTCTCTTCCCATTTATGGCGAGATCCTGCACCTGGTCAGAACATCATCGTCTTTTACCTTTCATATTTCCGGTAACCATAACCATTTCTCCAGATTATCGGCTGGTTTTCGAGCCTGCCCAAAATATTGTAGCACTGTGTGGAGGGAAATGTTCACGAGTCTTTGATTTACGCAGAGTTACTCATCAATTTAAGTTTAAACATAGGTTATAAATAATTACATAAACGACGTCATTAATTTGTGCATAAACGCGACGTGAGAGTAGAATCAAGCATAATAAAAATCAATTAATAATTTTTAATTGGTCTCTATTACATTACTAGGATATTATGGCAATAAACTTAACTGCAACAGCAATCATTATAAAACCCGTTCATTTCCAAATATTTTTGACCTCCATTATGCTGACAGACTGCTTGCTTATGTTACATACAGCCATAGCATGGTTACAGTACAGACACAATTTTATAGCATGGTTACAGACACCATTTTTTCTTTCAAAAAGGAGTAGTCAGGGAGTGGACGCGAAAAAAAGTTCTTTAAATATAATTCAGTTGCGCAGTCAACTATACATTTGAGAGTTTTATCTCAATTTATTGTTATATATAGTTGTTAAATAATAAAACAAACTTTAAAAGATCATGAAATAGTAATAAACGAAGAATAAAAACCTCGAGTATTCGAAAACCGCAATTATTTTGTAGTACAAACATCCGTATCTCCGTATTCACAGACAGATAATTAAAATTTATGTTTACATTGATTCATTAGTACGATATTTGTATAAACAAATTAAAACAACCCACATTACGTAATTTTACGATTGAGCTCCTAGAGTGTTATAATTTAAAGTTAAGGCCCGTCACACATGGCACTGTTTTCCTACTGAATACTGTGTTTGTACGCATTAATACCATTTTAAAAGAGCAAGTACTAAGTTTCTTGCCAGTTTCTTCTTAGCACAAATCTGCCGTCTGAACTGGTGGTAGGAAAAAATTGTGACGATGCGAAAGAGCTTATATAACGCTTATTTGAATAAAAATATTTTGAATTTTGATTTTTTTTTTAAACGAAACGCAGCAGCGCAGCGGTGGAGAGGCGCGGGGACGATGACAGTCGGGCGACTGTTATAAAATTTTCTCTCTTACAATAAAATAAAAAAAAACACCATTTCATTCATTAATCCGGATTTATCTTTTTATATTCATTCAACTGTTTTTTTGCAAAGATTTTTAAGTGGGTCGTTTACCATTAGTCCTCCACACACAATCTAGAGTTCTGGAGGGTATGCGACCGCTCTGTGTGAGTCACGGGCTTTATACGAATTGACTTTACGATAGCACTAAACTTATTTTTAGGTTACCTAGATGTGACATGGTCGTAGTTGTACGCTACACGCATTCGCAATGAAAATTAAAACACAGTGAGTATAGCATTTATGAAGTACCACCCTCTCACAGAATATCGGCGTAAAGCAGCAATGCGTTGTTCGGTGAATGAGATATTCGGAAGACTAACGAAGGTCAACAAACGAAGAACTTCTTCCCCTTTTTGACATCCCTTGGTATTTTCTTTCTGATTAAATTCGTTGTGAGTTCCAAGACCGCTGTAGTTTCTCCCCCGGGACGTCAATAAGCTTCATTCGCTTATTGTCAATCTGAGGTCGCCGTTGTTGATCCTGGCTACACAGGAGACACATCGGTGGGAATGTGTGGTGGGCTTGTCCCGATCCCTTGTATCTTGTGTATGTGATAATGTGACGCCATGCAAACAAGCAAGCGTAAATGCAGTTATGCTTAGTGCGTGCTCTCTGTGGGGAAATTCACGTAACAAGAACCGATTCTTGTTTGATTCAACGACACTTGCTGTCTCACTCATACAAAATAGGAATTGAACGGGACAGCGAGTGTCGTTGAATCGAACTTGAATCGGTTCTTGTTACGTGAATAGCCCCACTGATGTCAACCGTTTTTAGGGCTGCATACAAAGATAGAACTAGTGTTAGCCAATAAAATCCAATGTTTTTTAACACACCACGCCTGTTTGTCACTCACCTACGACTGTGAGTCGAGGTCAAGTACCTAAGCAAACCTACCCTTAACAATTTATAATGTCTTTAAAATTTATACTTACTTAATACAAACATTTTCTCGCGATTTCTAAGGCAAGCATTCGCGTGTAAATTTATCGTTAGCCATCGATAAATTCAATTTCGTACTGAATTGGAAAAACGAAAGGTATCGACTATCGATATAATCTAGGAGTTGCTACAATCGGAGTATCGATAAAGTCGCGATTGCGAATTCAATCATTCGATTGCACTGATTCACTGATATAAATTTAAATAGATGCCGCAAATGTATATGTAGTAGGATAAAAAACATTGACGTAACAAAACATTTTCTGTAAATCCACTCGCAAATAAATGACTGTCTTTATTTTTTTATTTTACAAGCAAGACGACGCGACGGTCAAGGTGAGGAAGGAAGTCACTTTTGGACGTTGTTCTCTACTAGACATAATATAATGAGGACAGATAAAGGAAAATGGGCAAAGGACGTAATGGAATGGAAAATCTAAACGGGAAAAGACAACAAGGACGTCAAATCAAAAGATGGTAGGACGACGATTTACCAAAAGAATGGAGGTTTGCTCGAGACAGATAAGTGGAAGAAATTGGGGGAGGCCTATGTCAAAAGATAACCTGAACAACAAAGTCGTTTATTCATCTAGATTTATTTTAAACTTAGATTTAAGAAAGAATAGTTTAAATAAAAAAGTAGTCCCTAAGTTAAAAGTGTAACATGGTCAGCGAAAAAAGGCTTTTTTATTCATTCCACTTCGCAACTACATCACCACCGCCTTGTAGATTTTTACGATGCGACATCGCATCAATCAAGAAAAGTTTGTGCTTATGTATGATATATATAGAAAAACTGGCAACCCCAGCCAAGTAAACAGGCCTAATGTTGGGCTCTGGTAATTTAAATTATAATAATTGATAATACGAGTGTTTGAAAGTGGAATATAGTAGAACACAAAGATCATAACCCCAACACCACAAACTACAGGTACCATTTGCACTTTTTGGCTACTGTCTGCAAGATAAGTCATCTGGAACATTCACAGTTGGGCAAATTCAAATACACTCACACAAAGATAATCAGCTGATAAACAGCTGTTGCATTTAAATTGCACATGATTCGTGCACTGACAATACAATTTCAAATTAGACTGCTGGGCTGGACTTTGACGTCTGTCAGCGAAAGGTTGACATTGACATTGGCACCTTTGGAAACGGATGCGTTCAATCTCTAAAGAACATTGAGAATTCACTCCGTTCATTCAATAAATACTCTTCGGCGGTTTTGTTTGCTGGCGCCATCTCTGTTTGCTTGGTGGCATTACAATTACTTTACCGTGGTCAAGTGGCATGCAGACGCAACGGCGAATCATCAACAAGGAAGGAAAATATAGTTATAAAGAAATTGTAGATTGCACATTTTATTACTTCTCATTTTTTTAAATGTATATTATATTGATATAGATAGTTAGATAAGAGATAAGATATATAAAGCAATTATTATTTTCGTAATTTGTTCAATGGTGTTATGGATTATTATGTTATTGATTGACATTGCTATGATTGTTCTTTTCCCACATAATAGACATAGCCAAAAATATGATTTAAAAACCATAAAAATGTATAAATATGGATTTCCGTTACCACAATGAACATTGTGGAATTTGCGTCATCTATTTGTACATTTGTGTCATTAAAAACAATACATTCCGGCAATTTACATGCAGATGCAATAATACAATGTCCATCGATCGTGCTCATTTGTTATACAACAAATTGTATTACTCTGGAACCGGTTGTAGTAAACACTTGTGACGTCATTCGTATAGTAAGATATCTAGGTAACATAATTAGGTATAAACTAGTTAAAATAAAGACTTGTAAATCGTAATCTTTTAATCAGTTGCCGATTGAGAGCAGCCTTTGCAGTGACTCAGCCGCTCACAGTTATGAGTTAGTGGCAAACAACCGAATTAGCCGCTCACTGTGATCCTAACGGGAACTGTTCTCGTTGCCGACGACAGACAGCAAACGTCTGCAGTTACAAAATATAAAACAATGTCAGCCTGAAGAAAAACGAATAATCAATGACAAAAAAGGCCGTAACTGCATTTCGTTACCAAGTGGTAATTTTGCTTCGTTTCCGAAATGCGTGGTCTATGCTAAACTAATACTAATATGCTAATCTATATAATCTATAATATTATAAAGAGGAAAGATTTGTTTGTTTGCATTGAATAGGCTCCAAAACTACTGGACCTATTTCAAAAATTCTTTCACCAGTAGCAAACTACATTATCAGGGAGTGACATAGGCTATAGCTTTTCCCGAAATTCAATGTGGTTCCCACGGGAACGGGTACGGAACTTCACGCGGACGAAGTCGCGGGCAAAAAAGCTAGTAGTTAATATAGTAGCTAATTTATCTTATTTTTAAAACACACTGAATAGCACTGAAATAATATGTAAAATATGACTAGAAAACGTAACTGTTGGCGTATTCTTTGAATAAACGATTTCAATATTATAAAACCAGTGTCGCTTGCGGTTTACCGCTGCCGCCTAAAGCGCGTATCAACACTACACGATATTCAGGGCCTAACTAAAGAGATGGTGCAATGTAGGGATGAGGCGTATTTACGCGACCAGGTTTTAAGCCCTGGTTTTTGTTTGCAAGTGCGTAAACCAGGTTTCAGCCCGAAATACTTGCAAGACTTTGAAGGTATTTTACTAGGACTCGGGCGCCCTCGGTTGACTCAATCAAGGCGAAAAACTTGCAACGCTTCAAAGTTTTTTTTTGCCAAAACCATTATAATCCTTAGTAACATAGGCGTTAGGGTTAATTTCCCATAAAATACTTTTTCCCCACAAAATACTTTATTAGTTAACGCAAGCAATTTTGCACCTTAATGCGATTGCAATACAGATCAATTTCCTGTGAAGAAAAAAATGCAAGACTGAAGGTATTTTACTAGGACTCGGGCGCCCTCGGTTGACTCAATCAAGGCGAAAAACTTGCAACGCTTCAAAGTTTTTTTTTGCCAAAACCATTATAATCCTTAGTAACGCAGGCGTTAAGGTTAATTTCCCATAAAATACTTTTTCCCCACAAAATACTTTATTAGTTAACGCAAGCAATTTTGCACCTTAACGCGATTGCAATACAGATCAATTTCCTGTGAAGAAAAAAATACTTGCAAGACTTTGAAGGTATTTTACTAGGACTCGGGCGCCCTCGGTTGACTCAATCAAAGCGAAAAACTTGCAACGCTTCAAAGTTTTTTTTTTGCCAAAACCATTATAATCCTTAGTAACGTAGGCGTTAGGGTTAATTTCCCATAAAATACTTTTTCCCCACAAAATACTTTATTAGTTAACGCAAGCAATTTTGCACCTTAACGCGATTGCAATACAGATCAATTTCCTGTGAAGAAAAAAATACTTGCATTACTTCAAAGTTTTTTTAAGGTGATCCGTTTCGGTCCGCGCGGGAAATTCAAATTTTTAGTAATACTGAATAATTATCAAATAAATAACGGGACGAATGGATGAGTCATGTGAGACCAAAGTCTGTATTAAGCAATTTAAAGTTATGAAAGGTTTCTTAAAAAAGTAATATTGGACCTGTACACGGAATTGTCGTTGTTATAGCATCAAGCATAAGGTCAATTTTACTATGAAGTAAGAAAATACTTGCAAGTATTTAAAAACCTGGTTTTGGGCCCTGGTATTTACTCGGCTACGTACCAGGTAGCCCTGGTACTGGATTTTGCAAGTACGACTCATGCCTAGGTGCAATACTAACAAGTGAGAAGTTGTAAGTGCTTCTCGCTTATTCCTATGGAAACATCTCGTAAGTCGTATGTAAGGCCCTGGAGGGCTACTACGAAACGTAAATCCGATACTTGGGCCGAAGTATCGGAAGAATTTTAAACGTCGAATACAAGGTATTTCATGGTTGTAATTCAACGAACTACTAAAATAATCATAAAGTACAAGGTATTTCATGCATACAATTCAAGGAATTAATAAAATAACCATGAAAAAACCTTGTAATTCATAGTTAAAATTCTTCCGATACTTCGGCCGAAGTATCGGATTTACGTTTCGTAGTAGCCCTCCTGAATATCGTGTAGTGTATACGCGCCTAACTTATGTAAGTAGAAAGAAGTTCTACGAAAATATTTTGTTATAATTTTTGTATGGAAACCAATGAAATATTTCTCAGGAGTAATTTCAACTTTATATTGAAAGAACAATAACGTGTTACATAAAGTAAACAACACTTCGGTATGTTTGTTTGGTGCTTCGTTAAACCAAGTTTTGTTTGGGTAAAGTATCATATTACACCCTCGCGCCCGTGTGTTAGTGGGTTAAAGTTGAACGGATTTATTCACTTACACATTTGTTCAATGATAGCTCTTTTTAATAGATTTCCCAAAAAAGGAGGTTGAAAATTCGACTGTATTTTTTTTATGCATAGCCTTTGCATAGAATTGACACAAAAATTATTTTTCACTTCTCATGCTCAGAAAATGCTTATTTGCGCAGGATATAGGCTGCACAAAATCGAATTTTGTGCACAAGGGCAAAAACGTATCTACTCATAAATGTATCTATATTATGGCAAAGGAAATGAGCCATAAAGCCAAACACAATAAAAAGTTCAGAGATAGAATTTGTTATTTTATAATATTTACTTTAATTTATTTGTCTTATGTGTTTTTTAAGTCATAAAAGATATTAAAATTTAAATTAAAGTACGGTAGGTTATTTAATTAATTTAAGAATATTATTTTATTACAAAATTAATTTAATAGTAGGCTGTATAGGTCTGCAGCCCAAGCCTAATATCAATGTCTTAAGATTTAAAAAAAACGCTGCGGGAAACAAGTCTTGTTTTTTCGTGCGTTTACTAATTTATTTCTTCGCAATCGAAGTGAAAAGCAGAGTTTATGACTCGTCCACAAAACCATTTTTATCCTCGACATTACTATCAGCACTCGCCTTCGGCTCGGGCTGCTAAAAGTCTCGGATAGAAATTATTCGTTTTGTGCACTTGTTGTAAAATCTACTATTTCACTTCTCATGCTCAGAAAGTGCTTATTTGCGCAGGATATAGGCTGCACAAAATCGAATTTTGTGCACAAGGGCAGAAAAGTAAACTCATAAATGTATCTATATTAAGACAAAGGAAATAAGCCATACAGCCAAACACAACAAAAAGTTCAGAGATAGAATTTGTTATTTTATAATATTTACTTTAATTTATTTGCCTTATGTGTTTTTTAAGTCATAAAAGATATTAAAATTTAAATTAAAGTACGGTAGGTTATTTAATTAATTTAAGAAATTATTTTATTACAAAATTAATTTAATAGTAGGCTGTATAGGTCTGCAGCCCAAGCCTAATTTCAAAGTCGTAAGATTTAAAAAAAAAAAGCGGCGGGAAATGGGAAACAGGGTCTTGTTTTTCTTGCGTTTATTTATTTATTTCCTCGCAATCGAAGTGAAAAGCAGAGTTTATAACTCGTCCACAAAACCATTTCTATCCTCGACATTACTATCAGCCCTCGCCTTCGGCTCGGGCTGCTAAAAGTCTCGGATAGAAATGATTCGTTTTGTGCACTTGTTGTAAAATCTACTATTGTTTTTCAGTGTTTTGTTTTGGAGTCGGTTATTTTTTTTCATTTCTTCTTTTGTTTAAAAGTGAGACGAGAACTATTTAATGTTTTTTTTATACTACACTTTTCTTATACCTACACAAACGCGAAATTAATTAAAAAAGTCCATAATCGTTTTTCATTTGCCATTTCTTTTACCGGTGGCCATTTTGCTTGTTTCCGAAATGGTGGTAGGGTATATAGTAGTTAATTTGATTACAATTCCAATCCAATGAGCTGTACATTGGATTGGAATTGTTATTGAAATGAAATTGCGATTCAAGATTAGTTTAAGCCTGCTAGTCGCACGCCCGGTGTGACCTTACCATTTTCGGGAAATAGGCCAACTGATTTATTCTTATTTCCCAAATCACCATGGGAATATAGCGTATGGGAATATAGAAATCACAGTAAGCAAGAATATTATGTTGTAACGAGGTCAGGGAAATAAGGAAAAGGGAACCTAAGGTTTGGATTGCTCCGTATTATATTACTGAAATAAATGGCGTAGAGTGACTTGCAATGTATACGGATCACATTGAGAGTGCCGCATACTACACACGGCAAAGATACTATGCTGTTGTCAATGGATGACAGTCGTTCAGCGGTTTGAAAACACCGACCTCTGCCAATCCGCATTGGAGCAGTGTGGCAGAGTACGCTCTAATCACCTTCGTTTGAAGGGAGACCCGTATCCCAGCAGAGGGATGATTATGGGTTGATATGATGACAGTGACAATGTTTGGACTAGTTTGTGATACCTTATTGTGGTAACATAGTGTCATGTGTCCGAAATGGTGGTAGTTTATAACGTAGTTAATACATAAATATACAAGTTATAACTGACAAGAAAAAGTGCCTGTGAAGGTCTAATTTCCGAATTAAACGATTTCATTTCATAGTGTTTTATCGTAATAAAGTTAATTTGTAATCGATTCATGTCTATTTCACATAGATGTATTTTTTTTAAGAGACGTAGTGCACAGCGGATAATCCTCACAAATCGGAGCAGAATGTCTGGGAAGAACGTCCAGCTTACAGAAGATCGTAGCCAATAGCATTGGTCTCGGCCATGTTGTGTTCTTACAGTGAGTAAGAGCTCCTCTTGGGGGGGGGGGGGGGGGGGGGGGGTTGGGAGGGTTGACAACGCGTGAGTGATACCCCCGGTATTGCAAGCGTCTATAGGCTACGCTACGGTGATGCTTACCATCAGGCGGGCCGTATGCTTGTTTGCCAACTTTGAGGCATAAAAATAAAGATACTACACTCCAATATAATAGGCACAAGATTTCCAGTGAAGTTCAATCATAGTGTTTAAAGTTACCTTACTGAGGCTTATTGTGATAACATAATGTGTGTTTTATCGCAGTAAAGTAATTTGTGATCCATCTCTATTTCACATCGACGTACAGTCAACAAAGGAGTTGACTGACCCCCCTCTGTATATATGATTAAAGATTTCTAAATATTGCGTGAAGGGATTTACTTGAAATTTTATTTATCAATAGTATTCATATTGTACTATGTAATTACAAATTTTCCCTTCACGCAATATTTAGAAATCTTTAATCATATATACAGAGGGGGGTTAGTCAACTCCTTTGTTGACTGTACATTTTAAATATTAGAGAATTGTTTTTAAATTTTGTGTCTATTTTGAACGGAATATAAATATTTTATCTTAAGACTAGCTTTTTTGCCTGCAACTTCGTCCGCGTGAAGTTCCGGATCCGTTCCCGTGGGAACCACATTGAATTTCGGGAAGAGTATAGCCTATGTCACTCCCTGCTAATGTAGCTTTCTACTGGTGAAAGAATTTTTGAAATCGGTCCAGTAGTTTCAGAGTCTATTCAATTCAAACAAACAATCAAATCTTTCCTCTTTATAATATTAGTATTTAGAAGTATAGATAGTTTAGATAAAATATCGCTCGCCTTCAGTTTGTAGGTAACCTAACCTAAAATATGACGATTATTTCCATATTACAGTTTCTCACGATATGGAAATTTCATGTTAAGATTATTATTATTATTATAGGGTGGGACGCCTGCGGGGCACAGGCGGGTGTTCAAGTCGCTATGTGGACTCATTACACCCTATTCCCGTGTGGATACGGTTGTTACTGTGGCCCCGATGACCTCCCACCAGAAAACCTTAAACTCCTTTTGCAGAACTCCGCTATGCGACCAGTGTCCAGGTCACATAGTTCTTCTTCTTCGATCCTATCGGCTTCGAAAGTCTCCCACCTGAGCCTGCTGTAGTGAATGCACTCAGCCAGGAAGTGCTGGCTGGTCTCCGGTTCCCCGCATTCAGGACAGGCGGGGTCTATACTGTTGTCTATTAGGGACATATGTCGGTTCAGTCTGCAGTGCCCCGTGATGATGCCCATGACTATGCCTAGTCTTTCCCGACTTAGTGATAGTAGTGTCCGGGTTCTTTTGTGATTCTTTCCTTTAACAAACAATTTTGCTTGTCTGCAGCTGTTACTTCCGGCCCACGCGTCCTGTGCTTCGCGTTTCATAAGTTCGTTTATCACTCCCTTAGTAACGGTGGCTGATATCGGAAGCTGAGGTTCCGGTCCTATGGGTCTCGAGCTGGCGCCTGCTCTTGCGAGCTCGTCTGCTCTTTCATTACCTAATGTTCCTTGATGGCCGGGAACCCATGCTATAGTGACTGTCGTTACCTCTGCTAATTTGTTTAGAGCAAGTTTGCACTCTTTGACCAGCTCTGATACTGTCTCTACCTTGGCTAGCTTCATGTTAAGATACCGAAAGCTTATCTTAAGATGCGAAATATGTCGTACAATCTCAGGCATCATTCAGTCGAAAGAATTAATGATTCGCGCGAGTATATTATCGTATGTTAACCGATTGCGATACCATATACTTACTAAATATGTGTAAATTATACAATGAGATCTGTAACTTAGATAATGTTGATGTTTTCCACCAAAAATTGGGTCCTTACAGGAATGCACTTTATATCCATACCATAGATTTAGTATATATAGTTTTAGAGAGGTAGGGCACAGCGGATATCCGCTCAAATCGGAGCAGCCCGTCTGGGGAAGGACCTCCACCTTACAGAAGATCGTAGCCAAATAGCATTGGTTTCGGCCATTGTTGTGTTCCTACGGTGAGTAAGGTCTCCAGAGCTCCACTTGGGGGGGTTGGGAGGGTTGGCAACGCGTGAGTGATACCCCCGGTATTGCTTACGTCTATAGGCTACGGTGACGGCTTACCATCAGGCCGACCGTATGCTTGTTTGCCACCTGTGTGGTATAAAAAATAAAAAAATACTAGCGTACCTATAGATCGGCAATGGTTTGATTTAGGCGAGACCAAAAACAAAATACACTAGTGTGCGTGTAATGTACACGTGTGCAAGCAAGATATATAATTTTGTGAATTTTTCTTTTTGTTTGAGTTACATCCAGGCACTGCACAGATAACCATATTAAATAACGTCTAATTAACACCAAAACTATACTTAAAAACCATATTTTTTGTAAAAATAAGTGGGTCCTCTCAGTCTTTCTTCACTTTCTTTGTTAATTATAATAGCACTATTACGACGTGCATAAAAATCGTTAAAATTATGGAATAAGATGTGTAATGTGTACAACTTTAATTGAATTATAGACTGGCCATGATAATGTTTGTAATGCTTATAAGTTTGTAATCTGTTGATGTACCATAATAAACAAAATAAAATAAATAAAAAATTTTGATATCCAAATTATCTTAACACAATATTCAGTAAAACACAATGTTACTGATGATAAAAGGAAAATTGAAAAAAATGTGCCTGTTTTCTAATATCTACAACGCTTATAATGGCCACTGACATGACTTACCGACTTGCCGATTGTTATCTATAAACATCAATAAACCCATCCAAATACTAGCATGAGTCAGTGTTGCTCAACATGTTCATTCAGTTCGTTACGCTCAACGACATCCATGGGGCTCGTAACGTAGTGACGTAAAAATCACTACATTGCGTTGACGAGGTCAAGAGGGAACGAGGAAAGGTCTTGAGGTCGGATTACGAGGGATTATGTTACTGTTGAGGGAACGGTGCGTGCGTTTGACGGCGTACTCAGCCGGAACGGTGTGTCAATGATATTCAAACTATTCGTTTTGGTGCAAAACGATACAACTCAAACTATTTGCTTTAGTGTAAAACGATAATCTCAAAATATTCGTTCGTTTCTGGTCTCTAATCCAACTGATTGACTGACTGAACTGATTCAGGGGACTGGCCTGCTAGACCTACCTATTTTACATTTAGGATTCGATTATAGCGCTATTTGGATTGACATTCCGCGTTTAGTACTTAATTTCTGTATGTACCTATCTGCATTTTATTTAAAAAATATATGAAATGTATTGTTAATTGACACGTTAAGGTTAAGTTCATATGACCGCGCGGTACAAGACCAAAGTAAACAGTGATTATCGTCTACATTATCGCGCTGTACCGCGCGCCAGATCTTGAACCGCGAGCCACCGCGCGGTACCGCGCGGTTCAAGTTCTACGTACCTATAACGACGGGGCAATTCACGTAACAAGAACCGATCCTAGTTCGATTCAACGACACTCGCTGTCCCGTTCAATTCCTATTTTGTATGAGTGAGACAGCGAGTGTCGTTGAATCGAACAAGAATCGGTTCTTGTTACGTGAATTAGCCCACTGTTCCTGTTCAGTTGATCCGCGCGAGTTGAGACGGTCAGACGCATAGATCTAAGAAAAATGAATATCGAAGACATCGTACCCATAGATTTGCTTATCGACGAAGTTGAAAAAAGGGATGCCATGCCATATGAAACATTAATTCAAAGGTTTATTCAAATAGAGTCAATAGAGAGTTCTTTTGGTGATATGCAATACCTTATAGCATCATCACTGGGTTTTAAATTGTTTTCAACAAAATCATATATAAAACATCAAAAGATGCAACCGACATTCTGAAATACTTAGTTATAAAAAAATTCTTCATGTACTTTAAGGTTGGGATATAAAGTGACAAATATGCTTGAAGAAAGTCTTTCACTTAAAATAGGATGCCCCCAGTATCGTCTTTGTCTTCTTCTGCGACGTCTCAGCCTTCGGTATAAAATCCATAAGCAAAATAGCCTCTTCTACGTCCATTGTTAAGCAATGGTAATGACAGACTGCCGCGCGTACATATGTCGTCATGTGAATGCCCGAACCGCTCGGCGACGTCGATAAACTTAGCCTAAGATTCTAATACGCATTAGTTTTTTATTATTAACGTTAATTTAAATCAAGATCCAAATAATTGTTTTACAGACGTAATCATAAACATAGATTAGCGAGCCTTAATTAAAACCTGTTTTGCTACGTATTTCAAAAAAATGTCGCCTCAAAAATGTCTGATAAAAGATTTACGCCAAGCCTTTCTACGCCATGCATTTTTAAAAACGATTACCAAACGCTTCAACTCTGAAAATTCTCGGTTTTGAAAATGTTATGACCTTAATTGCGTATTAAGCAAATAAATAATGTGTTTTAATTTATTTATTTGTCTTATTTATCAGACAGTTCCGGCGCGAAGGCAGGAAAATGATTTTTCGCTAATCTGTTTATCAATAAGGAACTAATAAGCAACCGGTCTCGGGCGCAGGAACAGGTAGCTCGGTGAGTCGGCTGCGATGAACCTGATTTTCCCCGTAGCTGGAGTGCTGTGAGACTGCTGATGATGAGGCTTCAAGTTGAGGAGTGAAGAATGTGATGACGTCAGAGCTGATGAGGAGATATGATGGAGAAGGCTGCTTCCAATCACGTCGGGGTCACCACTGTAGCGGGAGCGATGGCGATGTGCTCGACCGCCACAAAGGGAAGATCTTCCCTTCGATCCTTCGATCCTGGAGGGGAGTACTGTGGCGACACCTATCGCCATACAGAAGAACTACAGAGTGAAGAAAAAGTTCACAATGCGAACACATGACGTCATATACGACGACACTTAGCAATCCTGAATCACGCTATCGAAGTTTCTACGATATGGAGATATATATACAACCTCCGACAATATTTTTTATTTCATTTGTAAGCCACATGCATCTTTTATGAAGTTTATTCAGTTTGAGAACCTTTGCGGCACGTTACATTCAGAACGGTTGGGTATCGCCCGCGTGATTGACACTTATTTGTGGATTGGAGTATAGACTAAAAGTCAAGTATAGAACAATGCCACTATATTGATGAACAAAGTTTATTTATTTATTAGTCACATTAACAAAGCGAACACTAATACATTCAATATAAATTAAACACTTAAATAGGGACAATATAGAGTGCCGCCTCAATTATAGATGTAAATGACATGTCAGTAAAGCACAGAAGTAATATTAGAATTAATGATAGTGACAGTATATGGTAATTGAGATCAGCATTACAATTCGTTGATTAATTACTAGCTGTTACCCGCGACTTCATCCACGTGAAATGTTAAAATAAGGATAACTCCTTTTCCTGACATGCGATTTAAATGAAACAAAGCCTATATTCTGCTCCATCCCGAGCTCTATCTTCCTATGAAAACAGCATTAAAATCCGTTCAGTAACTTAGAAGATGTGCACGTTCAAACAGACAGACAGACAAAAAAATAAAATTTTTTTTTTGCTTTTATTACCTTACTTTAACTGTTTCCTCTACATTTTTGCCAAATATGTCCAATGTACAGACATATCGGGATCTACTGTTTTATTATATGTATAGATTAATTAGATATTTAATTTTATTACATAGAAAAGAATAAAAAATAAAAATGAACCACACAAATAGAATATCAATTGAAAAATTAATTTAATTTTAATTTTAGTTACGACTACAAATCTAGCTTTAGATTATTTTTAAATTTGCAAGTGCTGCGTGAGAAGTCATCTATGGTCCCTCGCAACACATTTTCCGTCTAACTCCACTTTAATATTGTGAATAGCTTTGTAGTTTTTTAACATTCTGTTTAGAGGATAGTACTGGCCTAGGTTTGTTCTAAAAGCATTCATTGCAAAAGGAGTGTACCTTTTACATTTTCTAAGCTGGCCTCTCGGGACGCACATATTTAGTTTAGATAATAGATAAGGAACATCAGTCATGCCATTTACCATTTTAAAAAGAAACAGGCTGTCGCATCTCTCGCCTGTCCCGAAGCGAATTCAAACGGAAATATCGAAGGCGATCTTTGTAAGATGGGAGTTTTTTCGCCAAGTTACAGTTATAAGATAAATGCCAGAGAAATCTTTTTTGAACACTTTCTAAGCGTTTGTTATAAATGTCATGAAACGGATTCCATACAACGCTGCGTACAAGAGCGTTAAAAACTGTGATCTTAGTATTAGGGTTCTTTAAAAATCTGCAGTTTCGTACCTTTCATGGTACACAAATATCAACAAAAGTAAGGCCACAGACTTATGGGGCCCTCAACGCGAACCCTCGCGGAAGTTCCCTGGCGCGAGGTGACCGAGCGGGATATGGGTCACTCAAAGCAAATCACGGTGGATTACTCCGACATCTAAATAAATAATCTAGTTGAAGGAAATAGACTGAATACTTTGATAGATACCTATGTGAGTTGTCATAATAAAATTCATGTTTTAGTAATGGCTAAATAATTCCTATTCGTATTATTGCATACCCAGTAGGGTGAACTGAATTCTACCAATATACAATATAATACAAACTCTTTAATGTATCAATAAATTACATAAAAACAAAGTAACAGTAAAAAGAGAACGCAATAGGCGGCCTTATCGCTATGCAATTTCTTCAATATAATTACTGTCAACCTTTGTAACCAATTAGCAATAAAGATTATTACTATACATTTAATTTAAATAATCTAGTTGAATAAAATAGTTAAGAACATTTCTCTATCTGTCCTTCAAAGATTATTTTTTACGAAAGCAAAATATAAAAATACATATATTGACACACAGAACAATGAATACTATACCTACGCTCGTTTTAAGCTTCAATAGTAATCGCATGTAAACATAACTAGGTACAGTCACCTCCATAAATAGGTGTAGACACCTTGTCACTTTCGTATATAATTTCAATTACATAAGACATTTGATTGAACATGTCAACAATGTTATAGTGACAAGGTACCTACTAAAGTGATTACATATTTATGGAGGTAGGTACATGAATAAAATAGCTTTGACTACGAAGACGGAAAATGGAAAATGCTGATCCACTAAATATTATTAAAACGATCCCTTTTGATACGATAAAAGGGCCGCACAAAGATGGATAATTCGCAATTTATAAAAATACCTTTTCACATAAAAACCTATATTCATGGAGTATAAAACTTGAAGATGGGACTAAATGGAAACCTATTAAAACGCTTGATATGTCATAACTCAAATATTTTTTTACTTATTTTAAAACAGAAGCATATTTTTATACGCAACACAACAATCAGATTTCATGGGTAGAACTGTTTCTGGGCTAATAAAAAATCGTACCTATACATCGTATCGTTGTTGGTATAAAGGCCACATGCATGTCGGACCACACACAGTGTTTTTGTATACTTTTAGACCGCGGACGGACAGACGGACGACGGACATGGCGAAACTAAAGGCTCCTTGTTATTTTACTACGGAACCCTAACAAAAAGATTGCTTGCACTTCCAGCGGCGGAAAAACCGTGTCTGTACAAGGCCTAAAGACGCCTCAATGAATATTTCAATAAGTTTGAGAACATCAGCAGCAATAATTTTATAATTTACTAGTAAATCCCTCGCAACTTCGTTTGCGTACATCTCGCTTTCCCGTGGGAATTTTGAAAAATCCTTTCTTAGTGCTCCCCTACGTTATAAAAGGAACCCCTGTGCAAAATTTCAAGTTTCTAACCCTTATAGTTTAGGCCCTGCGTTGATATGTCAGTCAGTCAGTCAGCTTCTCCTTTTATACATATATATATAGATAGAAGATATCATTCTGTTTAACTAATTATAAATTTTGTTATTCTAACTAGTAATGTCTTTTTTGACAGGGCTAAGTGTTTCGTTATTTCGGATGGGACATTCATGGTTGCCCCTCAGTTTACTAAATAATCTGTTCAACTTACCTATTTTTGTTTTTATATCTAAACATTGTGATATGTGTGGGAACTGAAGTATTTTTCGCCATTTCTTGCTTTTCCCCTTGTTGCTATCGGAACCACCTGAAACAGAAGTGTGCTTCAGTTATAGCGTCTGTAATCTTGAGTGGGTAGACAATACAATGCAATACAAACTTTTTATTGTACCAATAAATTAGGCGACATGTAACACAGATTTCTCTAGAAACCTTTCTCAGTCGTCAGTCTCACACAATATAGGTTAGGTAAGGTAATAACTAGTTTTTGTAGTTCATAATTTATAATAAGTACTAGTTTTTGTTTACAATAACCTTTTGTGTTTGAGAAATAAATCATACTAATATTATAAATGAGAAAGTGAGTTTGTTTGTGTTATGTATGCATAAGGTGCTGCGAACAGCGCCATCTTTCCTGATTAAAGTTTAGTGCAAATCGAGCCGTCATTTCAATTACTTGTGTCCCCGTTCCGTATATAACATTGGCGACGAGGGTACCCACTTGCGAAAAATGTTTGGCGCTGCTTCAGTTTTTGGGGCAATTGCACAATTTGATCATCAGCATCAAGATTGGGCTACGTACAAATGTAGACTTCAACAATGGTTTATCGCGAACAACATAGATGAGCAGACGGATAAAGCGGGAGTAAGAAGAAAGGCGGTTTTACTTAGTGCACTCACTGAGGGTACATATCAGCTTGCCAGGAATTTGGCATTGCCAGAAGATGTCACGCTTAAAAACTATGAGGATATTTTGAAAATTCTGGACAGTCATTTGACCCCGAAGCGTTGCGGTTTCGCGGAGCGTTACAAATTTTACTCTGCGTCTCAAGAAGGGGGAGAAACGCATGCACAGTGGGCAGCTCGATTAAGAGGATTGGCTGCTCACTGCGGCTTCAAGAATTTAGATGGACTGTCTGCTGGATAAGTTCGTCATGGGGATGCTAGCCGGGCACGAGCGCGACAAGATGTTCGCTCAAGATATACAAGATTTGACACTTGTAAAAGCCGTGGAGTTAGCAGAGAGCGTGCGCTGTGCAAGAGCAGGGGCAGCTGCAGTATCCTCGGGATCACATCCGTCACAAGACGCCGTGTTCAAAATCAAGCCGGCGGCGGCCACCAGCATCGTTCGTAAACAAGCGAATAAGTGCTCAGTGTGCGGTTATTTAAATCATAACGCGTCAGAGTGTCGTTTTACCGGGTTTAAGTGTAAATTGTGTAATCGTAAGGGCCATCTCAGAAGAATGTGTCCGAATAGACGGTTAAATTACATGGAACAGGATAGTGAGGATGACGAAGGCAATGACGGTGAGTCAATTTTTGCTATTAGATGTGTAGACGGCAGGCCCATGACCGAAAACGTTATAATTAATGGCGTAAATTTGAAATGCGAAATTGATAGTGGTTCGGCAGTAACAGTTATGTCAGATATTACATATTATCGTTATTTTTCTGATTTTCCATTGTCACATTCTGCAAAAAGGTTATTAACCTATACTGGGGGTAGACTAGAAATAATTGGGGTAGTAAAATTAACGGTCGAATATGCGGCTCGTGAAACACCACTGTTTTTTTACGTCATCCAAAATGGTGGGCCAATTTTATTAGGCCGTGATTTTATAGCAATTTTTGATTTACAGTTATCACCACTTTATTACTGTGATTCAAGTAATAATGTACTATCGGAATTAATTGCGGAATTTCCGAAAGTGTTTTCAAATGACTTGGGCTGTTTGAAAAATGTAGAAATAAAACTTCCATTAAAGCAAGACGCAAAACCTGTATTTTTTAAGCCACGCCCAGTTCCTTTTGCCTTGAGAAAGATAGTAAATAAAGAGTTAGATAAGTTAGTGTCTTTGGGAATTTTGAAACCAGTCCAATATTCCGACTATGCGTCCCCGATTGTGCCGGTTTTGAAAAAAGATGGGAGCATTCGTATCTGTGCTGATTATTCGGTCACAATTAATAAACAACTGTTGGTTGAAAAATACCCACTTCCAACAGTACAAGAGCTTTTTAGTAAATTACATGGTGGGGAAGAGTTTAGTAAACTCGATTTATCCATGGCTTATACTCAATGTTTATTGCACGAAGATTCTCAGCTGCTAACGTGTATTAATACGTCACGTGGTCTATTAAAATATACACGACTAGTATTTGGACTAGCCAGTGCACCAGCTATTTTTCAAAAAATTATGGACACTATTTTGGGTGATATGGAAGGAGTTCTAGTATTTTTAGACGATATTTTGGTAACCGGGAAGGACAGGGCTCAACACTTACAAAGACTGAAGGAAGTGTTAAGACGGCTTGAAAATGCAGGACTGTCATTAAAAAAAGAGAAATGCGTTTTTTTTTGAGAGTGAAGTTTCGTATTTAGGTTATGTTTTGTCGAAAAATGGTATAAGGAAAAATCCCGAGAAAGTAAAGGCAATTTTAGACGCGACCGTCCCAAAATCTGTTCAAGAATTACAGTCTTTTTTGGGGCTAATAAATTATTATAGGAGTTTTATTCCAAACGCTTCTTCTATACTTTTCCCTTTGCATAGTTTATTGCAAAAAGGAGTCAAATGGACTTGGACAGACGAGCACAATGACGCGTTTAGGAACATTAAGACGATGTTAGCGTCAGATCAGGTGTTAGCGCACTTTAATAATAATGCTAAAATAGTATTAACGGTTGACGCATCGCCGCTGGGCCTCGGTGCAATATTGTCGCAGGTGGATGGCGACGGCATCGAGCGGCCGGTAGCGTACGCGTCGCACTCGCTTACGCCCGCGGAGAAAAATTATTCGCAGATTCAAAAGGAAGCGACAGCTATCATTTTCGGCGTGCGGAAGTTTCATCAATATCTGTACGGCCGCTCCGACCCTTTTGTGTTGCGAACCGACCACAAACCGCTTACAGTAATTTTTGGCAATAAGCGGGGTATACCAGAAGTATCAGCAAACCGATTGCAACGTTATGCAATATTTCTAAGTGCTTATAATTATACAATCGAGTACGTTAATAGCGCATCAAACACAGCTGATTTCTTATCGCGTGCAATACCGGTTCCGAGGGCGACGCGGGTCGAGGCGCCGCGCGGGGCACGCGGGGAGCGAGAGGAGGCGGCGGCCTACGTTAACTTCGCTGTTGACGGATGCCTGCCGGTCACTAAGGAGGATTTGCAACGTGAAACGAAAAATGATAGCGTGTTAATGCAGGTTAGGGATTACGTTCAAAATGGTTGGCCTCGTATCGTACGTGATTGTTCATTAAGGCCTTTTTATTTATGTAGACATGAAATTGCGTTAGAAAATAATATATTGTTAAGAGGTCATAAAGTCATAATTCCGTTGGTTTTGCGTGATAAAGTACTAAACGAGTTGCATAGCTCGCACTTCGGCATAGTAAAGATGAAGGCAGAGGCTCGAGCCCGCCTGTGGTTTCCCGGCATCGACGCGGCTTTAGAAAGGCTAGCAGGCTCGTGCAGCGTTTGCTCGCATTTGCGCCCGTCGCCGCCGCGCGCGCCGCTTGCACCGTGGCCACATCCATCAGCGGCATTTGACAGGATTCATATTGATTTCCTAGGCCCAATTAATAACAAGTCGTTTTTGGTTATTGTAGACGCATACTCAAAATGGGTTGAATGTTATATAATGAACAATAATACTACGTCGAGATCGGTAATTATGAAGCTGTGTGATTACATGTCCCGATTCGGTATACCTAAAGTGATAGTTAGTGACAATGGAACTTCTTTTAAGTCTCAAGAATTTCAGATGTTTTGCAGATTAAATAATATAAATCAAGTCTTTTCCCCGGTTTATCATCCGTCAAGTAACGGTCAAGCGGAGTCGTACGTTAAAATAATTAAAAAAGGATTAAAAATATTTCTGCTAACTGGCTGCAAGGCGGATGACTATCAGGTTCGCTTATCAAAGTTTCTTTTTGATCATCACAACTCTATAAACAGTACTACAGGTCTCACTCCAGCAGAACTAGTTTTCGGTCGTAGGCTGCGGTCACGTTTAGACTTCGGGTTGCGCGAGTCGCCTTCGTCATCGCCACTATCTAAAACTGTCGCAATTAAACAGTACTCACAAATTAAAAATTACGGTGGTAAGCGGAAGAGGAATTTTTGTAAAGGAGAGATGGTATGGCTTAAACGTTTTCTAAACAATGAGAAGTACTACTGGACTAAAGGGATTATTATTCGAAAGATTGGGAAAGTCATGTACGACGTTTATGTACAGGAAAGCGGCAAAAAAGAGCGTCGTCATCAAAATCAGTTGTATAAATTTGTTGTTGATGAGGAAGAGTTACAAGTTAGAGAACCTACAGTGCCAGATGACTTGTGGGACTCCTACACCACGAAGACGAAAAATGTCACGCCCACCGTGGAACCATCTTCAGAGGGAGGAACGGCTTCTGGGGCTGCAAGGCAACAGGTTTCCGAGTCGGGTGATGGTGAGGATGATGAAATTGCACCCCTGCCTACTTCGAATGAGGTTTCTACACCCACAGTGAGCGTTCCAGAGACCGACTCTCCATCTCCGGTGCAACCCTCAACCGTTACCAGTAGATCTCGTAGAAATAGAGTTGCGACAAGCTATAAACATTATTTTTAAAAATAAATTGTTATTTTAGGGGGAGGAAATGTTATGTATGCATAAGGTGCTGCGAACAGCGCCATCTTTCCTGATTAAAGTTTAGTGCAAATCGAGCCGTCATTTCAATTACTTGTGTCCCCGTTCCGTATATAACAGTTTGTTATTCCTTCACGGCTTGACTAAGCAGCCGATCATTATGTAAATTTGTATGTAGGTAATACATATTGTCAGGGATACAGACAGAGCCCAACATATAATTTTTACGGTTACTTGCGGTTATATAATATATTTTATTACAGAAAAGAGAACGCAATAACCTTATCGCTATGCAATTTCTTCCGCAACTTGAGCGTAAAGGAACGTTGTTATCGAAGAAAAGGTAGGTGGCACAGTAAATTGAATAAAAAGTTAATGTATCTATCAATACAAATATAGACAGTAATTCGGAAAAAATCGCGCAAATTGCCTTCAAGACTCAAGACCGCAGAATGAAATTCGCGCGGTGAAATTTTTCTTCTCTTCAAATTTTTTTACAGGCCTTTAGAGATAAAACCATAATAATGGATGAATGATTTGCTCTTAGCAATAAGGCCGCCTTGTGGCCGCATTATATTACTTGAAGTTATGTATTGCAAATAAACCATACTCTATCTAAAATTATCAATGTTTTTACAAAACTTGCTCCAAATAAACAATAATATCGCTGACTGTACAATAGCCCTCATTAGTCACAATATTATGTACTTTCATATCAAGTGCGTGATTATGCGTATCAGTGTACCGCAAGTCAAGCCTTGCGTAACAGACAGACAGACAACGGTATAATAGCCACTCTAAGCATTTGACGTTGCTATTGAATCATGTTGAAGGGAGTATAATGATGATTAATAATATTCCATAATCATCCCACTGCTGGGAAACGATAATAATTGGGCGTTTCATCCTACGTTTTGTTAAGCGAAATACTAGAAATAACATAACAGCCAGCCGTCGGGTAACTTGTGGTTTCAGTCGTTTAATTTCCCCATTTTTTTTTAAGAGAAAATTGGAAAAGTTGGTAATGTTAGAGAAGCCTTTGCCCTACAGTGGGACGTAAATGACTTATAAAAATACGTCTCAAGTTGGTTGTGAAAGTTAATTTACTTAATTTGTCATTTTCGGAAATTGACTATTTTGTAATAGACGTTTTAGGGTCGTAGAGGAATTTGTCGTTTTAGGAAGTTTTCGTTCCCCCCCCAGCCCCACATTGTCCCACAGCCTGAGGGGACAAAATTCATTCGAACAAAAAAACAATAAAATCAATCAGCTTAATCGATTAGGAGGTACCAGGGTTGATAAAAAAAAACAAAAAAAAGGATTTTTTTATTTAAATCAGATTTATTTGTTTTTTTTTTATAATTGTACCAGTTAGTTTATAAAATACACAATATTTTCTAAAAAAAAAAACGGTACGTAGCATATTTATTTGCCATATTTAATAAAAAATATATAAAGTTAACGAAAATCAATATGTTCCTTTAAAAGTAAATTTAAAAGTTACTTTAAAATTAATACAATTTTTTTTTTGTAATAAATGGATATAAAAATCGTTCGTCGTAATGGGTTTTACCACAGCTAACAATTAAATGTTGTTTTTATTGGTTTTGTATTGAATTTGTTGCAATTTAGATAACATTGCAGTGCAGCAGCAGTGCGCGCCGTAGATTGTGTCAGAGGAAATCACTTGACACTTTTTGGCTGATTTGGTTTCATTAAAAAAGTATTGATTTAAATCATCTCAACCTTGACTACATACATACAGATTTATAGGTATAACATATACACAAAGATAATTATCTTTGACCCAATTGTTTGTACATTACGTCAATGTAATAGACCACCGCTGTGGTCCTAGATAATTACAGAGCTTATATGGTTAAAATACTCCATTATAACATTAATACAAGTATAAGAAATATGGGTGTAGGTGACCTAAGGCCCTTGGCACATAGAACGTAAGAGAAGTTCAAATTCAAAATATTTAATCAGAGAGTAAACTTTTACAGCACTTTTTCGAGTAACATAAACGTAAGTAACGTTACAATGTAATGTACATTTCGTAGTTTTAAATAAGTACTTCTTTATATTTATACACCTATATTTATGGTTACTTTAAAAATAATAATATTAGCTGTCCACATCATAAAATACATCATGTAATTTTCATGTTCGCCTTCCCTTCGAGCAGTGGCTCCACTGAAAATCAGCGCTGTGACTACGTCGCAGCACCTTGCTGAGTGGAGACTTTTTTTTTTAAATTATCGTCAGAATAATGCTTTGCAGCAGCCTCACCGCCCGGGGAATATGCGGTGGGGACTGTGGGACTTACCACTAAAAAACTGACGGGATGCCACTCGCCCCTTAGGTGACGGGGCCACGGGTACTGTGATACATCCGCGACCCCGCCAGGGCCGTCCGGCCAAAGTTAAACTGGCCGGACCCGCTCTCCCCGGAACGCCCCGTCAGCAGCACACCGTATCCAGGTGCACTGCCGACACCGAGGACCATTGCCCCCTCAAGACGACGAGCCTTCCCCGGCTCGCCGTCTCGGCTGGGCAAGGGTCCCCTCCATCTCTACAGTCGCAACAACGTGCGACCGCTGGCCGGGCTCTGCGAGCCGCCGGCCCCTCTCTTTCAATTTTTTAACGAGGTTTTATTCCTCCACCGCGCCTCCCGCGCCACTCCGAGTGCCACAGCATCCACTACGTACTCAGTGGACACTGTGACACTGCGCCACTGCGCACTCCCTCTTCTGGGGTGGCCATGTTTCAACTCCAACAACTGTATAAATATAACTACAACTATTGTAACCCAATTGTATTGTGCAACTTAAGTAATTAATGTGTAATGTAACTTTTGAATTGTTGGATTGAAATAAAGAAATTCTATTCTATTCTATCGTCAAAGAGTACGTATTAAAAGAAGAGAATTTATTTATTTGAGAGTAACTTATATTTTTAATTCTTTTAAGACATTTCTCTTTATAATTTTGTCATTGTGTTTAAATTATAATAAAAGAAAAAAATCTTGGTAACATTATAAAAGCGAATGTTTGGATGTTTTTTGCACTTTGGATTCAAGTCGGGAAATTTTGTCAGCGGCATGTCGGCGGCATAGACAACAATACTAGCATGTCACTAGTTTACAGCTAGTGTTGCCGGCCGGGGCAACTGATCATGCGTACGCAAGGCGTCAACGGGTCGGCGGGCAACACACGCTGTCTCATGTTGCCGACTTGATTATTTTGAGGCTCGAGAATCGATCTGCGTTTCCGACCGATGTTATTCCTATCCTATCTCTCTACTGTCATCAATAAAAAACGAGGATAGCAATTAAAATCGGTCTCCGATTCTCGGACGTGGGCGGGCAGACTTACATAGGCCGCCGAGTCGTGTCGGCGAGTCGGTGTCATTAGTGTGTATTGCGCTAATGCACATACCGGTATGACAAAAAAGGCCGTAACTGGTTTTCTTTCGTCATTTCTTTTTACCATTGGTCATTTTGCTTTTGTTTCCGAAATGGTAGTAGTTTATAGAGTAGATTAATTTATACAAATCATTTATTACTGTATACTCTGACAAGAGAACGTGTTTGTGAAAACCTATTCTCTGAATAAAAGTTTTGAATTTTGAATTTTTGAATCGTATAAAGTAATCCATTCCATACTAATATTATAAATGTGAAAGTGTGTTTGTTTGTGGGGACAAACAAACGTCGAAAGTAATGAACGGATTCATATTATTTTTTTATTGGGGATCGTTTAAAGTCTGGAGAGTGACATAGGCTACTTTTTATTCCCACGGGATAAAGAGATTCCAATGCGAAAAATTATTGACATTTTCCCTTGATCACGCGGGCGGAGCCGCGGGTAATAGATAGTATTCTAGTATTCATATAAATAAATGTTACGTTCTATGTGTTAGAGCCCTATAACGCTTCAACACAGCGGGCCTTTTGGCTGGGTTGTAAGACCATATTTGTGTCACATAGTTAAATAAATTACCTACCACTGTTTGCTGTTAAGCGAATTTAAATAAAGTAACAATGTCGATTCTAATGGATAGGAGAAATCCTTCAAGCTAACTTTTTTTTAATGCCGCATGCAAACTAGCAAGCAAGCCTGATGAAAAGTGGTTATTTTCATACGGCATGACATTCAAAAAATTGATTAACCTCAACATTCAAAGTTTGAAAATAATATTACAGGAAAAATTTCGCCACCCCGCCCTAGGTGCTATCGGGATTCTACGTGCTCTCGATATCCGTCCATGCTCTATCTATCCAACTGAGCTATCGGGGAAAGGTAATAAATAATGGTGGCGATTTTTTTTTCACTTCTATTAACTGCGTAAGATCGCAGTCGACATTCAAAATCTATATGCAAATATCTATATGATGGCACACAAACTGTTTAAAATGCTAAACAAACTTCAATGACGTTAAACAAGCCTAAATTAATGTCAACTAGCAATAAATTTAATCGAGTTAACCCGTTAGATTAATTTCAATCGTGTTACATTAACCCTGACACGGCTACGTTTAAATTCATATTGCAGAGTAGTAAAAATTCGTTTGTGGTACATTTGTGATTGTGACCCTAATTAACGCCCTCAAATAAACTACACATTAAACTAGCGAAACCCGTGCAATTTCGTTTGCGTGCATTGGTGGAAAACTAGTATAGCACGACCCGCCTGATGGTAAGCAGTCACCGTAGCCTATGGACACTTGCAATACCGGGGGTTGCCAACCCTGTAGAAAGTGACTAGAGACCTCAATCACCGTAGGAACACAACATGGCCGAGACCAATGCTATTTATGCTGTAAGGTGGAGATCCTCCCCCAGACAGGCTGCTCCGATTTGAGCGGATTATCCGCTGAGCCCTACCTCTCTGAGCGCTCCTCTTAAATCACTCTGTCTTTTGCTATTAAAAATACCTCCAAGCTATCGGTTACAACACGTATTTGTGTATTTGATAATTTGTCAAATAGGCAAACACCGTGTAAAATATTATCGTCCACACATGGTTATTGTTTGGAAAATACTCCAACACGCTACACCATACAAAGTGCCACCATCTGACGTAATTAAGAACTCCTAATCCCATCCTACTAATATTATAACGGCGAAACCATAAAGTTAAATAGATTCTAACAAAGCTAAAGTTTGCGGGTATGCTTGTTACTTGTTCACGTTCAAATGGCTGGGACAATTTTTATGATATAGACAACAATACTAGCATGTCACTAGTTTACAGCTAGTGTTGCCGGCCGGGGCAACTGATCATGCGTACGCAAGGCGTCAACGGGTCGGCGGGCAACACACGCTGTCTCATGTTGCCGACTTGATTATTTTGAGGCTCGAGAATCGATCTGCGTTTCCGACCGATGTTATTCCTATCCTATCTCTCTACTGTCATCAATAAAAAACGAGGATAGCAATTAAAATCGGTCTCCGATTCTCGGACGTGGGCGGGCAGACTTACATAGGCCGCCGAGTCGTGTCGTTCTAATGGCTGGGACAATTTTTATGATATACCTTAGCTTAGATTAACACATAGGGTACTTATGTTAAAAATATTTTTGAAAGAAAATTTCACCCCAGGGCTATTCGACAGGCGGGGTCGCTGATGTACCACAGTACCCGTGGCCCCGTCACTTACGGGGCGAGTGGCATCCCGTCAGTTTTTTAGTGGTAAGTACTACAGTCCCCACCGCATTTCCCAGGCGGTGGGGCTGCTGCAAAGCATTTTTCTGACGATAATTTTAAAAAAGGTGGGCTATTCGACTATTTATCCCGGTACTTTTTATTCCGAAAAGTACGCGGCTTGTATAATGTGGTCAAGTCTGATAGTCATCATCATCATTACCCATCTAGTGGGTGTGGTTTCCGCACTTAATCCTGTCTCGGACCATTGTACGTGAGCCATGGGGCTGTCATTCCATCAAGCCCACCTCCCTCCAGAAGCGAATTAGTCCTACCAAACTGCTTAGAGTCAAGAGACATTGGTGACCCAAGTGTTTCTTTCCGGATTTGGGTGACGCCTGTGCACTCAAGAAGCACGTGCGCCACCGTTCTCCATGCATGCTCTGCACAGAGGGCTGTCCGTGATGCCTATTGTGTGAAAGTGTTTGTTCAGTGAACAGCTTCTCCTGTCCAGGCGCAATAGGCGCTTGGGCAGCTTGTTGTCCAAGGATGGCATCGCCTCCTTGGATTGCCTGCAGCCTGGTGATGAAGTCCACCATCTCTACGCTTGTGTATATGTGATGTTTTGTAACCATTTGCGTAGCTGATTGAAGGGGATTGGCACTACAGGCTCGGGTCTGAGAACTGTCGTGTCAGATCCCCTCCTGGCCAGTTCGTCAGCTGCATCGTTACCTAGTGAGCCACTATGTCCTTTTATCCACTGAAGTGTTAGCGTATTGCGATTCGTCACCGCGACACGCTCCAGTGCATTATGACATTCTAGTATAAGTCCCGAGTCAATGTGATTTTTGATTAGGAATTGGAGTACTGAGGCGCTATCGGAAAGTATGCTGATATGAGTTTCCGCGACCATCCTGGTTTAAAGGGCATATGCTGCTTGGATAATGCCCACACATTCCGCTTGAGAGACGGTGTTTAACATTCCAAGAGGTTTTGATATTTTTATGTTTAGATCATCTGAGAAGACTCCGACTCCAGTTCCGGAGTCAATCTTTGATCCGTCAGTGTAGATTCTGAGCTCTTTCGGGCCTGAATAGTCGTTCGGTTCTTCAGTTAGTTGTACGTAGTGTTTTGAAAAGCAGTGTGTTTTTGGAATTTTATCAGTGGGTGATATATCATCATGTGTTGCTGTTTGATGGATGTCTGATAGTCTATGGAGCTTTATAAAGTAGATGGCGCTGCTATGCATAAATACACACAAAAGAAATTGCGCTGGTTTCGCTAGTAACATATATATATAGTATTTGGCATATTAAATAAATATGTAGAGATGTATGCAATAACATATATATCAGTTTCGAAATAGGTTCTTGTGTTATTCCCTCTTGTTTCATACGTACGCGGAAATTGTACGGGAAAAAACATTGCTATTGGGAATTCCATGCAGGCTACGAAATAAATAAATAATATATGAGTGCTTGCCGTAGATCGGAATGGCGCCGCATCGAGCACAAAAACGTGGATTTATATGAGTCAAAGCGTCTGGAAGATCTTGATGTAAAGCGCCAAGAACGGAAGACTCGACCAAAACCCTTCTACAATTTTATTTACACCCCGTCCACACGCACCCAGTTTTTGGGCCAATTTGATCTATTGTGCCTGTCCTGTTCTTGGTGATAGAAAAGGACAGGTATACAAATTGGCCAATTAGTTTGGGCGGCCGTTTGGAAAGGGTGTTACACTCGCGATTCCACTGGCCAACTTGTTTGTGTGCCATGTGGCCGAACCTTCCAAGTCAAAGTTCGGTTTTGCAAGCCACGAGCCCACCACAACAACCCCGGGATGGACACGTAGGTGTCGCCATCGCCGGATACGGCTTGAGTGTGAGTGAAAGGGTCGTTACACACAGCTTCTTTATGCGTGTGAACAAAGTCACAGCGGGGCGGGCGCGCGGAATCCGCTGCCGGACAGCGAGCAGCAGCGTTTGAGTTTTCCGCTCGTGGCGTCCGCTCCGATAATAAAGTAATAATATTTTTATGGCGTCTGTGTTTAAACACAACATAAATTCCGCCAATGTAGAGTGTTTGAAGAGACACGTCAAATTTTGGAGATGGACCAGTGTTATATAATGAGTTTACTAATAAAATTTTCAATTGAATTTTTTTATTTGAGTTTTTTTTTCTCTGTTTATCTGTATTGTATACATATAATATTATGGGTACAAGACAACAGATAATATTTTATAAACATTTCATTCACATACTCCAAGATTCTACATACTCATTTAAGAACATTACCAAACAACAGCAAAATCATAAAATAATATTTATCTACATAGTACTAAAATGAAATAGTCTCTTCCCATGTCTGTTCACATAGATCTTTGAAACTACTCAATGGATTTGATTGCAATTTTCACAAATAATTAGTGATTACCTACGTCTAAACCCTGATTTTCTTAACTTGACCCATAAAGTAAACAATCTTAGCACGTCTTTTTAACGAAAATAAGTAATTAAAATTATCATTCACACCCAAATAATAATAATATAGTTAGAAATGGCATTTACCACAACACTCTTTAGTATTCTGGTAATTTGTCGATTTTACACATAGATAATTGAATAAAAAGACACGCTAAGATTGTTTACTAAATGGGTCAAGTTAAGAAAAATAGGTTATACTTAATCAACATATTTAGGATTTGACCATAGTGCTATTTGGATCGACGTCCCGCGTTTGGTACTTAATTTCTGTATGTACCTGCATCTGTATTTTCTGACAGAAAAGTGTGGAAATGCCTGGAGGAGGCCTATGTCCAAGGACAACCTGACTAATTAGAGGATGGCGATGCCACAATCTATATATATATAAAACTTAAATTAAAAATTTTAAAAACCCCCGACTCAAAACCTCTAAAAAGTAAATAAATAATAATTATGTACCCCTATTCGACCTTTTAATTTTATGATATAATATTTATATTAGTTAATATTAGTTAGTCATAATACTTCCAAAGCGTCATCCCGTCGCCCCCGACGGTTAGCTAGACGGTCAGCTAGTAATAAATTTTTACTTAGCGGTGGGGACCGCTAAGTAAAAATTTATTACTAGCTGACAATTTGATATCTACTGTCTGTTAATAGTACCTACATAGTTATGTTTAAATGTCTATAGCGGTCCCCCGACGTGATGACGCTTTGGAAGCATTATGACTAACTAATATTAACTAATATAAATATTATATCATAAAATTAAAAGGTCGAATAGGGGTACATAATTATTATTTATTTACTTTTTAGAGGTTTTGAGTCGGGGGTTTTTTAAATTTTTAATTTAAGTTTTATTTGGCGTTTTTTATAGTTTCGTTCCTATTTTATTCTAATCCCTATCCGTTTAATTTGTATTTTAGATATGTATGAGAGGTATTGCGAAATATGTATGAGGGTATTGTGAAATATGTATGAATGGTATTGCGAAATATGTATGAGAGGTATTGCCAAATATGTATGAATGTTAATGCGTGAAATATGTATGAAGAGTATTGAGAAATATGTATGAGCGGTATTGCGAAATATGTATGAGAGGTATTGCGAAATATGTATGAGAGGTATTTAAAGTACTCGTCAAGACTTATCAAACGAGCCCAAACTCGATGGGGTTATGTCTTTTAATCACTGAGTTCCTACCCATGACCATCTTCCAGCTCCATCATCAGATCAGCTCCATAACTGTTTTAACAAATGTGTGTGACCAAGAGTAGGTCGAGCCTCGATCGCTTCGCTCGCTCGGCTTTTGATGGTCACAAGCCAAACCCAGCAACGGCGGAATATCATAGATAGTCATCCAGCTTCATCATCAAATCCAGGTTACCATCCTGCATCAAAGTACTCGTCAATAAAGATCAAACGAGCCCAAACTCGATGGGGTTATGTTATGTCGTGTAATTACTAAGTTCCTATGGCCACCTTCCAGCTCCATTATGAGACCCTGGTTACCATCTGGCACCAAAGTACTCGTCAAGACGGATCAAACGTGCCCAAACTCGATGGGGTTATATCGTTTAATTACCGAGTTCCTTATGGCCACCTTCCAGCTCCATCTTCAGACCCTGGTTACCATGTAGCACCAAAATACTCATCAAGACGGATCAAACGAGCCCAAACTCGATGGGGTTATGTCGTTTAATTACTGAGTTCCTATGGCAACCACCCAGCTCCATCATCAGACCCTGGTTACCTCTAGCACCAAAGTATACAGATACACACGTCAAACTTATAACACCCCTATTTTTGGGTCGGAGATAAACACACAGCGCGATAGCAAAGCAATAAACATTAAGTATGACGAGCGAAGCCGCAAGCCCAGCTAGTGAATTATACCTAAAAAATGAACTATTCAATGAGACCATTCCAATGAACCCAAACACGATACATCTGCTGTTATTTGACGAGGAGTTGAGTATACTGCAGGTTCCAGATGATGCTGCAGCATCAGATCAAGTTTACCATATTCTTGCAATATCATGACAGTAACAGTATACCAAATTTCAAATCGATCTAACCAGTGGAAGTTGCTCATTTCCCTTCATCAAATAGAAAAAAGCTGGTGATCTTCAAACGGCTGAACAGATTTTCATGAATCATAGCTAAGAACACTCCCGCACAGGTCACCTTTCAAACAAAAAAAACTGCATCAAAATCGGATCATCCGTTTGGTTGCTACGATGCCACAGACAGATCCACAGATACACAAGTACACAAATACACAAATACACACGTCAAACTTATAACACCCCTCTTTTTGCGTCGGGGGTTAAAAAGAGAAAATCACTGACTGATTCATCACGAAATCTCCGAAACTACAAGTGCCAGGAGTCTCAAATTTTGCATGGGGGTTCCTTTTGGGGCGTAGGTGCTCACTAAGAAAGGATTTTTAGAAATTCATCCCCTAAGGGGGTAAAACGGGGGTGCAAAGTTAGTATGAAACCTTGCCGTTTTTAAAGTTATTCGAATGAATTTCAGCATGAAGGTTCTTTATTGAAAGGCATGAAACACGAGTAAAATATTTTTCTCAAAAATCATCCCTTAGGGGGTTAAACGGGGTTGCAAAGTTAGTATGAAACTTTGCCGTTTTTGAAGTTATTCGAATGAATTTCAGCATGAAGGTTCTTTATTGAAAGGCATGAAACACGAGTAAAATATTTTTCTCAAAAATCAACCCTTAGGGGGTTAAACGGGGGTGCAAAGTTAGTATGAAACTTTGCCGTTTTTGAAGTTATTCAAATGAAATTCAGCATGAAGGTTCTTTACTGAAAAGCATGAAACATGAGAAAAATATTTTTTTAAAATTCATCCCTTATTATACGGAGGTGCAAAGATAGTATGAAACTTTGCCGTTTTTGAAGTTATTCAAATTAAATTCAGCATGAAAGTTCTTTATTGAAAGGCATGAAACACGAGTAAAATATTTTTCTCAAAAATCATCCCTTAGGGGTTAAACGGGGGTGCAAAGTTAGTATGAAACTTTGCCGTTTTTGAAGTTATTCGAATGAAATTCAGCATGAAGGTTCTTTATTGAACACTAAGATTTTGTATTGAGGTTTCCTTTCCAAAGTACAGAAGTACAAAGACGGGATTTTTAATCAGGATAATAAATCAGGATCAGGAATAATAAATTTTTTATAGAGATTCCCTCTATGATGTTGACAAAGATAAAGTTGTTTTTTTTTAATTCCCACGGGAACGAACTTATTGCTATTTTCGCTTGACCACGCGGGCGGAGCCGCGGGTAACAGCTATTAAAATAATAAAACAACAGGATTCGTACAGTGCAAAAATGAGATAAGTAACCATTTTTGCACTTACCTACAGTGCAAAAATGGGTACTTTTCTCATTTTTGCACTGTACACAGTAGGTAGCCAAGATTAACAGCGGCGAGCAAATAAACAATGAGCAATGAAGAACACTGACGTCTCGGGGAAAACTACAGTAATAGGAGACTGTTAAATCCGTCTATACTACTTAATTAGTCACAAGTCCAATTCCACGCGGGCGAAGCTGCGGGCACAGCTAGTAACTTATAAATTAAGAACAAGACAAGGAAAAAAAAATATTTTAAGTTTACATAATATCATTTATTGTTAAATTTTGAAGTCAGAGAATAAAGGCTTTTATTATTATTATTATTATACAAGTTGTAATTGACAAGAAAAAGTGCCTGTGAAGGTCTAATTTCTGAAATAAACGATTTCAATTCATTTCGATTCAAGAGGAAGGTTTAGGAGATATGTATGAAACATACGAGAGGTAGGGCACAGCGGATAATCCACTCAAATCGGAGCAGCCTGTCTGGGGAAGGACCCCCCCACCTTATAGAAGATCGAAATTCCATAGGAATCTGTGTGTCACACTCTAAAACTAACATGGAAGCAAGTTGACTCTAGCCAGTGTTTGGATAGTATTATTATCTCGAGCTTCTCACATGCTTCGTAGGTGATAAGCCATAGGTCCTGTCTATTGACGATGACAGTCATCAAGCCAAGTTCGTGGCCTACGGCTGCTTGAAAACATTGGGCCTCTGCCAATCTGCATTGGTGCAGCATGGGTACACTCAAATCACTTTTGATTGAAGGTAGATCCTTATTAGAGGGATATTCTAATGAAATAAAATGAAATATTTTATTGAATTAAATGTGGTACATTATAATAGTAAGTAAGTACAGAAAATTAGTTTCACACATTTAGTCATTGCTGACAATACCAAAGGCCATGATTGCCAATGTTTTCAATTTCTTCATCTGTTTCCAACAATATTATAATTTTATAGATAAGAATTTGTTTGCACTGTAGAAGCCCATGTCCACCAAATGAATTCTTATATCATACAGATTAATGTCAGTTTACAAATGACAGAGGTGACCGGGGTCGTAAAATATGATTCAAGTATTCAAAATATTGCATGAAGGGATTTCCTCAAATTTTTATTTATGAAAGGTTTTCATATTTTACAATATAATTTTAAAAAATTGTTGACTGTACAATAATAAGAAAATCAACACAAATGAGAATGCAGCCTAACCCCTCGTTTTCACAAAGGTATCATATGCAATGTTTTATACATGTATAAAACATGTTCGATACAAAACATTTATGAAACTATCTACATGTATAAAACTTGTTGTAAACGTACAAAACACTGTCTACACGTATAAAACTTGTTGTATACAATACTTGTATGAAACTTGTTGGTTGAAACTCGTAGTTACCTAGTAGCATTCGGAATTTTCTGCAACTAAAAAAAAAGTCGGAGTGGTTTTTTGTATACATTATCCAACAAGCATGGATTATGTTTAAAACTTCTTTGCAACAAGTATTATACAGAAATTGCAATAAAATAAACAATATTTGTCAAAAACATGACTGTGTTTTGGTAGGTGAGAACGCTATCACTGTATCAGACAAGTTTTAAACATGTAAGACTTCAGTGTAAACGTAAATGTGTTTTATACTTGTATACATCTTTGAGACAAGTCTCATACAAGTCTACAACAAATTGAAAAGTTCTACAAGTTTTGTATCAGACTTGTTTCTTGGTGAAAAAGAGGGGTTAGATTAGCATGTTGTGGTATACTGCACTGCACTCTTTCTAGCAATATGTTAAAAGACATACAATGTTATTATAATTTTGACTATAGTCAGTAAACTTTTATCTTTAACTACCGAAACCCGCGCAACTTTGTTTACGTGTATCCCATTCTCCCATGGGAATTTTTAAAAAAAATCTCAGTAAGAACCAGCCTCGTACTTCAAGGAATATTCTAAAAAAGAATTAGCCAAATCGGTTCAGCTGTTCTCGAGATTTACGCTTAGCAACAGATTCAACTATTCATTTTTATATAATAGATTAAAATCAACAATCAAAAACCTGTTTCACGTTGACACACACATGTTTACATGCAACATTGCAACCAAATTGTATTCTAGTGGTTAGGGATCACAAAAATTTGTCTTTAGATCTTAGTACAAAATGAATTCACTTCCCTGTCTGACTGCATGTTGTCTGTCCCTTATCTTTAAAAGTACGCAACGGATTTTAAAACGTTTTTTTTTTAATAGATGAGAGTGATTCAAGAGGAAGATTTATATGTGTAATACATTCCGAAATTCCCATGGGAAAGCTAGATACACGCAAACGAAGTTGCGCGGGTTTCGCTATTTTTTGATAAATTGCAATTGTAAATTAATGCTCACCCTCTCTGGCTTTTAAGTAGACAGTGTTGGCGACTATATTCTCTAATTCCATCAGTTCCAGTGTGACGGATTATATGGTAGACCCTCCAGGAAGCAACACCCCGGTGCGGCTGCGTTGCCGCCTTCCTCGCAATCGCACAGCCCATCAATGTACGTCCAAATACCACGATTAAGCACTGCACACCATTAACTAACACACTAACACACAACGAACACAACAAAGCACAAGCACACTAGTCAGACAAACTAAAACCAGCCTTTAATACGGCCGAAACTATAAACATGAAATCCTTAGGGGTGTGGTAGAAAGCACGTTATCATCGTTTGTCTACGAAAAAAGATAGGCGCGAATGCACGGCTGCTTCAATTGAGCGACTTAGCGGCCTGTTTCTTTCAGTTTACGCGTAAATGGAGTACACGCCCGAATTACGCGAGTTATCGATGACGGACAGCTCTCTAAGCTAAGCTACAGACAGAAATTACCAAATTAAGGTACAGGTTTACAGTTGCCACATTGCAAAAATCAAATTACTACTATTTTGTAGCCGGCTAGATAAAAATGTCAAAATGAAGGAATGCCGATGGGTATTCAGAAGTGCTTTTGTAAAATAAGAGATTTTATGTGTACAAATACATTAGATTTTGTTTCATTAATCGTTTTGATTTTACAGGCATTTTTAAACTCACGTTTTCGAATCGAGTTTGTTGAGTGACGTCACACCACAGTTCGCTTGCTTCGATCGCTTGTTAATGACGACCAGCGCCCGGGCCGTAGTAGGTACAATAATTTTGTTCATATGTGAAGTTAATAAATGTGATTTGTGTGCATTTTACGAAGTGTGTACCTTATCCTTACTAATATTATAAATAAGAAAGTGAGTTTGTTTGTTATTCCTTCACGGCTTGACTAAGCAGCCAATCATTATGAAAATTTGCATACATATTGTAGGGGTACAGAGCTTAACATAGGCTACTTTTTATCCCGTGACAGTATGTCGTTTAAGTAGGCAAAATTTTTTTTACTATAGAGGGTTCATAAAATTAACGCGAGCGAAGCCGCGGGGAAAAGCTAGTTTTAAATACTTTGTACAAAAAAAACTGCATCAAAATCGGATCATCCGTTTGGTTTCTGCGAAAAAAACTGCATCAAAATCGGATCATCCGTTTGGTTGCTACGATGCCACAGACAGATCCACAGATCCACAGATCCACAGATCCACAGATACACAAATACACACGTCAAACTTATAACACCCCTCTTTTTGCGTCGGGGGTTAAAAATGGATAAATAGTTTGAAAAAGGACAGTCATATAATCTACCTAAAATCATCCTAAAATAGTTTTTTTCTGGTGCATTGTTGGATGTGTTCTTACAAAGTGGATAAGGTAGAACAGCACACCATTTTTAGTGTTCCATAGCCAAATGGCAAAAAATGGAACCCTTATGGATTCGTCATGTCTGTCTGTCTGTCCGTCTGTATGTCACAGCCCCTTTTTTCCGAAACTATAAGAACTATACTGTTGAAACTTGGTAAGTACATATATTACATAAAAATAGAAAAAAAAAATTTTTTTGAGTTCCCCATACTTAGAACTGAAACTCAAATTTTTTTTTTCATCAAACCCACACGTGTGAGTTTCCCCCTCCCCCTACTGTAACTTCTAAAATAAGAGAATGATAAAACTAAAAAAAATATATGATGAACAATACCATACAAACTTCCAACGAAAATTGGTTTGAACGAGATCTAATCATTAGTTTTTTTTTAATACGTCATAAATTGTAAATACGGAACACTTCATGGGCGAGTCCAATTCGCACTTGGCCGCTTTTTTAAAACATTAGGTACCCTTTTCTACTATAATAGTAGTTTTTTTGGAGTATGGCAATAAAACAAGCGTCAATCTCGGCAGTGATGCCAACATGCCATGTTCAAAATGACGTTATGATTTATATATTGCCAGAAGAAAAAATAAGTAATGTCTGCCCGTCATTATTCATAGTATTGTAAAATAATAATCCACGCACAGTTAGAAGTTTCCTCCTCTATAAGTTGCGACTTTTTTTTAATTCTTTTGAACCTGCTTAATATTTTAAAAGGATGTAAGCCGGTAGATCTGTGTCGTGGTGATAAAGTAAACAAAAAAAAAATATATTGAAAAGTCAAATTGACATTGACAGCTGAGGTGCGCGAAAACGGCGAAATTTGTATATTTGCAAGCAAAACCAAAAAGCGCAGCATATCAAAAAAAAACTTAAAAACACGCGCACTTTGTAATGTGTGTAATTTTTCTGAAACAAAGCTGCATGTATTTATTATAATAAGAACGAAAATATTCCAATATGAAGGGGGAACCGTGTAAAGTGTGCGGTTGCTCTGATATTAATTTAATAGATGGGTTTTATTATTGTGTTGAATGTGGAACGCAGGATGTAGAAGTCAGGGAAACCCTGGTCGAGGATATAGTTTTGCCGGATGGTGTGGTTAGATTTAAGAAGCAAAGAATTACTAAAATTAAGAAAACCGTCGAGGAAGGTGCAACAAGTACGTATTTTGAGGTTAATCCTAAATAGTTTCTTGGTCTCTTTGATTACACGAATGCCTATATAGATATAATATTTTTGACGACCTCCGGGGCGTAATGGTTACCATGCCGCCACCCAGGAGGTCCCGGGTTCGAATCCCGGTCGGGACATGATGAAAAATGAACTTTTTTCTAATTTGGCCTCAGGTCTTGAATGTTTAACTATTTATACGTGTATTTGTTAAAATATAGTATCATTGAGTTAGTATCCCTTAACACAAGTTTCGAACTTACCTTACTTTATTTATTTATAATGATTTTTTATAAATATTTCACCGTTTACAGTGAGTCCGGAATGGCACAAATGGCACGCCTTCAATTACATAATAGCAGGGATGGTGGAAGAGGTGATGGCACTCGGCGCCGATCCCAGTTTCAAGACCAGGGTACTAATGCTTTGGAGTATGTATATGAAGAAATTCCAGAATAGGAAAGAATTGGGGTATGTTTTTGAAAAAAAGCAATATTTTCTTTTAAATATACTTATTACACTCTTTTGAACTATCCCTTCTTAATATTACTCATGCTGTACCGACCTAACATAAAGTGGGATAGGATTAGGACTTCTCCTACCCCTAAGATTACTAGTGGTAGAGGAGTTGGTGCTGTAGTTCGAGATTTACGGACACAAATCTATGCAGGATCTTTATTGAGTTAGTAACATTATGTGTTAGCCATCTATGCTGTTACACTGCAAAGAGAAATAAAGATTATTATTATTGATATAATAATCTCTCTAATAGGTTACCTGAAGGCTGTGAAGAAGACGAAGAAGACCTCACTGAAGAAGCGAAAAAAACTAATAGTAAGAACAAAATCCGAAAGAGGCAAAAATCTGCATTTTATGCTGAACGTGTATCTAACAATTTATTCTTTGCAATAATGTATGTAGCATTAAATTTAGGTAAGAGTGAAATACAGTTGACAGACCTGATTAGGTTTGGCCAAGAAGGACGTATTAGTTTTACAAATTGTTATAGATTTGTACCCAAGGAGATTGATGTTACTTTGATTAAAGGATATAAATATGGTATGTGGCATCGCCACCTTCCTACAATAAAATACGCTTTTTTATATGCAATGACGTTTATTAAAACATTAAATTTAGGAGCACCTGTTATTCCAGACTTGAAAAAGATTGCCGATAGATATATAATGGAGCTATGTTTACCTGATGACTTTAAGCAACTTGTGTATTCACTTATGCATCTTGTCCCTTGTGATTATCTTGAATTGAATGATTGTGTTATGAAAAGTATCATTCGTGTACCGTTTTACGAATGCTTTGTAATGTCTTATATTGTAGTAGCCTTAAAAATGTGCTTTGGATTAGACGATGACTATGAAGTGAAATTATCTGATGCTGTCGATGAAATCAATAAGGAGAATTGTCATTTAAAAAGTTACAAATTAGGAATATTTTCGATTACATCAGATAGATTGTTTTCATTTCGTGAATGGTGTACATTCTTGAAATTAAGAAAAGTGGTGCTTTGTAAGCATTATTGGCCGATGGCTAAGTTATCTAATATTAGTGTTAATGATTATGTTTATATGGAACAGAGAGATCCACCAACAAATGTGAGAACTGAACCATCTCTTACTGACGACATAACAATGAACATGTTAAACAAAATGGATTCCGATAACGAAGTAGTAGTCATACCAAAAAGTGAATTCCATGCCACATTGACTCCTTTAACGACATACACAGAAGTCATATTAAATTATTACAAAGACCCAGAACTTAAATTATTACTCAGTGAGGATTTCACGAAGTATTCCTTAAAATACGCTTGCGAGAATTTGGATTTACGGACGTCAAATGAGAATATAATTGTTGGTGTTGATGAATCAAAAAAATGTATTGTTGAAAATATAAAACAGGAAAAAAATCAACTAACTAGAAAAACCTATGATTCTACAATGGTTTATGTAAGAAATTGTGAGAATAAAAATTGGTTGATAACTAATCCGCCAACAGCAGACCACATAAAGGTTGGTGAACGAGACAGCGATAAAGAAAATGATAATGGTAACGATTCAACAGAGAATGTATTGTCTGACAACGAGATTGATGTCAACACTGTACAAGCAGCTCAAAAAGAAACCAAAATTGAACATATAAGACAAGAAGACGAAACGGTTAATATATATGATGATAATTTTGAAAATCTTGTCGAGTATGAAGAGGATAAAGATGATAATGACGTTAAAAGTGAACCAATTGATGCCCCAGTTGATGACGACATGGAAACAGCTGAAAATTTGAGTGACAATCATGACCACTATGACCAAGAAGAAATCGATAATGACGTCAGTATATTCTTTAACCCAGAAACTTTTGATAGGGAGGATACAATAAAAGAGCTAATATTATTAACGTGTAAAAAGTATAAAATACCTGTGCCCCGAGATTATAGAATAAAGGAACCTAAAAAACGAAAGTCGAACCATATTAGTGACGAAACACATGCAAGTGAACCGAAAAGGAAGAAAGTAGAAATCAATAGATCAGTTATAAACTCAAGAATTAAAATAAACGATATAATTTCCGCTTATCACGAAGATATTCAGGACGATGTACTTGAAAATATTGCACAAGAATTAAGATCTGTTGTTCAAGGAATGGGCGGAACTCAAAGTTCGTTAGATGATAGTAATTTAAATGAACATGACGAAATAAATAATCAAATTAGGACATATAGTATTAGTGATCACGGCACGCACGATGTAGCTCAATCGCAAACAGATCCTGGTGTTCTAGAAGTGGATAACGAAACTGTTGATCAAGAAGAAGCAAGAAGTACTACGACAATACATCAGGAAGATCCTTTTAATGAAATTGATTATGACGTGAAACAATTATATTTAAAAGTACAAAATTGTGATAGTAATGATGATGATGTATTCATTGATGATCCGGAGATTGACGAAATTCTTACTAAAAAAGTTAATGAATGTATAGAAGTTACAGATAAAATTAGTAAAAAAATAGTAAAAGAAGATGTTTTGGAAACTGAAGATTATTCAGAAGACGATATACCTCTTAGTAAGGTTAGAGAAGCAAAGCTAAGAGATAGAGACAAACAAAAAGAGAGAGATGATTACACAAAATTAAAACATTTAATAAGTAATAGAAAAAACATTAATAGTTTTAATTATTGGACAAGATATCTTAAAGAATTGCAGAGAGACAGTTTAATTGGTAGATTTGAAGCAGAATTGAAAGAAAAATTTCCAAAGAGTTTTTCTTTTATAATTCACGAATGTGCCGCCATTTTAGATTGCACGCCTTGCACTTTGTATCCGGTTGTTATGGAATTAGAAAGGGTGTTACGATCTAAAACTGATGCTGCTGAAGAATCACACCTGCGAGTCCGTAAACGTTTGTGTCAACGTTCACAACAAAAAGAGTCCGAGTAAAATTGTAATTTAATTACATTAAGTCGACGAAGCCCCTTCTCCTCGGGGACTTCTAATTCTGGGTTTGGGGCCATAAGATAAAACTAACGAACCTACTGACTGTCACGTCTGTCACGCTGCTATGATGTTACGGTTGCAGGTTAGCTAGCAGTATGTTACGGTTTACAACTTAAAGGCATGTACGCACGACCGAACACGAACATGGTGAACATCGAACACGAACACGGAACATGGGTTCGCACGTGTGGACGTAAATTAGCAAAGCGAATTCACGACCGAACAAGAACATGGTGTCGAACAAAAGGTAGCCTCTTTTGTTCGACACCATGTTCTTGTTCGGTCGTGCGTACACGCCTTAACGGTTTTTGCAATTTTACGGTGACATAAACAAAGGGAAGTTGATAACTTTGTAGTTTTTTAAAATATCGAAAAAATCTTTTACTGTTGTTAACCAATCATAAAACATTACATATAGAGCACAAAACATGAGACAGCACCAGTGGTGGGATACTTCTTTGTCTTTTGGATTAAAAAAAAACTAGGATGCGATTTTGTGATTAATAATAATCTTAATTCCTTCCCTTTCCATCACAATATTAAATACAACCACTGTCCCATGATTTTAGGAAAAAAAAATTATACAAAAATATGTATGCCGAATTAAGTGCCGAAAAATGTATAGATCCACTCTTTAGCTATCTATAGGTTTATCTATATTCCTTGTATATTCACTTTGTTTCTAGCATTAACATGTACAGAAATAGACAAATATTATCAAAGAAATCCGTTTAAGTGTCCCCCGACTAGTGCACCCTACAATTTATTGAATGTCTCATTTTGGGAGACGAGCTCATGGTCAATTGATTTTTTTTTCATCTATGGCACTGTAACCTTCGTCCTATATAAACTAACTAGTCGTACGCTAATATTGTATTCAAGACTCGACATAGGCGGACTGCTCGAGCAATTAGCTATTAATCAACATACAGACATAGTCAACAACTTGAAACTGACCGTACGACCGACCGAAGCAGTTGCAACTGCTCGAGCGGTTTGTATATGTGTGTATGTAGGGGACTAGTTCACTATACAGTCGCAGCTTTAAGCAGTTCATTCTGACTGCTTCAAGCAGTCCGTGCATGTCAACACTTACAGACCATAAAGTAATTTTTATTGAAAATAAAATAGTTGTGCGATCATTACATATCGTTTCATTCAGGTGGAAAAAAATATAGTCTGTTCTCAAAATTCGTTTATTCAGAGTTGCACTTTACATGCACTTTTCCTAGACAGAGAGTACATACAATAATAATGATGCCTTACAGACGCCAGCCAGGCAGGAAAATCTGACGTGTATTTCCTGTAAATCTATCCTATATCTAGCAGTAGCAGCATGTTTCCGGCGCCGACAAATTCGTGCGGGTCGACACCGATCGGCCTAGGGTTAACTTGCATAAAGTTGGCACCGATAACCTGCTACTTTATAAGTGATCGCATTAGCATATATAGAAAATGATACCTACTACCGATGCCGATCCGCACCGACGACTTGTCAGCGCCTGAAACCTGCCTCAATAAATATACTCTTAGACGAATCACACAACGCCATCTAGTCCCAAACTAAGCAACTAAGCTTGTACTATGGGTACTATGGGCTGATAAATATACTTAAATACTTTTTTTTGTAAATAAATACTTATTATACATAGAAAACATCCAGACCAAGGCAAACAGACATGTTCATGCACACAAATGTTTGCCTTGCGCAGGATTCGAACCCGCGGCCCTTGGGATGACCATTGCTAGACATTGGACCACCGGACCTGTCGAGTAAGTCAATGCAAGCATAACTTGAAGATGGCACAATGGAATCTTCGTCTGAAGTCTGATTGCCAAACAAAAGAAAAAAAAAAGCACCCTAATAAATGATGCCACAGACATGGAAGTAATAAGTACTACGGTAGTACTTATTACTTCCATGGCCACAGACAGCAGCTCAGTGACATAACGGGGGTGTAAAGTTGCAGAAAAAAAATCCAGTAACATTGAGGTTATAAATGTATAACAAACTCACACCCTGACCACAAATAAATATATTTGGCATAATGTTTAATGTTCCAAATTTAAATTATCTGGCAGCTTAAACAATTTGACAATCAAAATCAAGTCATTAATGACAAACATATCTAACGGCGATAAAATATAAATATTCTACAGAAGTATTCTAATTTCTCCTATTTATAATGTTGCGAAGATTATTCAATGGTACGTCTTTGAAGGCTGCCAAGCAAATTTGTTTACCAAAAAGAAACTTCAATGCACAAGTGGGCTCACAAGTCGTCACGCCTCCAAGGAATCCTGTCTCATATGCGGTAAGTCCAGAGTAGGCGAATTCGCGGTGGTTTCGTCGCGATTTTATTATCCATCGCGAAGTTACAATCATTTCATCGTCAAGTCTAACATACAGTGCTCAATGTACGCGACGTCAACGCGCGTACATGTGTACAGGGTAGGTACCTATAAGCAGTATGTAGGATCAGTAAAACATAACGTAGTTAAAGCAAATACTATAGACGAGTAATACCCACAGCTTCGGAAGAATTCGGGCAAGACGCGACACTAGCGCCCCTACGGCATGAGGTGAACGATTTCAAAACTTTTGTGCGTTTTGTATGGAAATGTTCACCTCGTGCCGCTAGGGGCGCTATTTCGGAGGTTGCGAAGTCATTGTATGAGAAACTTCAAGAGCTGTGGGTATTAGTCTTCTATAGTATTTGGTTAAAGGCAACTAATGAAAGAGATAAGCAAGCAAGGTAGAGAGAGAGAGAGAACTAAAAAAACAAAGATTTTTATGTTAATAACTAGCGAAACCCGCGCAACTTCGTACTTCGTGTATCCCGCTTTCCCGTGGGAATTTTGGAATGTATTTTACTTAAAAACCTTCCTTTGAATCACTCTATCTATTAAAAAAACTGCTTCAAAACCGCATCCGTTGCGTAGTTATAAAGACTTAAGAATACATAGAGACACACAGACGCACAGACAGAAAGCAAAAGCGACTTCATTTTATACTATGTATGAAAATATATATGACAGCCCGGTGCGGTAGAACGTTGAGTGTTCCTTCCTACCCACGCTTCGTCACCAGAGGTTCGATTCCCGCTCGGGGCAAACATTGATGTGACGGAATTTGTTTGGTCTCGAGTCAGGATGTTTTCTATTGTGTTGTATTTTTTTTATTCCACAAAGGTGGCAAACAAGCAAAGATGGTAAGCCGTCACCGTAGCCTATAGGCGCTTGCAATACCGGGGGTATCACTCACGCGTTGCCAACCCTCCCAATCCCAACCCCCACGTGGAGCTGAGACCTAACTCACCGTAGGAACACAACATGGCCGAGACCAATGCTATTTGGCTACGATGACGCAGTAGATAGATACGCCTCCAAAAATATTGCAACTGTACAAAACCACACATTGCCGAGCCAAGCGCGGCCGGCTCCACCTCTTAAAAGCCACCGACTTGGCTTAACGACTGTCATCCATCGACAACAGCCAAAATCGAACAACACTGTCAAATTAATTATTTTTTACTAGTGAATTTGACAATTTATCTCTAAGTTGCTTGAGTTTCTCATTCCGTGATTTTTGCATAAGTTTTTACAGAAATCCCGGATCATTTCAATTTCTAATAAAAATGGTGTTTTACGTAGAATGATCGATTTTAAATAAAATGACATACAAACGTAGTCAAACGACTTTTCTGATATACAGAAAGTTCAAAATAATAGTATAATGTAAGTACCCGTGGCCGCGGCTAGATGGCGCTGTCCCATTCCTGAATCGCGCTATGGTTTCGTTTTTCGGAGACCTTATAGAGTGCTCAGATCAAATGCATAATTACAAATGTTGAGGACAGTATTCTCAATATTACTTAATACAAATAAATTTTTTTAAGTCGGCATTTTTTTTGTATGCCGATTAAAATGTTATTAACACTCCCACAATTTCTTATTATGTATTAATATAATAATTTTATAAATAAGATTATAATAAATACCACAACACAATTTAAATATATATATATGACTTTACTTTAACGTTTTAATATAATACTAGAGAAACCCGCGCAACTTCGTGTGCGTTTATCCCGCTTTTCCGTGGGAATTTCAAAAAATCCTTTCATATCGGTTGCCTACATCATACACCACACTTTTCAGAACACACCCAAAAAATTGTCATATGTTTAGATTTTTTTTCTATTTTTATACTTCTCATTACAATCTTTGGAGTGGGCGTTTATGAAATAGGCTAGCCCGACCGGTGAAGAGCCACCCTTATCTTATACAGAATATTGACGTGAAGCAGCAATGCGTTTCGTTCATGGAGTGAAATATCCGAAATTCTTGTTTGTCACCTTTGTGGTATAAAAAAAAATCTAACTCATTCCTTATACTATTTCTCGCTATATCCTGTTTTTTTCCTGTTATAGGTCGGCATCGGGTTAGGGACCCTAGAATCTATGTGCTCCATAGTCGACGGTAATCACCTAATATCAAATGATCCATATTCCTGAGCTTGTTTTCCGTAAAAAAAATGTATAAGTAGGGATATCGGTAATTCAATACCTACAACCTCAGCCTACAACAACACTACGGAATAATAGAGCGAGTCGACGTAATGAGATTTCCTATAAGTGAGAAAGAGACAATATCAATATGTATGCCATTTAACCATTGACCAATTTAACTTGAACCCTGTCAAATATTATAAAATTTAATATTTAATTATTTACTATTTATTATCGATGAATATGATTCAGTCCGCTTTATACACAGTTAGAATTTTAGCTGTTTTTCCGATATCACAAACAGAATAAATAGACGACATTATGTCACAATTTATAATTACATGACAGATAATACACTTCACTTCACGGATGTGTCAAAATGAAATGTAATTGAAATCAAAAGCACTAAGGAGTATGAGTATTGATATCAACTCGGAAGAAAATTACCCACAAAATACATTTTCTTCAAGAATTTCAATAAAATAAGAATCACATCTTCCATCAATTCTCTTAAACAATTTTTATGCAAAATTTGAAGTAGATTGGACCAAGGAATCAAGTTGTCCCATAGTAACTTTACCCCCCTTTTTCACCCCCTTAGAGTTCGAATTTCGAAAAATCCTTTCTTATCGGACGCCTACGTCTTATAATAGTTCCACCTGCCAAGTTTCAGATTTTTACGATGAGTGGTTTAGGCTGTGCGTTGATTCTCAGTCAGTCAGTCAGTCAGTCAGTCAGGACAAAGCATTTTATATATAACTAGAGAAACCCGCGCAACTTCGTGTGCGTTTATCCCGCTTTCCCGTGGGAATTTCAAAAAATCCTTTCATATCGGTTGCCTACATCATACACCACACTTTTCAGAATACACCCAAAAAGTTGTCATATGTATAGATATTTTTTTTTCTATTTTTATACTTCTCATTATAATCTTTGGTGTTTATGAAATAGGCTAGCCCGATCGGTGAAGAGCCACCCTTATACAGAATATTGACGTGAAGCAGCAATGCGTTTCGTTCGGGGAGTGAAATATCCGAAATTCTTGTTTGTCACCTTTGTGGTTTAAAAAAAATCTAACTCATTCCTTATACTATTTCTCGCTATATTCTGTTTTTTCCTGTTATAGGTCGGCAACGGGTTAGGGACCCTAGAATCTATGTGCTCCATAGTCGACGGTAATCACCTAATATCAAATGATCCCAGCTTGTTTTCCAACCACTTCCGTAAAAAAATGTAAATAGGTAATTCAATACCTATAACCTCAACCTACAACAACACTACGAAATAATAGAGCGAGTCGACTTAATGAGATATCCTATAAGTGAGAAAGAGACAATATCAATATGTATTATGTATGTCATTTAACCATTGACCAATTTAACTTGAACCCTGTCAAATATTATAAAATTTAATATTTAATTACTTACTATTTATTATCGATGAATTAGATTCAGTCCGCTTTATACATAGTTAGAATTTTAGCTGTTTTTCCGATATCACAAACAGAATAAATAGACGACATTAAGATTGAATATTCACAATTTATAATTACATGACAGATGATACACTTCACTTCACCGATGTGTCAAAATGAAATGTCATTGAAATCAAAAGCACTAAGGAGTATGAGTATTGATATCAACTCGAAGAAAATTACCCATAAAATACATTTTTTTCAAGAATTTCAATAAAATAAGAATCACATCTTACATCAATTCTCTTAAACAATTTTTATGCAAAATTTGAAGTAGATTGGACCAAGGAATCAAGTTGTCCCATAGTAACTTTACCCCCCTTTATCACCCCCTTAGAGTTCGAATTTCGAAAAATCCTTTCTTATCGGACGCCTACGTCATTTAATAGGTCCACCTGCCAAGTTTCAGATTTTTACGATGAGCGGTTTAGGCTGTGCGTTGATTCTCAGTCAGTCAGTCAGTCAGTCAGTCAGTCAGGACAAAGCATTTTATATTTATAGACTAGATGTACGTATAGTCACCTTGATAAATATGTAATCACTTTAGTACCTCGTCACTATAACATTGTTGACATGTTCACTCAAATGTCTTAAGTACTTAAAGGGGCTTCTAGACGGGCTATATTTTCACGAAAATGTGTAGCTGCAATAGTGTGTCTGATAGGATTAGCCAGCTTTTTCGGCTAGACATGCCATACTCTGCAATATTTTTAGTATGGCCGGGATATATTGCGACATATTTTTTGTGTGGCCGATGATTGTCCGGAACGATCGCTTTGCAATCGAAAATACTGAAATATTTCTTAGCCATTATTATTGTTGTCTCGCTTTACGGCCTAAGTGCGTCTCTTTATCATGCTACGTGAAGTGAAGTACCAATTGCAGCCATACTAGCCAAGCCATGTATGTAGCCCGTGTAAAGAAAGACAAAATGTACTGTATTGCTGAGCCATATACTGTTGCAGAAATATTGCCCGGATATACATTTGCCAGCCATATGTTGCATTGAAATGTTTTTTTGTATTTTCGGGATATAGTCGGCAATGTAGTAGACACATATTTCAATAAAAGTACCTATAGCTCATATAGAAGCTTAATTGAAATGATATACGAAAGTGACAAGGTGCAAAAGTGACTACATATTTATGGAGGTGACTTTGTAATTAATGAATACTATAGATTTGACTTAAGGTTCTAAGTCCCCTAGACGAGGCAGAGGGCGTCCACCCACAGTACGTCGCCATCCCGAACGGTCTTGAGTTTCGCGCTTTACATGAATAAGTACTATTAAAATTCGAGTGAATCCTGTTGAAGAGGTTTTATTTGAATTGTATCTGGCTGTTAAAAAGAATATATGTATCTGGCTATCTGATTTGAAATCTTGAAATTTAGAATGTTGTAATATTGACAAAATTGCTGTCTAGAATATTCAGTGTGAAAAATATTAATTGTGTTTTAGATTGTGCTTTATGAAGTTTTTCAGTAGTCATGGAGTATTGATGTGATGGTATCGAAGTTTTAAGAGAATGGAATAGGAAAGTAAAGATGTTTTGCTAATACTTTAATAATACTCAGTTTTAAATTGAAGAAGTAATTATGCAACGTGTTTTTATAACAATGTTGTTTTAAAATGAATATATATTATGAAGATGTTTATTTAATCTATCTCCAACACCGCCAACACCAAACAACATCTATACAACATCTTTACAATAAATCCCTTCACGCAATATTTAGAAATCTTGAATCATATTTACGGCCGTGCTCATCTCTTTCATTGGCTGACTGTATCAATAAAATTATGGGATGCATATTGGCATAATAATAGCCTATTCATATAGTTCACGACATGACGAACTGATAAAGCTGTTCGGCAATAAATTTAGCCGAACGTCATAATCAATCGTCAATGGTTGACTGGTAGAGAATGCAATTTAGCATCAAGTCCGCCTATTGTATCAGTACTTATGTATTGTGGTCAATAAAGTTCAATAAATGCGCGTTTCATGCTACATTGAGCTCTTTGTCCTACATTAAACCTCACAATGAACTTACTCCGCGATGATGGATATTCATTCGTACGCGCGTCATCTGCGCGTTTAAAATACGCGGTGTGCTGTGGCTCGGGCCGACGTACACGTACTGCTTGAAGCAGTTAGGTTAACTGCCTCAAGCTGCGACTGCATAGTGTACTACAATCTTCTACATACACACATATTCTGTGCATATACGAACCGCTCGGCAGTTGTAACTGTTTCGGACGGTCGTGCGGTCAAAGCTTCAAGCATAGATTAATATTATATAAACTGAAAGCTTCAAGCTGTTGACTGACTGCAAGAGCGGTCCGCGTATGTCACTATATTTTTTTTTTAAAGTGTTCAAGGAAATCTTTGTAACATTAAATATTTTTTTCAGGAGAAATTTGCCCATATGGTGGTCATGCTGATTATATGGCTTTCGCCAATGGCATATGGATTGACTCAGATTAAAGTTTGGCGGCGAATGTACGAGGCCTAAATTCTGGAAGATATGTTTTACTGTATCTAATTAAACATTTTTGTAACAAACACGCATGTTTTCTTAGGAGTAAATTTAGTAAAACATTAAAACAAACGGCGTACGGTGAAGGGCGCTTATGTAGAGAGGCAGGTTTTCGGCGCCGCTGACAAGTCGTGCGGGTCAGCTCAGCGCCGGTATTTTTAAGTAGGTATTTTAACGCAATCTATATAACATCAAATAAAATGCTTTGGTTTTGACCTGACTGAGAAACAACGCACTGCCCAAACCGCTCATCGTAAAAGTCTGAAACTTGGAGGGTGTAATCTTTGTATGACGTAGGCGTCCACTAAAAAGGATATAACGAAATTCGAAGGGGGGTAAAAACGAGGGGGGGGGGGGGGAAAGTTACTACGGGACAAACTGACTGATTTCCTTGGTCCAATCTGCTTCAAAGCGTGGGAAGTTTAGGAGGATTGATGGAAGATGTGATCATTTTATTGAAATTCTTGAAAAGAAGGTACCTATTTTCACCATTTCCTGTTGGACCAACTGCTACACACAACTAATTTTGGCACAACTAAAATTTTTCCAACCAACTAGTTGGTCCAACAGGAACAATTTGAAAAAATAATTCCTGTTGGACCAACTATGGCACAACCAGATAATTTGTCATTTTTTAGTTCCCATTGGCACAACTAACTACATTCGAGTGCGACATTGTTTAAGGCATGTTTTGGGGTGACTCAGGAATAGTTTTGGGGTGAGTTAGGAATGGTTTTGGGGTAAGTTAGGAATGCTTTTGGGGTGAGTTAGGAATGATTTTGGAGTGAGTTAGGAATGCTTTTAGGGTGAGTCATGCATGGTTATGACTTTCCTTAGGTCGTGTGTGTAATTAATTTTCTTACTCCTAGTGCTTTTGAAGTAGGTACATTTCATTTTGACACATCTGTCAAGTGTGTCATCTGTCTTAGGCCCGCCGCTCATTTGTGACTTTTTGTCACCGAGTCGAGTGTACGAAGTCACCGTAATGTCACGTCACCATAGTCAGCGTACTCCCATATATCTTCATAGCACTCGACTCGGTGACAAAAAGGCACCGTGACAAAGTCACAAATGAGCGGCGGGCCTTATAGGTAAGTAATGATAAGATCCATACTTCCATACTAATATTATAAATGTGAAAGTGTTTGTTTGTTTGTCCTCCCTTCACGTCGAAAGTAATAAACGGATTGATATGATTTTTTTATTTTATTGGGGATTGTTGGGGATAGTTTAAGGTCTGGAGAAGTCGGATAGAAACAGTAGACCCTGGTATGTCTGTATAAGTACCTCTCCATAATTTAGAAAAAAATGGAAAGAGAACACTAGAAAAAAATAGATTTTTTTGTCTGTCTGTTTGTTTGTACACATCACTTTTTAGCTCACTTTTTAAGTCCTTTTCGAATACTATGTCGAGCCTCGCTCGCTTCTAAAAAATTCCCATATGACAATTTGACAGATTCGATATGCCGGCAGATCTCGATCGGCCGGATTGACCGATCTGCATACGAGACGGACGACATATATAAATTATAAGCTATTCGTATTAACATTATTGATACAAATTGGACTATTTGTAACATTATAACTTGAGAAGGTCTACTCTCTGATTAAACGATTTCACTTTCGTAATACACTAATTCATGGTGTGAAGCAACCTCTTCCGATTCGGTGCTAACAGCTGGTGTGTCAACTTTATGGTATATATAGCCTTCTAATATAGTCACTCAAGAGTCACTTGTTTACACGTGTTACCATCATGATAATCAACGGTCTAATATATACCTAACAATATTTAAAGAATTATTTAGGAGTTGTACCTTCCATTATCACCTCACCAACATGGGATGATGACTCCAGACTTAAATACATGAATAGCTAACGAAAACATAAGTAACGCGTTGTACGTGCCTATCAAATTTAAGGAGTGCCCTCGATTTACCTGGGATCCCATCATCAGATCCTGATTTGGTGACAAGTTATGATGGACAAAAAATCAAATGGTCTAATCTAATACATACCTACAATACTTAAAGAATCACCTCTAACTCCTATCCGTTTAGGAGTTGTACCTTCCATCATCATCTCACTAACATGGGATCATGACTTCCAGACGTAAAAACATGAATAGCTTACGAAAACATAAGTAACGCGTTGTACGTGCCTATAAAATCTGAGGGTTGCCCTCGATTTGCCTAGGATTCCATCATCAGATCCTGACTTGTTGACAATAGGACCAACTTAGGAGTATGCACTTTCGAATAAAATAAAAATTTTGAAAATCGGTCCAGAATTGACGGAGTAATCGGCGGACATACAAAAAAAATTTATATACTATGAAACATCGAACCTCCTCCTTTTTTGAAGTCGGTTAAAAAATAAATTATTACTTTCGACGTGAAAGAAGGACAAAGTTTTTGCCCCCATTGGGGGTATTTTCCAAAATAAAAACTATCCTATGTCCTGTCTCAGATCTCAAACTATGTTCATACCAAATTTCAGAAAAATCGGTTCAGCGGTTTTAACGTGAAAAACAACCCCATACAAACTTTCACCCTCCCTTTTTTCCCCCATTGGGGGGGATTTCCAGAATAAAAACTATCCTATGTCCTTCCTCGGGTCATAAGGTGCGTGCGTACAGACTATATAACATAACATGTTATACAACATTGCTTTATAACATGTACCTACAGTACAGTATTGTTTTATGTTGCAATGTTGAATAACAAGGTTACATAATGTGGACGTGTTATAAAACACAAGTTATATAATATTACATAGTCTGTACGCACCTTAAAACTATCTCCATACCAAATTTCATCCAAATCGGTTCAGCGGTTTTAATGTGAAAAGGTAACAGACAGACAGACAGAGTTACTTTCGCATTTATAATATTAGTATGGATGGATACATGGGTTTATATACAACTAGCTGTGCCCGCGACTTCGTTCGCGTGGACCACCTGATTATATGCTTTATGATAGATAGATGCATGAAAGTCCAATATGAAAGCTTCTGTACCACAAATGAAAGTGTTTACGAAGTAATTTTTACATTGTTACAATAGAAGTACCAAAATTGTACTTATATTGTATATAAACTACTCTATAAACTTAAAAAAAAACTAAAATAGGTTTGCGTTTGACCACAGCGTGCCTGATGGTCGCCGTGGTCTACGATGTAACACGCTCACCTAGAAAAAACCTATTTACTCGTGTTTTGAAGACCCCTGGATTGTATTTTTCAACTCTCTACCGGAAACATCGATTCCGGTAGAGAGTTCCAAAGAACCGCAGTCCTTACAATAAGAGATGAAGCAAAGCGCTTTGTGCGCGTCTTTGGAATCTCCACCGTGAATCGATGTCTTCCATCTGATCTTCTAGTTGTTCGGCGATAGAACGGAGAGGGTGGAATCAAATTGTGCAGCTCCAGTGCACACTCCCCAAAATGTAGGCGATAAAAAGCAGACAGACTGGCAACCTTACGCCGCCGATGCTCAAGACTTTGCAACTTTTTAAGCAGGCGAGGTTGACCGATAAGCTTCTTGGCTCTGTTCTCAATCGACTCCAACGCTACAAGTTGGTACTTAGCAGAGCCATCCCAAAGGTGCGAGCAATAAATACTCCATGCACGACCGAACTTGTGCTTTATAAAGTGCGAGCAACTGTTCCGGCTTGAAGTAACGCTGCACCTTCGAGAGAATACCAAGCTTTTTTGCCCCGAAATGAGTTTTGGACTCAATATAGGAGAAGAAATTGAGAGACGACGTCAAAGTGACACCAAGAAGTTCAAGTTGGTCTGTCAGTGGTACGGATACATTTTTGAAAGTAGGGACCAGCAGGGTTACCACCATCCTTTATTCCCATTCTATTCTGTTTCCCATTCAATTCAGGACCTACACAGAATAGAATCGTTATTTCGTACCACCATGTATTATAAACGACTCGGTTTAGGTGACAGCGATTCAGCAGATATTATTCATTCATTTTGTATGAACTTTCGTACCACCATGTCTTTCCACGACCTAAATTGAAAGCAAAGAGTATATAATCACTACGTTTTAATTGAAAGGATTTATCTGTCAAAAGAGCTGTCAACTTAAACTGAATCAAGGACTGTCAAGGAGGATAGAGTGGCAACTCCGGGGTGAAATCGTCATGTATGGAAGGTGCTGCCATGCACTGGCTGAGATATGAACTAAAATTTCAACTATATACCTTTATACATAGTATGTATTACTATACGCTACCCTTTTTGTTCTGAATATATTTCTTTGTTAGCGCCCCAAAGACATCTCCCAACCGACGGAATATATAAAATTTATATTTTATTTACATTTTAAGTAAATAAATAACTAATAACATAAATAACGTCAATGGTATCAAATGGTCCGCGGTCCATCAGACGCCATGTGAAGTTGGAAAATGGCCATCGCTTTTTTTTTATTTTAGTTCACTCGCCAGCCGCCAAATGTCACTGTTGCCTATGAAAATTGAAGGTAATATTTATCAAATTTCTATCTAAATATGGCTACTTGGTGCGAATTGTTTTATATAATTGAATAATTATAAGAAACGAATAAATAAATAAGAAAGTAAAGAAAAAGACCACACAAAATGTATTGTTGTAACATTTATATAAATTACATTTGTTGTTATGAACATTAACATTATAAAAAAATGTTATGATGTGATATGATATTCATCAATAATGTTATGCTAGTTAACAATAGTAGTAAATATTAAATTATAGAAATTAATATATTTTTAAATCTCTTAATCTCCTCTACTAAATTACTAAAAAAGACCAATTTCTCCCTCGATAAATTGGCTTTTTCAATTGAGTCAGCACACAACGCCCTGCGTGCTGCATCTTATTTCAGCGCCGGTTCACCATCACCACACAATTCATATCACCGCACCACCACGTCTACGCCTGTGACGCGTTTTTCTGCGTCTAGGAGTTAGATGCTGAGGCGTAGCTGCTACGGTCGCAGATGGAAAATGACGAGGCGTAAATTTATTTAAATTCGTAAAACGCGATTTCACTTCACAAGATTGACTTGACACTTGTGTTGTGTCAGTCCGATCCGACAGGGTGCGTTTTGAACGTGTAATATTTAATTTTCGTTAAATAAGTACCTTTTTACGCAAGTATACCCCGTTTAATCTGTCTATCTATAATCTATAAAAAATCTATGTTTTTCGTTTGAATATAGATTAATTTACATCTTAAACAATTTTAAAATAGATAAATAATAAAATTAAGTTGTTTTAAAAAACCGGTAATGACCAAAACGAATTAATGGTTTGTTTGAACGTACGGAAAAAAAAAGTGACGATTCGAAAGTGCTTGTAATATGCCTATTTGAATAAAAATATTTTGATTTTTGATTTGATTTGATTTGTACCGCTGCAACTAATCAGCGACAATTTTCATTTGTTCATCCGACGAAATGAGATCCTGTTTATGAGAGATGGTGGTACGAAATAATGCGATTACGTTTAGGTACCTAAACGGAACCAATTCAAAACGTGAGTAGTTAGGTAAAAGATGATGGTAACCCCCCAGGTCTAAAGGTCTCTTTTTGGCGGAAAAAAGACAAGCCTGGGTCTTAGTTGCATTGAATCTAACCAGGTTGGCATCGCCCCATTCAGATACTGCCTTGAGGGAGAGACCATGGCCTCTCTAAGTGACTGGATTTCAGCCGCTCCAGCTCGCGCGTTAGAAGTATAGCTCTCGACAACCGTGCTGTCGTCTGCATACCCAAAGATACCGGGCTTAAGCAGGTCGTTAATGTGCAGCAAAACAGTGTTGCAGAGAGCACTGACCCTTGAGGCCGGTATTAAAACATGTTAATTATAAAATTTATTCGTAGTCCAGTCAACGAATGCCTCAATGCCTGACAAACTTAATCAGGGTGCTTAGAGAGAGAACATACTTAAAGTCCTTGCGTCGAAGAGGTGAGCCGTAGGGAGGGGAGGCGACAAAGGTTCCAAATTTAGGCTTTTCGATTATATCTCAAAAACGGTACGTTATAACGGAAAATAGACTATGACGAAATTTTGATATGAAAAAATTCCCTATCACTGTACCGTTTTTGAGATATTAGCGAAAAAGCCACCCCACCCCCTCCGGTTCGCCTCTTAGACGTCAGGACTTTTATTATGTTTTCTCCCTAAGCATCCTGATTAGGTTTCTGAAGAAATCGCTCTGGTTCCCGTTCACGCACTCTACAACTACGTTATTTTACAACTAACTGCTTGACATCACGCGGTCTGGTTTATTACCATGCGTAAACAACAAATGCTCATCACGCTAATCAACTTTTCCTAAGGCGCTATATTTGTATCTCTTATAGTTTAGCTGGGCTGTTAGGGTTCCACATCAGGTATTCCGATCTTCAAAATAAATTATAGCCTATATGTTGCCGAGGACCAACAACTATATAATAAAAAAAGTTTCATCAAAATCCGTTCAGTAGTTTTTGCGTGAAAAGCGGACAACAGACAGTCAGACAAAAACACCTGGAGGTATTTTTTTAATTTTATTTTCAATGTAAAGAATTGGCCCTTTTACAGTTTTAGGTATTATAAGTATAGATTACTGAAATAGGTTATTGGTATGTACATAGTTGTATGTTCTAGTTCTAATGATGACAAGGTTGGTAACAATAATGACGACGTGTGTCGTCACACTCAACGTCAGCAAACAAACACTCTTGGAACTGCCGGGACAGATTTTGCCAATTATCATGAGTGTTAAATTGAAGTATCCAGTCATAATTGCATAGCCGCATCGCTATTGATACTCTCACTGTAAAAAAACACGTAAGGATATAATTCATAAATTGCCATTTATCTCGGCACTGCCGGGACAGATTTTGATGCCACTTACCATGAGTGTCTAGTCAGGGACCTCCCCTGTCATAAATTGCAAATCCACATTGCTGTTGATACTCTCAATGTGAAAAAAAAACCCGGGCAAGTACGTGTCGGCCGGGCCACGCACAATGTAGGTTTCCGTATTGGCAACGCGTTGCTTGCTTACAATGACATAATAAATGCAGTACAATGACATATTCTATGACATTTGTACGTTTTCATTAAAGAAATTTTATTTTATAAGTTCGTTGGCTATTACTCGGTAACTAGTAGAGCCTACTTAACCGTAATAGTTTTTGTAACATATAGACTTAAAATAATAAAGAGGGTACGTATGCGAAACGTCAGATCGCGCCACTGCTCAGGGAACGGCATAACGATCGGGGGTGTCGCACGCGCCGTAAAATCATACTTGTGTTTTATTTCCTAAACTCGCATTACGAAATACACAGTTTCTATTATCGGCAGACAGCACAGTTTTCATTGAAGGTTCAGCATATGGACTACTACCAGGGCTACGCCACTCCATGTTGCGCGCGTTAACTACCTACCCAGCGTAGGATCGCCAGCTATCCTAAACTCAGTGGGTTGTCGCAAACGCTCGCTATCGCACGCGCACGCTCGTAGTGCATAAATTTTAATATACGATGAAAGTACTTTTATGTTAATTGACATTTATTTTGTGTGGTTTAGTTTTGATTTAAGTAGTTTAAATAGTAATTGTGTTGTGTGATTATAATATAGATGAAGTCGGTTAAAAATAATATCATTTAAATAATAAGTATAAAAACAATGCAGCCGGGCGCCCGGAAATTGTTGTGTAGTTGATGGTTGCAAATCAAACAAAAGGAGGAATAAAAACCTGTAATTTTTTAGTTTGCCTGTTGATGAAGAAAATTAGGTACCTATATAATGAAACTCTTTTAAGTATACATTATATTCACTGCGTGCTTGGCGTTGACAGCGTTGAGCTATGTTGAGCAAGCCACGCGTGTATCAATGACGTCACTTGATGGTTAACGTGTGCAGTGGAAACAATCACGTACATCCTCTTGCAAAGCAAAGCTTAACACACGTGCGTAGCCTCTTCGTGCGCAGCAGTGGGACAGCGCCTTAACTTTAAACAAAATCTTTTTGATAGACGGCCCCACGGCGTTTGTTTTTTTTGAACAGTTAGTTTGTTTTCTATTAACATCACTAAGTAATGATTGGGTAGGTTGTCAACGCGCATCGCTAATTGGCTAAGCAACGCATAGTAACAATGACATCATTGGCGCTGGAAATGAACGCATGTGACATTTTTAAGGGGCGACAAAAATTGACAAAGTGGACGAGTAATGTAAAAAGGTAGCAATGAAAGATTTGAATATTTTTTTATGTATTTTTATTTCTTTTTTTTAATAAATAATAAATATGTATATACGGAAAAATCACACAGATTGAGCTAGCCCCAAAGTAAGTTCGAAACTTGTGGTAAGGGATGCTAACTCAACGTCACGTTACTATATTTTATAACAAACTAGCTGACCCGGCGAACTTCGTATCGCCTAAAGAACCTTCATGCTAAATTTCATTCGAATAACTTCAAAACGGGGGTGCGTTTAACCCCCTAAGGGATAATTTTTGAGAAAAATATTTTACTCGTGTTTCATGCCTTTCAATAAAGAACCTTAATGCTGAATTTCATTTAAATAACTTCAAAAACGGCAAAGTTTCATACTAACTTTGCACCCCCGTTTAACCCCCTAAGGGATGATTTTTGAGAAAAATATTTTACTCGTGTTTCATGCCTCTTAATATAGAACCTTAATGCTGAATTTCATTCGAATAACTTCAGAAACGGCAATGTTTCATACTAACTTTGCACCCCCGTTTAACCCCCTAAGGGATAATTTTTGAGAAAAATATTTTACTCGTGTTTCATGCCTTTCAATAAAGAACCTTAATGCTGTATTTCATTTGAATAACTTCAAAAACGGCAAAGTTTCATACTAACTTTGCACCCCCGTTTAACCCCCTAAGGGATGATTTTTGAGAAAAATATTTTACTCGTGTTTCATGCCTTTCAATAAAGAACCTTCATGCTGAATTTCATTCGAATAACTTCAAAATCGGCAAAGTTTCATACTATCTTTGCACCCCCGTTTAACCCCCTAAGGGATGATTTTTGAGAAAAATATTTTACTCGTGTTTCATGCCTTTCAATAAAGAACCTTCATGCTGAATTTCATTCGAATAACTTTAAAGAACGGCAAAGTTTCATACTATCTTTGCACCCCCGTTTAACCCCCTAAGGGATGAATTTTAAAAAAAAAATTTACTCATGCTTCATGCTTTTCAGTAAAGAACCTTCATGCTGAATTTCATTCGAATAACTTCAAAAACGGCAAAGTTTCATACTAACTTTGCAACCCGTTTTACCCCCTTAGGGGATGAATTTCCAAAAATCCTTTCTTAGTAAGCACCTACGCCCCAAAAGGAACCCCCATGCAAAATTTGAGACTCCTGGCACTTGTGGTTTCGGAGATTTCGTGATGAATCAGTCAGTGATTTTCTCTTTTATATATATAGATAGCTGTTACCCGCAACTCCGTCTGCATGGTCAAGCGAAAATGCCAAAAATTTCGTTCCTGTGGGAATTAAAAAAAAAAACACTTTATATCGCGCCGGCGATAATACACTTACAATCCTATTACTCCCTTTCCCGTGGGAATTTCATAAAATCCCATCTTTATCCTAGTCAACATCATAAAGGGATCCTCAATACAAAATCTCAGCTTTCTAGGTTGAGCGCCCCCGATAATCACATGTAGTCTTATTTATTATTCCTGATCTTGATTTATTATCCTGATTAAAAAATCCCGTCTTTGTCCTTCTCTACTTTAGAAAGGGAACCTCAATACAAAATCTTAGTGTTCTAGGTTGAGCGCCCACAATAACACACGTGCAGACCAATTTGTCCCGTTCCCGTGGGAAATAAAAAAATGCCGTCTTCATCCTTGTCTACATCATAAAAGGAACCTCTATACAAAACCTCAGCGTTCTAGGTTGAGCGCACCCCATAACACACGTGTAGTCTTATTATTTATGTTCTCGTGGAAATTTTAAAAAAGTCACGTCTCTATCCTTGTATACATCATAAAGGGAATCTCTATACAAAATTTCAGCTTTCTAGGTTGAGCGCCCTCGATAATACACGTGTAGTCGCCTAGGTAGTAGGTCACCCCATTTCATCCCTCTAGGGGTTGAATTTTGAAAAATCCTGAAACACGTACTCATTTACCGCCATGCTGAATTTCATTAGAATAACTTATAAAACGGCAAAGTTTTATACTAACTTTGCACCCCCGTTTAACCCCTTAAGGGATGATTTTTGAGAAAAATATTTTACTCGTGTTTTATGCCTTTCAATAAAAAACCTTCATGCTGAATTTCTTTCGAATAACTTCAAAAACGGCAAAGTTTCATACTAACTTTGCACCCCCGTTTTAACCCCTAAGGGATGATTTTTTGAAAAAAATATTTAACTTATGATTCATGCCTTTCAGTAAAGAACCTTCATGCTGAATTTCATTCGAATAACTTAAAAAACGGTACAATGTTTCATACTAACTTTGCACCCCCATTTAACCCCCTAAGGGATGATTTTTGAGAAAAATATTTTACTCGTGTTTCATGCTTTTCAATAAAGAACCTTCATGCTGAGTTTCATTCGAATAACTTCTAAAACGGCAAAGTTTCATACTAACTTTGCATCCCCGTTTAAACCCCTAATGGATGTTTTTTGAGAAAAATATTTTACTCGTGTTTCATGCCTTTCAATAAAGAACCTTCATGCTGAATTTCATTCGAATAACTTCAAAAACGTCAAAGTTTCATACTATTTTTGCACCCCCGTTTAATCCCCTGAGGAATGAATTCTGAAAAAAATATTTTATTCATGTTTCATGCTTTTCAGTAAAGAACCTTCATGCTGAATTTCATTCGAATAACTTCAAAAACGGCAAAGTTTCATACTAACTTTGCACCCCCGTTTTACCCCCTTAGGGGATGAATTTCCAAAAATCCTTTCTTAGTGAGCACCTACGCCCTAAAAGGAACCCCCATGCAAAATTTGAGACTCCTGGCACTTGTAGTTTCGGAGATTTCGTGATGAATCAGTCAGTGATTTTCTCTTTTATATATATAGATACATATATAGATAAACATGATATACAAGACGCGGGGCCAAAAAAAGTTCGTTTTCCATCATGATCCGACCGGGATTCGAACCCGGGACCTCCTGGGCTCCTGGGTGGCTGTCCTGGTCCTGGGTAACCACTACGCCACAGAGGTCGTCGTCGTTTTGCGTATGATGTAGATGCATGACAATAAAAAGTTTGCCTTCAAACGGGAGGTTTTGATTTTTCTACATATTGGTAATAATTTTTTCACTTCTCATGCTCAGAAAGTGCTTATTTGCGCAGGATATAGGCTGCACAAAATCGAATTTTGTGCACAAGGGCAGAAAAGTAAACTCATAAATGTATCTATATTAAGACAAAGGAAAAATAAGCCATACAGCCAAACACAACAAAAAGTTCAGAGATAGAATTTGTTTTTTTATAATATTTACTTTAATTTATTTGCCTAATGTGTTTTTTAAGTCATAAAAGATATTAAAATTTAAATTAAAGTACGGTAGGTTATTTAATTAATTTAAGAAAATTATTTTATTACAAAATTAATTTAATAGTAGGCTGTATAGGTCTGCAGCCCAAGCCTAATTTCAAAGTCGTAAGATTTAAAAAAAAAAAGCGGCGGGAAATGGGAAACAGGGTCTTGTTTTTCTTGCGTTTATTTATTTATTTCCTCGCAATCGAAGTGAAAAGCAGAGTTTATAACTCGTCCACAAAACCATTTCTATCCTCGACATTACTATCAACCCTCGCCTTCGGCTCGGGCTGCTAAAAGTCTCGGATAGAAATGATTCGTTTTGTGCACTTGTTGTAAAATCTACTAAATTCTAAATAGGTTTTAATAGCCAAACTATGTTACTTGCACGCACTTAATAAAGAGTCTGGGTAAGAAATAAAGTTAATTTCAAAATCCAAAAACTTTTGATTTTTTTATTGAGGTAATAACAGTGTCACAAAGTCAGAATATGGTCAGAATACATGAAATATATATAGTTTTACATTAAGACGTTATGACTGTGTCACCAGCACCGTTTACCACGGTTTACTTTAGTTAATTTCTAGCAAATGAGATAAATTTGCACTGAATATAATCAACAATTAAGTACTTAGGTACTTTTGTTTTAAAAATAATAATTCGTTTTAGACCAAGCTAAAACTGTTGGAAATTTTAGTTTAGGTGGTTTTCCTGTCTTTCCAAGCGAACTGCTTTCGTCCATTGTTCTTTCTTACTCGGGTCTTGTGGAAATCTATCAAAGGCGCTGAGTATTTTTTAATGTAGCACAAGGACAACACAAACATATTATTTTACTTCAAACTGTAAGCGTTCAATATTAATTTACTTAGTCCATCGGGCATAACCCCATCCCCATAGAAAAAAAATGATCCATGTTTTTAATGAATATAAAAATAATGTTTAAGTTTACGAGGCTATTTACACGTGATAACTAATTCCAGTATTTTTATTATGTAGATGAGATCGATTTATGCACGATTTCACCGCACAAGAAGTCATAATTTACACTTTTAAACTAGACAACAATACGAACAACGACATGTGCCGTCACAGCAGCCGAACTAAACTACTTCGTGTCACAATTTATAAGCCCCGCCTACCGTGGCACAATCCGCGTTGGGTCATTTTCGGGCACTAGGAATGCTTCTATGTTTTTTCGTTCACTGAAGTATATACATAAGCTTCAAATAACGGTCAAGTGTTTAATGGGCTAATTAAAAAAAAAAGGTATTTTATTTATTTTTTTGCATAGTTTATTAAATCTGTAGTAAGTCAGTAGATAACAAAATTATTCAATAATTACAAATTGGCTATATGAAATACGTATGCGCCTGTTTTAGGATGTACAAAATGCTTTGTATTGTTAAAAAAATCTCAAAGAAATATTTATTACTAGTGAAACCCGCGCAACTTCGTTTGCGTGTATTTATTTATGCACAGTAGCGCCATCTATATCAGATTTTTGATGAAATCCTACAGGAATCACGTATTTTTCTGGATAAAAGGTACCCTATGTCACAGCCCACAGCCCGGACACTCCATACAACGCGCGTGAAATAATCACATATTACTACTACCTACATAGACCAATGTCGTTTGTACACGCGTGTGCGCGTGAACAGACGACATGCGTGAAATGTAGTAGGGTAGGGCTGCAGTCATTCAAAATGGCGGCCGATGTTGAAGTAGGTGCTACCAATCATGAAGTAATATGGCATTAGCGGCGTAATTCATTAATGCTTCGGTTCTATTGAAATATAATGCTATTAGATATATATGATGATGTAATCGGTTGCTTGGTTGCTAAATGAAACAAGAAAATTGAATTCTTGTATTATTACCAAGAAGCTTAAATAGTTTAAGCTTCTTGATTATTACAAATTAATTTGTTTTTATTTTACAGCCAGCAGCGAGTGTTTGAGTTTTAATTATATAAGAATGTAATCTATTTTATTCTAAACTAGAGAAACCCGCGCAACTTCGTCTGCGTTTATCCCGCTTTCCCGTGGGAATTTAAAAAAATCCTTTCTTATCGGTTGCCTTGCGTACATCATACACCACACTTTTCAGATCACACCCATGTTTCAGGTCTCTACGGTCAAGACAAAACATTTTCATATGTATAGATGATTATTTTTATAATTATATAAGTACTTCTCATTGCAATCTTTGGAGTGGGCGTTTATGAAATAGGCTAGCCCGACCGGTGAAGTGTCACCTTTTTACAGAATATTGACGTGAAGCAGCAATGCGTTTCGTTTCGTTCGGTGAGTGAAATATCTGAAAGTCTTTCCTTATATAATTTCTCGCTATATCCTGTTATAACTCAGCAATCAGCAAAGCAAAGAATCTATGTGCTCCATAGTCGACGGTAATCACCTAACATCAAATGATCCATATTCCTGAGCTAGATTTCCAACCAATTTCGTAAAAAAAAATGTTGATATATATTCGTATTTAAATACCTACAACCATGCTTACAACAACACTACGAAAAAATAGAGCGAGTCGACGTAATGAGATTTCCTATAAGTGAGAAAAAGACAATATTAATAATAATATGCCATTTAGCCTTTGACCAATTTAACTTGAACCCTGTTAAATATCATAAAATCAAATATTTAATTACTTACTGTTATTATCGATGAATATGATTCAGTCCGCTTTATAGATAGAATTTTACGTTTTTCCGAGATCACGAACAGAATAAATAGTACGACGACACGACATTATGAAATCATTTTGTTTGAATATTCGGAATATTCACAATTTATAAAAATATTACATAACAGATGACAAAATGAAATGTAATTGAAATCACAAGCACTAAGGAGCATGAGCAATTACTATAGAAGACTAATACGCACAGCTTCGGAAGAATTCGGGCAAGACGCGACACTAGCGCCCCTACGGCATGAGGGCGGCATGAGGTGAACGATTTCAAAACTTTTGTATGCAAAATGTTATAGCGCCCCTAGCGGCATGAGGTGAACGGAGGTTGCCAAGTCATTGTATGAGAAACGTCAAGAGCTGTGCGTATTAGTCTTCTATAGTATTTGGTACGAGTATTGATATCAACTCGAAGAAAATTACCCACAAATAAATTTTTTTTAAAAGAATTTCGATAAAATAAGAATCACGTCTTCCATGAATTCTCTTAAACAATTTTTATGCAAAATTTGAAGTAGATTGGACCAAGGAATCAAGTTGTCCCATAGTAACTTTGCCCCCCTTTTACCCCCTTAGAGTTAGAATTTCGAGAAATCCTTTCAGTCAGTCAGAGTCCGTCAGTCAGGACAAAGCATTTTATATATATAGATTAGATAATGGACAGATTGATGGATGGATTTTTATTTATTTATTTCACAGTAAAAAACAAATAAGGTACTTATTTTCATTTTATTTATACATTACAAATTGGAAACACTTATATAAATTCCATCGCTATGATGTGTTAGTATTAGAAATGCTTAAAAACTATGTTAGTACAATTAAATTATTTTATTTTACAAAAATATTTTTGTTCTTCTTTCACGTCGAAAGGAACCTAAGTACTGACATAAATTTTTAAACAGAGATGATCAACAGAGGAAGGAGTTGACCAGGGCCGTAAATATGATTAAAGATTCTAAATATTTCGTAAATGTATTAGTACTGTGGTACTATGTACTATATAAAGCAATTACATAGTACTGTGGTACTGTGTACTTGCGTGTAATTGCAAATTTTCTAGTAAATACATTTACGCAATATTTAGAATCTTTAATCATATTTACGGCCCTGGACAACTCCTTCCTTTGTCGACTGTACTACAATATTTTTGCATGTATTTTAACACATCTTTTTCATACACAATTGGAACTTATCTTTATTGTCCGGCGGCCTCACAATAACTGCCGCCTAACGTTCTACCATGTCCTTATATAACCTCGCTCCCCGCCAATCGTTACCTCAACACGTCAAAATAGCAATTCAGTTTAGGTACTTCTAATTTTAAAATTATAAATTAAATATATTTATAATAAACGTAAAACAATTTTAACCAGGATTTAAAACAAATAAATAAATCGTAAACCAAGTTATTTTCAGAACGGAAGTACGACTTGTAACATTTAACAAGTCGAACCGGAAGTGCCGAGTATCATTTATTAATTTTATTACTTACATCATAAGTAATAATAATATGATTAAAGATTATCATTTGTACTAATTTATTTGTGACTAAGTGACATTCAATTTAAACACTTGAAACACTAATTTATTTGTGAACCGGAAGTGTCAAGTGACAATTTAAGTTAATACACAATATCATCATATTATCATTTATCAGTACTATTTGAAACATTAGCTAACACAGGTATAAATATATATAAGGCTGCCCAGCCTCGCATGCAGCCAGCGGAGGCTACTCGCTTTCGAATGATCGCTTGAAAACCATCTATGTGAGCCTCCGCAAACATTGCAGACGCACTACAATACCGAGGCAGCCCCATCAGCGAGCGCTCTGAAACCGTTATTGTTGGTTCCGATTGTATTGGACAATTTTTGGAGAAATCTCAAGGTGTCTCGCGTTGCAACGCAAACGTAAATTTCTCACAAGTTCTGTTACCACAATAAGACAACAGATTTGCACGGTGCAGTGCTGCAGTCAAAATAACACTTTTCAGGGCATTTTGTCATTCCTTTTATACCCTGTAGTCTGTGGACTGAGTATACTCAAAAGGTGATCGGAACCCTGCGCGTCCAAAACAATAACGGTTTCAGGGCGCTGTGGGAGCTGCCTCGTAGTGCCTCTGCAATGTTTGCGGAGGCTCACATAGATGGTTTTCAAGCGATCATTCGAAAGCGAGTGAACATGCAAAAATATTGTAGTACAGTCAACAAAGGAAGGAGTTGTCCAGGGCCGTAAATATGATTAAAGATTCTAAATATTGCGTAAATGTATTTACTAGAAAATTTGCAATTATATAGTACACAGTACCACAGTACTATGTAATTGCTTTATATACAATACAATACAATACAAAACACTTTATTGCCATTAAAAATATAAACATACAGATACAAAAAAAATAAAAAATAATTAACAAAAATAATGAACAAAAGGCGGTCTTATCGCAGAAGCAATCTCTTCCAGACAACCTAGAAGAAGTGGAAATTAATAATTATTATAGATGGGGTATGTGGTACATATACATAGTACCACTGTACTAATACACTTACGAAATATTTAGAATCTTTAATCATATTTACGGCCCTAGTCAACTCCATCCTTTGTTGATCATCTCTGTTAAAAAAATTATGTCAGTTCCTTTCGACGTGAAAGAAGAACAAAAATATTTTTGCATGTTAAATGGGCAGTCTTTTATACTTATAAAAGACTGCCCACTGAACATGCAAAAATATTTTTGTTCTTGGTTATTTAATGGTTATCCTTATAGGACTTAGACCAAATATCAGCGGCTGTAAGGCGACGATCATCGAACCACTTACGACGGGTAATTTCGGTGCCGCCTGCACAGGTATTAAATCCTATGTTGTTGTATAACGCCGGATCAGCTGTAAACAAAAATAGTTATATAATTTCAATAAAACTTTCGAAACACACGGCTTTTAAATCTATAGGTGAATAGTCCAGTCAAATTAGACATGAAAGGGGGGTCGTGCTCGCAAAAGGTCGTGTTGTTCTGAATTTTTTATGTTGTTAAGACCTAAACTAGTAGTAAAAATTCAGATTTGCAATTTCGAAAGTGCTGTAAGAGTGACGGTATGCCCAAAAAACCATGAAATTTTCGGATTTTTTTCAGTTTTTGCCTAATATCTCAGTGAAGGAAGGGTCTGACCGGTATATTCACTTAAGTACTTTTAAGTAGACTAAATTTGCTACAATATGAGACTAGGACGAGCTCTATACAGCCATTGGTTCCCAAGATACAGTTCTTCGAAAATGGGCGTATTTTTCCAAAAAGTTTTTCGGAATGTTCACTTATTCTTTGAAATATCTTCTAAAATACGAATCCCACGTCAAATTTTATTAAATGAAATTATAGTTAATTTAATTAGCTTTCATTTAAAACAAACTGGTACCTGTAGGCTCAGCGGTTTTCTCAACAGCGGTATTGATGCCCATTTCAGAAAATATTTACATAATAAGTGAACATTCCGTTCATCTAGCTAGTTTGAAAAACACTATGGTACTGATAGTATAAATAGCTATAAGAACTTGCACAATACTAATGCTATCCAAAAAAGTAAAAAAAATAATGTAAATATACAAAATTCCTAACATACCTAGTAAGTGTTTAACTCGGTGCAAGTAGAGAAAACGTGCTGGTTTCTTGCGTAAGAAAAACTTGATACAGAAAAGGAAAAAGCAAGTAAAGCATAATAGTGGATACTGTAGATAAACTAGGAACTGTGCAATTTCTTAACACTCAAAAATAAACAATTACAATGTTTATTTTTTATTATTTTTATTATCTTTATTGACCAAAAACACAAAGCACTGATACATCAGGCCAATTTAATGCTATATATGCATTCTCTACCAGTCAACACAAAAACAATAAAGGGAGGAGAAAAATAATAATAAAATTACGCGTATAAAAGTGACGATTACATATAAAACAAATGATGATGGTTATGTACTTAATCAAATCAAAAAAAAACGGGTAAGTACGTGTCGAGCTACGCACAATGTAGGGTTCCGTATTTGCTACGCTTTGATTGCTTGCAGATGAGTACAATGCCATATTCTATGACATTTGTAAGTTTTCATCAAAGAAATTTTATTTTATAAGTTCGTCGGCTATTACTCGGTAACTAGTAGAGCCTACTTAACCGTAATGGTTTTCATTGAAGGTTCAGCATATGGACTACTAACCATGATTTATTGAAATTTCTAAACACAAGACTTTCGAAAATAAATAAAAATATTGACACGATAAATGTAAATAATTCCGAAACGGATCATTGTATCGAAAAATGATCTATCGAATGAATCAATGTTTTGAAGAGACCTATCTAACCCCAAAAAATAGGGTGGGCGCGAAAATAGATTTTCATTTCCACTTTACATGTAGGGGAGGCATCAAAAAAAAATATTTTTCAAAATTTTGTTCCAGCACTTTGTTAGCATTGATAATATGTGTATACATGCCAAATTACAGCTTTTTAGCATTAAGCCTCTAAGGCGCTAGACGGCGGACGGACAGACAGACGGACATGGCGAAACTATAAGGCAGTTTCTCCACCGCCACCGTCACCGGGACGTCGTCGCCGAGAAAGAGATTATTTCTGGCCGAATTGAAGTTGACGTGACGGCGATCGTTTATCCACCGCGACAATCTTGGTGGTTCAGTCAGTTTGTCAACTTCATCTCGGCCAAAAATAATCCACTGACGTATACATATGGAGTTATTACTCGATCATCCTTTTTAAATGAAAAATGGTTAACACAAAACAAGCGTTTCTGTCTAGTGTGAGCCCGCAGTAAATCTGTTGCTACTTATATAATTTCTGTAGGTATGCCAGGTCCATATGTTTCCTGCCTGAGAAATAATCTCGTTCTCGGTGACGTCCCGGTGACGGTCGCGGTGGACAAACTGCCAAGTGTTTTGTATTGCCGCCACTTCGGCCCGTCACAAATGTCACAATCTCGGACCGAGTTCTAGCGGAAGCACCGAACTAAGCGATAATTCGACGGAAGGACGGAACTCGGGTGACGGGCGTGCGGTGGACATACGGCCATAGTAAACGTATGTATTGCTAAATCGGCGCCGTCATCTCCTTCTCGGTGACGTCCCGGTGACGGTGTAGGTAGACAAACTGCCTAAGGGTTCCTTGTAGTTTACTACGGAACCCTAAAAATGAGGCACGCACTTTCTTTTTAAAAATAAAAGCATTTTTGGTGCATCTATATAATTTTCGGTCTGTATAATTTTTCTACTATAGAGGGCACTGTATCGGCCAACAGATGGCGCCACAAGTCGCGCTATGGGTTGTTTTGTTGTCAAACGAGACCTATATCATAAAATTAACGCGAGCGAAGCCGCGGGCAAAAGCTAGTGGTTAAATAAAATAGAAAAGAGTATTGTTAATAATGTCTGATGTCTGCGCTGGCGAACAGGCAGCTACCCAAGCTTCGTTTGAAAGAACGAAATGTGTACATATTTGCGCAGACAGAAAATGAAGCGGATTGCATTGTTAATAAGCCGATCTAGCTTGTTGAGGAGATCTTCATTGAGATCAGGATAACACACATCACCATAATCAATAAGTGGGAGAATCAGGGATTGAACAAGTGTGACTTTGATAGCAATGGGTAGAAAATGTCTGAGGCGATTCAGGGATCGCAGTGCAGATATAACAGAACGGGTAACCTCAGCAACCTGCGTAGTCCAGCTAAACGTAGCGTCGATGTGTAGTCCAAGGTTTTTGACACTGGAGCTTAAACGCAATGATTTTGTTTTCAAACGTGAGAGGTGGAATCGAGGAATAAAAGTTAGATATCCGATGCGGGACAAGTGAAACGCTTGCTGGTCAATGACACACTGCTTTATTCTAACATTCGTTAGTAGCGGGCGCAGCCGCATATACCTACGTATGAATATATCTATTCACATATATAATACTTCCTCCCCTATTTAAACATTAAAAACAACCCTTATAATCAACCTTCGGAATGTCCCGCAGAAGTCTATTGGCACATCTTGAAGGTGGGTTTGGCGAGCTGAGTCTCGCTGTCTCTCCTTCTCCCCCAAGCTTGGGGCCACCTTGTGTTATGACTTCGGTATTGTCATCCCAATTCTGTTGGACATTCCTGTCATAACCTTTATACAAAACTATTTGATTTTTATGTTTTTTTACTAACGATGAAGATACATGGTCGTTAATGAGATATATAACTGTTCCAATTCTTTTAACAATCGTTCCTCTGTTCCACTGATATTTATTTTTATTTATAAACTTTTTATATAACACTTCATTGCCGACATGCAATTCTTGAGTATTATTTCCTTTATATGCGTCACTCTGCAAACACTGTTTACGATTGATTTTATTAGATAATGTTAGTTCAGACGTGGACGGTTGTTCTGGTGGTTTAATTATGTCTAGTCGTGACCTAAGATTTTGTCCGTATACCAATTGAGCTGGTGAAAACCCTGTGACCGAATGAACAGAATTCCTATAGTCAAAGAGATATTTTAGCAATTTTAATTTAAAATCTTTGCCGTTGATTGAAGATACAATGCAAGATTTTAGCCCTTTTTTTACTATCTTTACATAACTCTCAGCTTGACCGTTACTCGCTGGGTGGTAAGCTGGTGAGGTCAGGTGTATAATCCCGTTCAAATCACAAAAACTTGCAAATACGTTTGAAGTGAACGCAGTGCCATTATCGCTTACTATTGTATGGGGTAACCCATATCTACTACGTTATTTGAATTAGTAGAACTACCCATGTCGTAGACTTCAACCCATTTAGTATATGCGTCCACGATTATTAGGTATGTACGGCTATCAATAGGTCCAAGAAAATCGATGTGCAACCTATAAAACGGTTTTGATGGAAATTTCCAGGGCGCAAGAGGCGCGCGGGGCGGAGTAGGTCGCAATTGTGTACACACATCGCACGAACTTATCATTTGTTCCAAGGCCTGATCTATCCCGGGAAACCAAATCCTAGATCTAGCCTCAGCCTTAGTTTTGACTATACCTAGATGAGAAGTGTGTAACTCGTTCATAATTCTAGATCGTAATTTTTCTGGAAGTACTACTTTGTAACCACGCATAAGGCATCCGTTTTCAAATGATAGTTGCGTTCTACACGCATGGTAAGATTTTAATCGTAAATCTAACATCTTTTTAGGCCATCCATTTAAAACATATTCAATAACTTTGCTAAGAATAAAATCCTTTTCCGTTTCGTTACGTAATTCATTTACCGTTATTGGCAACTGACCGTCTATAACAAAATTAACATAGGACGCGCGATCGATAATTGCCGCGGCCGCGGCGGCGGCGTGCGCGCCGCCGCCCCGCTCCTCCGCGCTCCGTCCCGCCTCCGGCTCAGGTAGGCTTGCCCTAGACAGATAGTCGGCGCTGTTATCAGCGCTACGTATATATTCTATACTATAGTTATATGCACTTAGAAATAACGCATACCTTTGAAGCCGATTAGCTGACACTTCAGGGATTCCTTTGTGCGGTCCAAATATCGAAATAAGAGGCTTGTGGTCGGTCCTTAGTATAAAAGGGCTCGACCTCCCGTATATGTACTGGTGAAAGCGCCGTACGCCAAAAATTATAGCCGTGGCCTCTTTTTGTATCTGTGAATACCTTTTTTCAGCGGAGTTCAGTGTACGAGACGCAAAAGAAATTGGTCTTTCTAAATTATCATCACCCACTTGTGACAAAATTGCGCCCAACCCAGTTGGGGACGCGTCAACGGTTAAAATTAATTTTGAACTAGGGTTGAAATGTGTTAACACCTGGTCTGACGCGAGGAGCTCTTTAATTTTATTAAATGCTTGTTCGTGCTCCGCCGTCCAGGTCCATTTCACCCCCTTTTTTAACAAATCATATAACGGGCTAAGTATGCTGGAGGCTCCTGGGACAAAGTTCCGATAATAGTTAATTAGACCTAGAAAAGACTGCAATTTACTAACATCATTTGGTTTTTTCGCGTCAATTATAGCTTTAACTTTCTTAGAACATTTTTTTAACCCGTACTTATCTATTACATAACCCAAGTAACTTATTTCGTTTTTAAAAAAATCGCATTTGTCCCTTTTCAACGTTAATCCCGCGTCTTGTAGTCTTTGTAGTACTGCATGGAGTCTTTCCATGTGTAGTTTCGGGTTTTCCGCGGTTATCAAAACGTCGTCCAATAAACATAATACGCCGTCCATACCAGATAAAACCGTTTCCATCGCGCGCTGAAATATTGAAGGTGCACTTGCCAAACCAAATACCAACCGCGTAAATTTAAAAAGGCCCTTTGGTGTATTTATACACGTAAACTTTTGTGACTCCTCATCGAGTAAAAATTGGTTGTAAGCCATGGACAGGTCTAATTTTGAAAATTGTTGACCACCATGTAATTTGGAGAAAAGTTCATGTATAGTAGGCAAAGGATATTGTTCAATCATCATTTGCTTGTTGATGGTCACAGAATAATCTGCGCATAGCCTTATAGTTCCGTCGCGCTTTAGTACGGGTACGATTGGTGACGCATACTCGGAGTGCTCGATAGGTTTTAATATGCCTAGTGTCACCAACCGGTCAATCTCTTTGTTTACTTTGTCGCGCAAAGAAAATGCTACGGGACGTGCTTTAAAAAATATCGGCGTGGCGTTTTGTTTGAGCTGTAACTTAACTTGGTATTTATTGAACATGCCTAAGTCTTCTGAAAATACGTTTGGAAATCTACATTGTAACTGATCAAATATATAATTATTATCGTATTGACTTACAAAATTGCAAGACGTGAGTTGTAATCGGTACATTGACATAAAATCTCTGCCCAGAAGGGGCGGGCCGCCGTCACGGACTATGTAAACATCTAACATTTTCGTGCAACCGTCATATTCTATCGGTACCCGTATCATACCCGCACATTTTATATTATTGCCTGTGTACGATAGAAGTCGTTTTGTAGTTAACGATAATGGCACATTAGTAAAATGTTGTTCATAAGTTTTTTCAGAAATTACCGTGACCGCGGATCCACTATCAATTTCAAATTGTAATTGAATTCCATTGATACATATTAATTCTGTCATAGGCTCACCATGCTTAGTACGTAAATTAAATAACTTACCGTCGTCGTCTTCACTAACATTATCCGTATCCACGTATTTGACGCTCGTGCACATCCTACGCAAATGCCCTTTAGTGTTACACTTTTGGCATTTGTAGTTAGCGTATCGACACTGCGAAGACTTATGATTGCTACGGCCGCACACTGTACACTTTTCTTTCACTGAACGAGCACTGTTTTTACCGGACGGGCTCCGCGCGATCTTAAATAACTGGTCATTCTGATGCTGCTGAACTGATGCGGCCCCTGCACGGGCACATCGAATATTTTCAGCCATTTCCACCGCCTTGGCCAGCGTTAAATCCTTCAATTCCTGCGAGAAAAGCTTATCTCGCTCAGGTCCTGCCATCATCCCCATCACAAACCGGTCTCGCAATGCTTCCTCGACATCTTTAAACCCGCAATAAGCTGTGAGACCCCGCAACCTTGAAGCCCACTGCGTATGGGTTTCACCCGGCTGTTGTACCGCCGCGTAGAAATTATGTCGCTCGCTGAAGCCGCAGCGCTTCGGTGTGAAGTGATCGTCTAGCAGTTGGATTATATCCTCATATGGTACCTCCTGCAAGTCCTGTGGCAGTGCCAAATCTGCTGTAAGCTTGTAGGTACCATCAGTGAGTGCGCTCAGCAATATCGCTCGTCGCTTTGTTCCCGTTTTGTCGGTGGTGGAGCTTATATCGTTAGCTATAAACCACTGTGAAATACGACTTTTGTAAGTCTTCCAATTCTGCACGTTGTGATCAAACGCCGATAAAATTCCAAAATGAGACATTTTTGTTGTTGAGGGTAAGTCCTCGTCGCCACTGTTAGATATCCGATGCGGGACAAGTGAAACGCTTGCTGGTCAATGACACACTGCTTTATTCTAACATTCGTTAGTAGCGGGCGCAGCCGCATATACCTACGTATGAATATATCTATTCACATATATAATAGGTAGAAAATGTCTGAGGCGATTCAGGGATCGCAGTGCAGATATAACAGAACGGGTAACCTCAGCAACCTGCGTAGTCCAGCTAAACGTAGCGTCGATGTGTAGTCCAAGGTTTTTGACACTGGAGCTTAAACGCAATGATTTTGTTTTCAAACGTGAGAGGTGGAATCGAGGAATAATCAATTCGGGCAGTTTGTTTAGCCAAATGATTTGGACCAGTCGCTGATATAGCAAAAATTTTCATTGAGTTTATTAACTGCATTGTTTATTTTATCCATAGGTCTGTATATTATATCTGCAATTCGTCTGCATAGAAATGGTAAGAGGAACTGAGCGAAGAAGACAAAATATTTATAAAAGTGTAAAATAATAGAGGGGACAAGATGCCACCCTGCGGAACGCCAGAAGACCGACTTTCCAGTCCGACAATTCACTATCAACTCGCACAGCCTGCTGACGTCCATGAAGATAAGAAGAGAGCCAATCCAAAGCAGAAGAGGAAAAATTTAGATGTTTAAGAATGGTAAGGAGTAAGTCATGGTCTACCATGTTGAAAACATTAGAGAAGTCGATGAGAGCGATAATGGTGACCAGTTTACATTCCATACTATTACGAATGTCTTCGGTTACTTTTAAAAGAGCAGTGGCAGTACTGGCAGTACTATGCCCTGGGCGAAAGCCAGACAGAAGTTTTTGGAAAAAATAAAAGCGGACATTTGCTTATGGGCAACAGCTTCAAGGACTTTGAAGAGGAATGGTGGGAATTTTAGCAAATCCAATCAAATCAAAATATTTTTATTCAAATAGGCATATTGCAAGCACTTTCGAATCGTCACTTTTTTTTTCCTACCACTAGTTGAGACGGCAGATTTGTGCTAAGAAGAACCGGCAAGAAACTTAGCACTTGCTCTTTTAAAATGGTAATGACATAAAGTTACAATTACGATAAATAAAAGACTTGTGTCTGGTGTCTGTGCCGAGGGGTGGGGAGTTGGGATACCTCCACGCGGTCCACCCTGGTAACGTCGGCGAGTAATTCCTTAGTTTCTGGAACCAACTCTGGAATTACTTGCCGACGGCCAAATTCCCGACGCGGTGGGTCTGCTCCCCGTGCTCCTACCTTGGATGGAGTACGTGGGATGCGGACAAATCCGCTCCCCCTTGCATCCGTACTGGTGCTGGGGGTGGAGCGATTGAGGAGACAACCTCGTTAAAAAACAAGAGGTGGAGCCGGCCGCGCTTGGCTCGGTCGGCTGTATGATGAGCAGTGGTGGACTCGTTCGCTCGCTGATCCGGGCCTACTCCACCCGTTGATACCGGGGGCGACCTCCGTATGGTGGAACGCGGAGGCCCTGCAGACACTGGGTCTCGCCAACCCAGACACTGCGGGGGGCGTTAAGGGTTGGGTCACATGGGCGAATGAGACCACCCTGGAAGAGGGAGTGCGCGGTGGCGCAAAGTGTCACAGAGTCCACTAAGTACGTAGTGGACGCTGTGGCACCTGGAGTGGCGCTGGAGGCGCGGTGGAGGAAGAAAACCTCGTTAAAAAATTGAAGAAGAGGGGCCGGCGGCTCGCAGAGCCCGGCCAGCGGTCGCACGTTGCTGCGACCGCAGAGATGGAGGGGACCCTTGCCCAGCCGAGACGGTGAGCCGGGGAAGGCCCGTCGTCTTGAGGGGGCAATGGTCCTCGGTGTCGGCAGTGCACCTGGATGCGGTGTGCTGCTGACGGGGCGTTCCGGGGAGAGTGGGTCCGGCCAGTTTGGCTGGACGGCCCTGGCGGGGTCGCGGATGTATCACAGTACCCGTGGCCCCGTCACTTAGGGGGCGAGTGGCATCCCGTCAGTTTTTTAGTGGTAAGTCCCACAGTCCCCACCGCATATTCCCCGGGCGGTGGGGCTGCTGCAAAGCATTTTTCTGACGATAATAAAAAATAAAAAAAATAAAATGGTGTCTGTGCCGAATTGATGATTCCAGCTATTCTTATCATATAAATAATCTTCAATACTATAATAAGCCTTTTTGCTGAGTGAATGTTTCCTTTTTTGACCATGGTCCCTGTGATAGTCCCTGGAAGGTACCACGGGTAATGAAAGATTTAAACCTTTTTTCTGGCAAATTCACCACGTTTTCAGGCAGTTTATTATAAAATCGAATATCATTTGCAACAAAAGATTTTGAGGTCTTGGCGAGCCGGTGCCTAGGTAGAATCAATTTATGTTTATTTCTAAGATTTACATTAGAGTAATCACTGAACTTTACAAATATGTTTATATTTCTACGTAGGTACATACATTATCTTATCTATATATATAAAATTCAAAGTCCTGACTGACTGACTTAACTATATATCAACGCACAGCCCAAACCGGTGGGTCTAGAGATTCCAAATTTGGACTGTAGGTTCCTTACAACGTCTAGGGGTGTACTAAGAAAGGATTTTTCAAAATTCCTACGGGAAACCGAGATATACGCAAAAGAAGTTGCGAGGGTATATCAACGCACAGCCCAAACCGCTGGGTCTAGAGATTCCAAATTTGGCATGTGGGTTCCTTACGACGTCTAGGGATGTACTAAGAAAGGATTTTTCAAAATTCCCACGGGAAAGCGAGATATACGCATACGAAGTTGCGAGGGGACGCACAGCCCAAACCGCTGGGTCTAGAGGTGCCAAATTTGACATGTAGGGTCCTTATAAGGTCCAGACCGACCGGACCGGACCGGAACGGATCAGACCTGATCGGTCTGGAAGGAACCGCACCGTACCGGGCCGTGCCGGACCGGATCGAACCGGACCGGACCGGATTTTTTTTCGTAGATAAAATTTAAAGTCCTGACTAACGGACTGACTGACTTAACTATATATTAACGCACAGCCCAAACCAATGGGTCTAGAGATTCCAAAGTTAGACTGTAGGTTCCTCACGACGTCTAGGGGTGTACTAAGAAAGGATTTTCCAAAATTCCTACGGGAAACCGAGATATACGCAAACGAAGTTGCGACGGTATATTAACGCACAGCCCAAACCGCTGGGTCTAAAGATTCCAAATTTGGCATGTAAGTTCTTTACGACGTCTAGGTATGTACTAAGAAAGAATTTTTCTAAACTCCCACGGAAAAGCGAGATATACGCATACGAAGTTGCGAGGGGGAAGCACAGCCCAAACCGCTAGGTCTAGAGATGCCAAATTTGACATGTAGGTTCCTTACTACGTCTAGGGCTGTACTAAGAAAGGATTTTTCTAAATTCCCACGGGAACGCTGGGTCTAAAGATGCCAAATTTGACATGTAGGGTCCTTACAAGGTCCAGACCGACCGTACCGGACCGGACCGGACCGGACCGGAACGGACCGGACCGGACCGGAACGGATCAGACCTGATCGGTCTGGAAGGAACCGCACCGTACCGGGCCGTGCCGGACCGGATCGAACCGGACCGGACCGGATTTTTTTTATAGATAAAATTCAAAGTCTTGACTGACTGACTTAACTATATATCAACGCACAGCCCAAACCAATGGGTCTAGAGATTTCAAATTTGGACTGTAGGTTCCTTACGACGTCTAAGGGTGTACTAAGAAAGGATTTTTCAAAATTCCTACGGGAAACCGAGATATACGCAAACGAAGTTGCGAGGGTATATCAACGCACAGCCCAAACCGCTGGGTCTAGAGATTCCAAATTTGGCATGTAGGTTCCTTACGACGTCTAGGGATGTACTAAGAACGGATTTTTCAAAATTCCCACGGGAAAGCGAGCGAGATATACGCATACGAAGTTGCGAGGGTATATCAAATTTGGCATGTAGGTTCCTTACGACGTCTAGGGATGTACTAAGAAACGATTTTTCAAAATTCCCACGGGAAAGCGAGATATACGCAAGCGAAGTTGAGAGGGGGCGCACAGCCTAAACCTGGGTCTAGAGATGCCAAATTTGGACTGTAGGGTCCTTATAAGGACCGGACCGACCGGACCGGACCGGACCGGACCTGATCAGACCGAATGGAACCGTACCGTACCGGGCCGTGCCGGACCGGAATTCGTTTCTGAAGAAAGATATGCTAATTGTTACTAGGCCACGCGGGCGAAGCCGCGGGCGGAAGCTAGTATTTTCATAAATATAATGAGATGCAACGGTCAAAACATTGATTTCTTTAAAAACTTCCCGTAATGATTCTATGGAACCCATATTATAAATGGAGCGGATAGCTCTTTTTTGTAAAATAAATATTGCCTTAATATCGGCTGCTTTACCCCACAGCAATATGCCATATGACATGATACTATGAAAGTACCTAAAATATACTAGATGCGCTGTCGGTACATCAGTCACTTGCCTAATTCTCCTGACTGCGTATGCAGCAGACTTAGTCTGCTTGCAAGTTTTTATATGTGGGGGCCCATTTCAAGCCTGAATCCAGGTAATACCAAGAAATATAGTTTCATTGACAAAATCTAATTTATTACCATTGAGCATTATGTCCGTATCAACTTGACGTACATTTGGCAAAGTAAATTTTACTATTTTTGTTTTATTCGAATTTAATATTAAGTTATTGCAAGTGAATCAGTTTTGAATGGCAGAGTGTACCATTTACTTTGATAGTATTGGGACACTTGCGGTTAATATTGAAAATCAAAGAAGTGTCATCAGCAAATAGCACTGTTTCAATATCTGCCATGTTTTGGACCATGTAGGGGAGGTCGTTAATATAAACTAAAAATAAAAAAGGACCCAGGTTTGAGCCTTAAGGCACCCCAATTTTCACTTTAGCACCATTCGATTTCACACCGTTAATGTCAGCGGTTTGCAATCTATTGGCTAAATAAGAGGCAATCAAGTTTTGCGCATTATCTCTTACTCTCTGGTGAGTCTCTGCTGGTCTGGTGATCGACATAATCAATCAAAGGCCTTTGAGAGATCGCAGAATATCCCGATAGCATCCTGCGACCCCTCCCACGCATTAAGGATGAGCAAGAGCCAAAGGTGGGGGATAAGTGCCACTCAGGAGAGAAGAATTAATAATGTGATTAAGGATGGGAAGAGTAATTTCTATGACAGCGATAACCATGTCTCTACTCACGTCATCGCAACCAACAGCTTTGGATTTAATCGAAATAATGTTGTTACGAATGTCATCCTCAGAAGAAGGAGAAAAAGTGAAAGACACATTTGGAGACTGTACATGGAAGCAATCTTCAAGAAAGTGTTAGATTTAGTGCTATTATCAAGACAAGGAACAGAAGAGAAATGGTTATTAAAATTATTTAGAGAGAAGGGTAAACTCTGTTATTCTTGTGTCTTGTGGGTGACTCTGGACCACCTCACGCCTATAAAAGCAACAGAATGTGTCATCAGACCTGCAGTTACCCCGTGACAAAATTTGTCAACGGACACGTTATCTGTCTGGAGGCGAGCGCTGTGCGAATTCAACCGGGAGTTGCGACAATACTAGCCTCTGATAGAAGAGATATTTCCAGTCCGCCATCACTCACAATACGCGGTGCTGGCTTATGGTCCCTCTTTAAATTAACAAATAAAAGTGGAATTATGTTTTACATTTAACAATTTAACACATTGAATTGTCATTTCTTAGTAATTTCCAGGCCGATTGCCTAAAATCCAAACGGTCAGTTTTAGAACCAAGTCTGGGCCATAGAATCAAATTATTAGTATTGTCAATATAATGCAAAATATATGAGTTACAGGTTTTTTATATCATGTTTAACCAGTACGTGAGCACTTAGGGTTAGCACTCCCGAAAATTCTGATATCAATGATTTGTGTATCAGTGGTATCAGAATTTTGAAATACTGTATGACATGACAGTTGTTTCCTAAAATAATAATAATTCAAAAATCGAATCCTAGCCATCTATTCGTAAGTAGCTCCAGTTGCGAACTGTTCCAGATTAGCTTAGATTATGAGACCACCCCCATCAAGTTCATGTGAGCTATTGATTTCGTGCCTCTGTCTTGCGAATGAAATATACGGCTGTTTAGTTAGGAGATAAGCATACTAAAAGTCCTTACCCCTCCGAGGTGAGGCCGAGGGGGGGGGGGGGGAGCACAGGTCCCGTTTTTAGATTTTTTGCTTATATCTCGAAAGCGGTGCGTCGTATGAAATTTTGTTGTGCAACATAATGAAACCCGATAAAATTTTCTACAACTTTGGCGTTTACACTTTTTAGGGTTCCGTAATTAACTAACAAGGAACCCTTATAGTTTCGCCATGTCAGTCTGTCTGTCTGTCTGTCCGGGGTCTAGCGCCTAGACGCTTAATGCTAGAAAGCTGTAATTTGGTACGTATAGGTACACATATTAACAATGCTAACAAAGTGCCGGTTTTTTTTTTGAAAAAAAATATTTTTTTCACTTCTCATGCTCAGAAAATGCTTATTTGCGCAGGATATAGGCTGCACAAAATCGAGTTTTGTGCACAAGGGCAAAAACGTATCTACTCATAAATGTATCTATATTAAGGCAAAGGAAATGAGCCATACAGCCAAACACAATAAAAAGTTCAGAGATAGAATTTGTTATTTTATAATATTTACTTTAATTTATTTGCCTTATGTGTTTTTTAAGTCATAAAAGATATTAAAATTTAAATTAAAGTACGGTAGGTTATTTAATTAACTTAAGAAAATTATTTTATTACAAAATTAATTTAATAGTAGGCTGTATAGGTCTGCAGCCCAAGCCTAATTTCAATGTTGTAAGATTTTTAAAAAAAGTGGCGGGAAACAGGACTTGTTTTTCGTGCGTTTATTTATTTATTTCCTCGCAATCGAAGTGAAAAGCAGAGTTTATAACTCGTCCACAAAACCATTTTTATCCTCGACATTACTATCTGCCCTCGCCTTCGGCTCGGGCTGCTAAAAGTCTCGAATAAAAATGGTTCGTTTTGTGCACTTGTTGTAAAATCTACTATTTGTGTGCCTCCTACATGAAAAGTGGAATTTTTTTTTTCCGCACCCACCCCATGTTGTGGGGTATTGTTAGATAGGTCTCTTCAAAACATTTATGGTGTGGAAAAACCATTTTTCGATACAATGATCCGTTTCGGAATTATTTACATTTATCGTGTCAATTTTCGTTTTGCACGGTGGTCCCCCCCCCCTCTATCTCCGAAAATCTTGTGTTTAATCATGGTAGTAGTCCATATACTGAACCTTCAATGAAAACTATTACGGTTAAGTAGGCTCTACTAGTTATTTAGCCTAAGGTAATAGCCGACGAACTTATAAAATAAAATTTATTTGATAAAAACGTACAAATGTCATAGAAAATGTCATTGTACTCGTCTGTAAGCAAGCAAAGCGTAGCCAATACGGAACCCTACATTGTGAACAGTATCGTCTGAGCGGTCTGAGTCCATTTGGGTTGTGTACAATGGCCTGAAAAATGATTTGCGGCATTCATCGTGGTATAAGACTTCCACTGCAACCAGATCTTTACTATTGAAAAACTGAATTTTTGACGCTAAACGGCCGAACTACTTCTTCGCCCCAATCATCGTCTTGCATGCCCAGCCTCAATGCACGAGTCTTTTAAGGCTACATTTCTAACAGAGTGTATACTCTGAAGAAAAAACCAATTGAAAAGCGACAGACAGTTTGTCTGTCGCTTTTCAATTGGTTTTTTCTTTTCATTTTCAAATGCACATGCACAGAAAAGGCATCGAGTTTTTGTAGTGTTTGTAGACGTCTTACACTGTCTCGTGCTTGCGATATGGCGGGACCCCACACTAGTAATGTGAGAGCCACAGGCGAGAGCAGGTGTGTGGTCAGCGCATACGTGAGTTGCCGAGCCAGTGACACAGAGTAAGTACAGAAAGAACATTACATGGCGACGAGGATGAAAGGTATGAGATTTTATTTTTGAAAGAGAAAATAGAAAGGAAAATGAATATATTTAGTTTAGTAGCATTAGTACCTACCTAAATCAGGTATGTAAATCTACCCAACAAACGAAAAAAAAAAATTCAATTTTCATCTATTTTCTCATCGAACGTGTCTGAACGCTCACCTAACTGGTTCGTAATGTCGATGCATTCTTTCTTGTGACGAGACGCGCTCAGCGCATGAGCTACGAGTTATGAACGTAATGCAAAACTACCCAACGCATTATTTATTAAAAGTATTGCTTAGCAGTTTTTAAGTTATGATAGTTCTTAAAATAAAAAAATAGTAAATTGCATGCACGTAACTTTGTAGCACATAAATCTTAAATATTTTATATTATTTATTCATCCGTATGAAATTTTAAATTTACTTTAGCCGTATGAAAATCATGTAGGCCGCGAAGTATATCCAAATTACGTAGGGTAGGCCACACAAGTCACGTAGACTAAGCACGAAGAAAATGTCCCATCAGGCTTTTAGCTAACATGCACAAAACACCATTACAACAAAAACATTAAAAGAAAATTGCAATGATATTGGAGAAAGGCTAATTGTAAGGCCAGGAACTAGTGCATACAATTTGATTAAGCGTATGTTTGAGCTAACATGAGTAGATACATTAATACACGAGACAATATTGTCATGTATGAGCATTTGTCCGCGATTGACTGATTTATCAAGTTTTGTGGAATGTATTGTTGTGAAATTTGTAAGATTAAATAAATAAATAATAATATCATTCATACTTCGGACAGGTGTTCTGTTTTTGCTTCGAATAAATAAGAATTTTATTTCGGTCGGCTTATACTGACCATTTAAATAAAAATAAACATAACAGTAAAACTTGTTAAGTAGCCAATAACAGCTAGACTTACAATGAGTTGTACAAAGAGCATTTTGTGGTTGGTTTCGCACTGAATTGGAGCAGTCACTGTTAAATTAAAGACTGGAAACTGGTTGTATTTATGTTAAGGCATTTTCTTACGATAAATTAATACGTTGCGAACGTAATATCGACAAAGATATTATATCATTATAATTTATTGTCTCTAAAAATAATAATAATTATAAATAATTATAGAACTACGTTATAGGTCGGTTTATACATTAAAATGGAATTTAAGATTAAACAAACAAATGTTATTTTAGGTCGTATCAAGTGTCATATCAAACTGGCAGATAACGGGAGTTTGAAGCAGTTTGTGAGTGAGCTTTGCGTGTGATTCTATTAAATAAGGGAGATAGGGGATAAGACAATTATTAATGCTATACGTTTTGAAAGATTCGGAAACGGTGCAGACAGTGGTGTCGTGACATACCAATATTAGCCTGAACTATTTTCTACGTAATTTAAATTAAACAAATATTATGGTACACACACATTTCAGCATAATTGCAATTGTAATAGTGCCCACTGCCCACATTAATGTTGTCATGCGCGTCATAGAATTGCATAAATGGCGGTGACTCAGTAGATTGTTTGCTATAATTTGTTTATAAAGCTGTGTTGTAAAAAAAAAAAAAAAAATTTGGTTGACAGTGAAGCCTCCATTAAATTGGGAAAACTGTTGGTTTACAGGTGAAGCCTCCATTAAATTGGGAAAACTGTTGGTTTACAGTGAAGCCTCCATTAAATTGGGAAAACTGTTGGTTGAAAGAAACCTCCATTAAATTGGGAAACGGTCGGTTGCCAGTGAAGCCTCCATTAAATTGAAAAAACTGTTGGTTTACAGGTGTAGCCTCCATTAAATTGGGCAAACTGTTGGTTTACAGTAAAGCCTCCATTAAATTGGGAAAACTGTTGGTTTACAGTAAAAGCCTCCATTAAATTGGAAAACTGTGGTTTACAGTAAAGCCTCCATTAAATTGGGAAAACTGTTGGTTTACAGTAAAAGCCTCCATTAAATTGGGAAACTGTGGTTTACAGAAAACCTCCATTAAATTGGGAAAACTGTTGGTTGATAGAAACCTCCATTAAATTGGGAACATTATTAATGAACATGAAATCCTATCCTTGTTAAAGTTATCTAGTTACTAACCCCTTTTAAGGTAGTAATGTTTGATTTAGTGAAATCTCCATTAAGTTGATAATATGTGGTTGAATGAAATCTCCTTTAAATTGGAAGTCTAGATAATTTCAGATATGATATATCCTATAGGCAAGCATTTGTGGTGGCGTTTGTGTGTTTGCCTCGTGTCTCAGTTCTTCCTAGGTGGTAATAAGTGTATAAGTGTATGTTTCAAATTGTATGTTTATTGTCTAGCACGGCCGGATTTGCATTTATCGTATTTTGGGGCTGAGTGGCTTTGTGTGAACTGTGAACAATTCATTTACGAAAGGAAAAGAAATACATAATAAATAAATATATAGGGACAGTTCATGCAGATTGAGCTGGCCCCAAAGTGGGTTCGAAACTTGTGTTGTGGGATGCTGGCTCAGCGATGTTGTATTTTGTAGCGAATACATGAATGGATGGACATCCAAGACCCGAGGCCAATCAGAGGGGGATCGTTTTTCATCATGGCCCGACCGGGGATCGAGCCCGGGACCTCACGGTCTGGCGTTGTAACCATCACGCCACGGAGGTCGTCAATATAATAATACAATACATACTATAACTTTCGGAGAAATAAAAGTTGTTATGTGACGAGAACTCTCGTGTAGTTCTACTAATATCCAAATTAGTGAAATATTGTACAGTACATTTCGCGATGCTCCTGCAATGGGGTTTTAATTTATCCGGTTTGCGTCTCCATTGATTTTAATATATATAGCGTTTCACTACCGTATGCTAACAGAGTTTTCTTAAGTTCCATAACTAAAAATCCTTGTTCTTTTAGACTACCTATTCAATGTTCAGTATTTATTAAATTCCTGGGAAACTAAGCAGGATTTTGGTTGACTTGGGATTCTTCGGTGTCAAAGATGAAATACATGTTATAAATGCCGACGCGACGAGATGTAAGCCTTACAAAGAAATCTGACGTTTCAGACTATGCGTCCATCAAAAAGATGCTCTTTTAGTTGAATTATAGTCAGAACATTTTGACGTTATCGAGATGTTAAGTGCGTTGACGGAAGTATGTCGTGAGGCTGTGCGTGGTGGTATTAGAATGGTGGTGATTTTGATTATGTTTCTGTCGGGAAAACTAGAATGAATCTTGTTTTTGAGACAACAAGTGGATACGCAATATAAATAAGATAAAGCAGTTGCTTTGCTAAAATATTATTTGAGTTAGGACCGCATGACCTGCATCAATCGAGAATAGCCAGAATGAAGGTAGATCTCTTTAAATTTGTGTTCAGAAAACAGATTGTTCTCTGATTACTTGAGAAGTTTTAGTTTAAAGAAATTTATTGAATCAGACATAATTAAGTTGTTTACATGATAAAGTAGATTTAAAAAAAAACATATAGGATAATAGCCCGGTGCTGGTAGTAAAAGAATAAAAACATTATAACATGGTTTGAATTAAAATTTGTTTTAATGAGTTGATAGTTCACCGCTGAGTTCGAACACAGTATAGTTCTGAGTTTTCATGGGTTTCAAAACACTTTCGGATCATGACTAGTATTTTATAATCGTTTCATTGTCAATGATGTGAGTGGATAAATTGTTTTAAAATGTTAAGCGAACTCGCATCTGTAATATGATGTTTTGTGTAACTGTGCTTCTGCAAATGTTATTGTGTTATTCAGGAAGAATTAAATATATAAGCACCGAAAGACAAACGTCAATCCGTTAACACGGTTAGGTAGATGTCCCGGTAGTGGAAAAGCCAAGAATGATGTACATGTCCAGCATGGTGTAAAAAGTGTGAGACCGTAAATGGTGACGAAAATGTTATGAATTGAAGTAGGTAAGCAAAGTTAAGAAAGGCATTTAAAATAACGATTGAAATGATTCTAAAAATGGGTTATGTTTCTTAAACAACGTATTTCAAAAAGGAAATAAGTTAGTGATATCTCGTAAACTACGGAAACGGGTATTTGTACAGCGCATCTCAAAAGATTTGAGGGGAATGGAAAGGGCGTGATAAAATCATACAAAAGGTAAATAGGAACAGCTCGATTTCATGGTTGTATGTTTTGCTCTGGCTGGGCGGCGGCTTTGGCCCTGGCCGGGGTTTGGATGAGTTTAATCGTCTCAAGGTTCGGATTTCGTTGTCTTGTATTTCGGACGCCGCCATTGAGTCGTCGCTCGGTCCGGGCTGTTGTCGATGGGTAGCAGTCGTTAGGCCTTTGGAGACATTGGCCTTTGCCGGTCCGCGTTGGACGGCGCGTGGCGGTAATTTAGATGTATAAAAACTTTAACAAGGAAGGGATGTAGTGTTTGTAGACGTCTTACACTGTCTCGTGCTTGCGATATGGCGGGACCCCACACTAGTAATGTGAGAGCCACAGGCGAGAGCAGGTGTGTGGTCAGCGCATACGTGAGTTGCCGAGCCAGTGACACAGAGTAAGTACAGAAAGAACATTACAGTTTTGACATCTAATTTTGATTTGGATGATCTCAAAGTATGAGTTGCGGAGGGCCCAGCGGACGGAACACATTGTCTTAATGCTGTCGAGTCTCGTGTATTTTTTACGACAAGACGTGTGAACCGTCAGCGACTTCAAATCTTTAAATTGTGTGCTCAAATCGTCATTTCTGAGGTTACTGGCAGAAATCAGCAAATTAATGCCTTTTTCACCGACCTTGGAAACATTGAAATGAAATGTGTCTTTCCTCCCTTTCTATATTCCTATTACCTTTTTGTCCATATTTCAATCTTTGTCCTTATTACCTCTTTTCTTCTTACATTCTTTCCTTTCTTGAAATCATTATAATACAAAGTCGTTATCTTAAAAAACAACTTTATTTATTATTTTGTGTCAATTCGTTAATTATTATTTGATATAATTGACATCATTTACAATAAAAAATCATTATAATTAACGACAAACCAAGTTTAATTATTATTAATTTAATGCATAATGTCAATTATTTTATTATTATTTCAGATAATTGACATCATTAACGATACCAAATCATTATTTTTGAAGACATACCACCTAGGTTACTTCTATATATCCTATTGAAACCTAACCAATAAATTAAGATATTCAAGCGCCTGATACTCCCAAGGCGGCAAGGATATCAAGTAGGTGTCTTCGGACGAAATGTAGAGGAAAGTGCCCCCTATCATACCTATGAAGTTTTATTTTAACATCTCTGCCGGTTTTGATGAGAGACAAAAAAATCATTTTCGCTCCATACAAAAAAAGTCATTTTTTTTTTTAACACGAATAAAACATTATAATAGAAAATCAGCGATTTATAAGCACTTTTGCCTCAATGTCCGCTATTTTCCGAATTGGGACCAGTGTGCGCCGTCGCGCCGCTAAAGTGCGTTTCGATATTTAGTCGTGTATATCCGTCGTCGGCTCTAGGGGGCCACGAATTCTCGTCGGAAATATACGTCCGCGGCGGCATAAAGATAAAAGTGAATACTTGACAGGCCCGGTGGTCGAGTGGCTAGCAATGGTCACTTAATCCCAAGGGCCGCAGGTTCGAATCCTGCGCATGGCAAACATTTGTATGCATGAACATGCTGTTTGCCTTGGTCTGGGTGTTTTCTATTTCTATGACGACCTCCGTGGCGTAATGGTTACCACGCCAGACCGCCACCCAGGAGGTCACGGGTTCGCTCCCCCGTCGGGTCATGATGAAAAACTTTTTCTGATTGGCCTTGGGTCTTGTATGTTTATCTATATATGTATTTGTTATAAAATATAATATCGTTGAGTTAGTATCCCATATCACAAGTTTCGAACTTACTTTGGGGCTAGCTCAATCTGTATGAATTGTCCCTATACATTGTCCCTAATTAATAAGTATTTATTTACAAAAAAATATATATTTAAGTACATATATTTATCACCAATCTAGTACCCATAGTACAAGCTTAGTTGCTTAGTTTGGGACTAGATGGCGTTGAGTGATTCGTCCAAGAAATATTTATTATTATGCATCACCGCGTCACCCCTTGCTATCACTGACTAAAAGCACTCTCTCCACACACACACAAACACACTCACACACACACACGCACACACACACACACGACGCCACTAGAAGCCATATATAAATATAAATATTAATCACTACATAGTATAAAACAAAGTCGCTTTCTCTGTCCCTATATCCCTATGTCCCTTTGTCCCTTTGTATGCTTAAATCTTTAAAATTACGCAACGGATTTTGATGCGGTCACCAACGGATAGCCTGGTTCATGAGGAAGGTTTATGTATAAAATTTGTCAGGATTTTATGTAAATTGGCTGAAATATAAAGATTATTGTTGGGAGTGTCGGAAAAAATCAACCGCTTGGGAGCTGTCGACGAAAACGCTGGCTAAACCCTTTGAGATATAACAAAACAAAAATTATAGGATATTCCTCTTATTTAGGTCTCCAAAAAAGTCCGCGATAGCATATATTTATCGTATACGGATAACTTACTATAAAATAAAAAGCGATTTCCGAGTAATAATGCGGAAATAGCGCCATCTAGCGTAGAATAGAAAGAACTTGAATTGGAAACCGATTTTGACGTATACAATATTAATCTATACTATAAATAAAAAGTTAGAGGATCTCAAAGACCAAACTACACAAATCAATGGAACAAATCACGATATTGAAAAATCAATAGACTATATGACTGATCAACTAATGTCAATGGAAACAAAAATCGATGGGCTAGAAGGGCAACGCAAAATACTAGCCACGCAAATTACAAAAATTGATGATAGATGTGATATTCTTGAAAAAAATTTGAGGAAGACGTGCATTGAAATCAAGTACGTCCCACGCATAGATAAGGAATCTAAAGTCACCCTACAAAACTACGTACAAAGTCTAGCCAAAACTTTGAATATCACATTAAACTCTTGCGATCTTCGTGATATTTACCGTATACCAAACAGGAAAGACCCGGCAAAGTCTCCAATTGTAGCTGAACTTTGTAGCACAATATTGAGAAATAAATTTTTAAGTTCTTCAAAGAGGTTTAACAAAGATCAAAAACTAAATGCGTCCCATTTGGGCATTGAAAAAAGCACTTCAGATTTATACATTTCTGAGTTTTTAACACCAAAGACAAGAAGGCTGCACTTTCTTGCTCGTGATTTTGCGAAGTCGGAAAGATACCAATTCTGCTGGATCTCAAATGGTAACGTCTACCTCAAAAAAAGAGAAGGAGCATCTTACACCTTGGTCAAAGACGAGGCACAGCTCATCAGCTTGCGCAATGAAGAATAATGGAATCAGCAGCAAGCCCAAAGAAAATTCATTCGTACTATATTATTTTCTTTTTGTTTTGTTACATATTTTGCACACAATCCCACAACACATAAACATACAACACACTGACAAACTAATATACTGGTACTACATAGCGTATCATATTATGCACTGTCATAAACCACAACCTAACATCACGAAATACAAAACATCTCGAACTATTTCTTATCTAATCATCAGTCACTTCTCTGAGCGTGTTTTGCAAAGTGATTCTATTTTTATTATGAACTACCCGACCACAATTTTTATAAACCGTCAAAAAAATGCACCGCTATTTTCTACTATAATTGCACTACTGCCTTATATTTACGGACAAAACTGCGATTTAAATACTCCCGCAGTTTTGTTAATAATGGGTTTTTGTTTATTTTATTTTGATTTGACTGATTTATTGGTCATAATGCGCGAAATGTTTTTCTTAAGTGTGCTTGTATTGTCAGACCACGCAGCTCAGAATAATACAGTAACAAAATTACTAGTTTTATATTACTCCCAAATATGTAAAACTACTACTTTTCTACGTAGATTAAATATTTTATTATCATTTAATAAACAGGTCCTACCGCACTACCACTTTTATACCTGGACTTTAATAGTACCATTGCTTTTCTTGCACAAATGTGTAACTGTCACTATACTTCGCCGTATAACTAGATATAGGTACTTGTTTTTGTTTTTCAGAACATTTTTTAAGATAATTGATATAACTAAATGCACGTATAGCTCCTATGGGTCGTCTGAGTTAATAAATAGAATCAAAAGGATACAATTTTTTGACTATCGTTATACATTACAAACTATAAATTCAATATCATAACTATTGGTGAGGAGATAGACCGTAACTCCTCCTTTGACACATTTACATGTAAAGTAGAAGAAGTAAGCCTGCTCTCGCCTCCACCACCTCAAAAATTCTGCTTCTCATTCTTGATACAAAATATTCGCAGCGTTAATCGTAATTTTAATGATTTTGAGGTATTGCTGGCAAGGACTAAGGTTGATTTCGACCTGATTATTTTAACTGAAGGCTGGTTATCTGGTACCCCTAGTCTACCTATATTGGAGGGATATCAATGCTTTAGTACACAAAGAAATATAAAACAAAATGATGGAGTTGTGGTCTATTGTAAAAATTTATTAAACATTACCTCTGAAGAACCTATTTTTGCCGATGCAAACTGTCTTGTCATAAAATTAAATCAAGACATTGTCATTTTGGCTATTTATAGATCACCCTCCTATAATAATATTTCGCCCTTTTGTGCCTCCTTGGATGACATCCTAACCAAACTGGCATACTTTCCAACTATTGTTATTACTGGTGATATAAATATTCCTATTAATACAGATAAATTAAATCAAAACTCTGAATCTTATCTTAACTTGACTGCATTCCATGGCCTCCTTCCAGCTCACACTCTGATCACGAGGGACCTAAGCGGGACTTGTATAGACCATGTGATGATTAAAACGAATAAACGAGCACGTACTATAGTCCCACAATCCACAGTCACGGATCATAAAGCGGTTATTACATATCTTTATAATTGTCATACTAAATCTCAAGATAAAAAGATTATTAAAAAAATTAATGAAGAAGGTCTAAAAAAATCCATTTTAGATATTGATTTAAACTTAATTTATATGACTTCTGACCCTGACAATGCAATGACCTTATTAACTCATCAGCTCACACAAGCGGTTGAAAATAACACGAAATTTATAACCTCCAGTAATCGAAAAAATATAATTAAGCCGTGGATAACACCAGGATTATTACGGTGTATGAGAAATAGGGATCGTTTGCATCTGAAGGCAAAAATGGAACCACTAAATGCAGATAATCAACTTATATACAAAAGATATCGTAACTATTGCCATAGTCTGATAAACAAGGCGAAAAGAATGCACAACAAAGAATTAATTACTAAAGCAGGAAAAGATACTAAACAAATATGGAAGGCGATTAAAAATATTACTAACACTTGTAAAGAACCTAATAAATATTCTAAAGAGCTTCTCACACTAAAGTCAGATACCCAGGACTCAATTAATCTGGTAAATGAGTTTTTTGTAAACGTTGGAAAAGAATTAGCAATAAAAATTAATCCCAATATCATTGATAATACATTTATCCCTTTCTCCACGTCTCCAACATCTGTAAATTCATTCGCTCTATACCAAACAGACGTGAAAGAAGTTGAAAATACTATAATGGGACTCAAATCCGAGTCCTCTGCAGGATATGACAGTATATCAAATAAAGTATTAAAAGGCATTAGTGCATTTATAGCCCCTCCTTTAGCCTACATTTTTAATCTTTGTTTTGAAATGGGAGTCTTCCCAAAAGCCCTTAAGAAAGCGGTTGTTATTCCTATTTTCAAAAATGGAGACAGAGACCGTATCGGGAATTACAGGCCAATATCCTTACTAACAGGTCTATCAAAAGTTTTAGAACAATTAATAAATATTCGTTTAGTAAATTATCTTGAAAAATTTAACTTAATCTCTGACAACCAATTCGGCTTTAGACGTGCGAAATCAACCAACGATGCTGTACACATACTCACTGACTATATAACGCGGAAGATTGATGGTGCCAAAAAATGTGTAGCCATCTTCCTAGACCTGGCCAAAGCTTTCGATACGGTCTCGGTCCCACTATTGCTGCATAAACTGGAGAAACTTGGTATTAGAGACACCCAATTACTCCTTTTCAAAAGTTACCTGTCTAACAGAACACAAAGAGTGTCTATAGATCATTACTGTAGCACAGACCTACCAGTTGATTATGGTGTTCCCCAGGGAAGCATACTGGGACCAACATTGTTCTTAGTTTATATAAATGAGCTTTGTGAAACCCCCCTGATAAATGGTAAGCTGGTATCCTATGCCGATGACACTGCGCTAGTTTTCGCTGGTGATACATGGAATGATGTTTTTGATCTTGCACAAAATGGTCTGACTGAGGTCACTACAATTCTTAATAACAATATTCTATCCCTTAATGTTACAAAAACAAAGTATATGAGCTTCTCTATTAGAAAGATAAATGACACAAATTTTCCGAAATTAACTGCTCACATATGTAAGAATTCCTCTATTTGCGATTGCCCTCCTTTAGAGCGCGTAACGGAAATAAAGTACTTAGGTATAATTATTGACAATAATTTAACTTTCAGACCCCATATTATTTCACTTGCCAAAAGAATCCGTAAACTTATGCCCATTTTCAAAAAACTGAGATATGCCCTTGATCCTAAACTACTAAAATCAACATATTATGCACTATGTCAATCTCTTTGCTCTTACTGTATCTTAACATGGGGAGGTGCACCAAAAACTATTCTGAAACCTCTTGAAATAGCTCAGAGAGCACTCCTAAAAGTAACTACTTTCAGACCTTACAGGTACCCAACTAAACTCCTTTATCAAAATTGTAATGTCCTTACTATTAGACAATTATTTATATTAACTGTCATCGTGAAGCAACATAAAGTCCTCCCTCTGGATCCTGTTTTAGTAACTCAACGTAGAACAAATGTCTGTAAGCAAACGTATAAATTCAGAACTTCTTTTTCTAATAGGTTTTTCGGGTTTCTGGGCCCGTATCTATATAATAAAGCTAATAAAGAATTAAGTATATATACTGTTAAAACCATACTATGCAAGAGAAGAACTATGAACTGGCTAATGACCCTAACTTACGAAGAGACAGAAAATATGCTTTGTATAATTAAATAAAATTATGTTGTGGTATCAGCATACGAGCAATAAAACTTAAAGGATTATGGAAATAGAATAAACACATACACTACACTTACACTACACATACACTATACACATCCTCTCCATTCACATGACACACTCCTACTCGCTTACACTTTTTTTTATATTATGTCTCATGTCTTCTTAGCTAGTACTAGTTAAAATCAGTTTTGTTTATATACTTGATTTACCTAAGTTTTTAAAATAAAATAAAACAGTTGTATTAAAGGAGAGAGCCTGGTGATCCGTAACACAGACAGGGTAATACCCTAGTCTAGCATGGACACCAGTTTCTCTTCACTTTTTGACTTTTTGGATTTTGTAATTGTTATTTTATGAACGATACCTGTGAAGAGAAAAATAAATGATTTTTATTATTATTATTTTATAATCCTTATCCAGTTAACTACGTTAGTTACCTTAAGTATTTCATGTACATTATTATAATCTTTACATCATATTATTTAAATAGATACTTTAGAAGTTATAGCAAAAAATTTACGCGCTTGCCGAAATTAGTTCAAGTTCTTTCTATTCTACGCTAGATGGCGCTATTCAAAAGCATCGCGCTATGGTTACGTTTTCATTAAATTATAAATATCGCGCGAAAATTAAAGCACTTTAAATCTATTACGCTAGGTGGCGCTGTTTAAAAATAAAATTATAGATACTTACATACTTTTAATTTGTTTATGCTTCACAATTTGAATTATTTAAAGTTAATATTAAGGGTGCATTTTATTTGTTTCGTGTTATAATTTTTGATACAATTTATTGTAAATAGATAGATATGGATAGACACTTACATACTCGCTTCAATTTAGTCCTTTGTTTGGGCTTATTTTAACATCTGTCGCATTTTTTTATGGTTTCGTGTTAATTTATGTTATCTTTGAGTTTTTTTTTTATTGACAGATTATAACAATTATTTAAGTTTAATTAGCAATATAAAGTACCTATTTCATGACAATTTAATCATGCCTCGACGAAAGTCTAATATAGGACGCAGTACATCTTCTGCCAAAAGAATTCGTTTGAGTCGAAGCAACGAAAATGATCAAGAGAGGGATGTTCGTTTATCGTTGGACCGTGAAAGGCAATGAGGTTTTATATATTCTTCTAAGACAAGAGAAGTAACGCCATACAAAGCATTCGTAAAAAGCCGCAACCACTTCAGAGTGTTAAAGACGTAGCTTTGAAACCGATACATATTCCGAGCATATGCCAAAGTAAAATATGTTTGTCTCTTTTTTTTCTAGAGTCAAACTAATTATGTCAAAATGAAACAAAAGCATTACTCCCAGAAAAATGGTCAGAGTTGCCAGCTCATGAATAATTTTCCCATTGAATGAATGTTATGAGTCTTTTTAAAAAAAAAAAAAAGTTTTTATACCATATTATTGTTTCTTAGGTGACAGAAGAATTAAAGATAGGAAGAAATAAATATATAGATGCGTAAATATTGGTACATACATATTATATTTCAAGAACGAATCATGGCGGAATGGAGAAGTTTCCATTTTTTAGTCATTGATGAATCTAACCGATGCAGACCTACTACTATTATCTATTCTGTACTACTAACTTTTAGCGAGCTTTTAGCAGAGATTTTTTTTTGTTTTCTTCACCCATTCTGGGTAGGCAAAGGGAACTATGCCCATACAGCCAAGTCTTCAGTAGATTTTTTTTATTGTTTTTTATTGTAATGAAATTTAAATAAAATAAAATAATAAATTTAAATAATTTGAATAAAATACAACATAAAACAAAAAAACTATTGTACTCAATCGAACATTTGATAATTGCAGAAACAATTTAAATTAAACACCGTTACCACAATGAAAAAGATGAAATTGTTACTTCACTGCCTTCACTGTCATAGTAATAATATCATTATGTCCCTAGATTATGTCAAATGTCAGTTAAAAGCCATATCAAAAAGAGGAAAATGATTTGTTTTTTCTTGTCTTGACGTGCGTAGCACTAGCGATTGATTTTAGTATCAATCAATTCTAAGTAAATAATTAATTCTAGTTTGAGCCTGGTTGTAGGTTTACTTCTACTGTGTTACTAATGATACATAAAGGCGTATGAGTTCGTCATTGACTAAACTCCCAACATTTGGGAAACTTAAAATCGTTTTTACTGGCAACACTGTTGGCAAAAACAATGCGTAATATATTAATTTCGATTCTAATACTATTTTGGTATAATTTTAACATAATTAAGCATTCTTATTTGTGAAAAGTGATACCACTTGCTTTGTTATTAGCTTGGGATCACGACATACATGTTTTAACAGTGCATTTAACCATTTTTGTGATATTATTGTGAGATACGCATTCACTGAACGTCAAACTACGACTAAGTCGGAAGAAATTCAACTAAGACTGTGGCCTCAGTCGACGTGGCAGCGGGTATGTGTCAAACATTACGAATCTATAGTAAATAACAAATCACTGGTGAAAGGCATGTTTCCCAAAGAGCGCGAGAATCGTCGGTGGATCGCACAGTTCGTTTATCGTTGGACCGTGACAGTCATGTTTCCCAAAGAGCACGAGAATCGTCGGTGGATCGCAGAGTTCGTTTATCGTTGGATTGTGAAAGGCATGTTTCCCAAAGAGCCCGAGAATCGTCGGTGGATCGCACAGTTCGTTTATCGTTGTACTGTGAAAGGCATGTTTCCCAAAGAGCGCGAGAATCGTCGGTGGATCGCACAGTTCGTTTATCGTTGGACTGTGCAAGGCATGTTTCCCAAAGAGCGCGAGAATCGTCGGTGGATCGCACAGTTCGTTTATCGTTGGACTGTGAAAGGCATGTTTCCCAAAGAGCCCGAGAATCGTCGGTGGATCGCACAGTTCGTTTATCGTTGGACTGTGCAAGGCATGTTTCCCAAAGAGCGCGAGAATCGTCGGTGGATCGCACAGTTCGTTTAGCGTTGGACAATGATAGACATAACGCTCAAAGAGACAGAAACGCCCGAAGATAGACAACTCCGCTTACGTAACGACCGTATTCGTTGCTGGAATCGACTTAACTACTCAATGTTTTTCACATGGACAATTGTATGTTGCCCTGTCACGTGTAACATCAAAAAAAAAATATGTTTGTTTTTACACGAAATGACGCAGAAGTTGTCAATGTGGTATATAAAGAAATATTTTAGTATGTTAAAAAACAAACTAAAATATTTATTTATATATGTAAGTATACGACTGTTTAACACAGGCAGATAGTTATAACCCGTGCGAAGCCGGGCCGGGCCGCTAGTTAGTTTTATAAAGTAGAAAATACAACAGCAAATATATAATAGTATAGTAATAAATATTTAATATTAAATAAAATATAATAGGAAACGTATTTTTTAACTGGCACTAGATGCAATTACTCTCGGTATTAACCTACTTAGTATTCCGAGGGAGGGGCCTAGTTACCTGTAGTACAGAACCTATATCAGGGACTAGTGTCTTCACAAGGTTATATTTTTTAACCCCCGACGCAAAAAGAGGGGTGTTATAAGTTTGACGTGTGTATCTGTGGATCTGTGGATCTGTGGCTCTGTGGATCTGTGGATCTGTCTGTGGCATCGTAGCAACCAAACGGATGATCCGATTTTGATGCAGTTTTTTTTGTTTGAAAGGTGACCTGTGCGGGAGTGTTCTTAGCTATAATTCATGAAAATCTATTCAGCCGTTTGAAGATAACCAGCTTTTTTCTATTTGATGAAGGGAAATGAGCAACTTCCACTGGTTAGATCGATTTGAAATTTGATATACTGTTACTGTCATGATATTGCAAGAATATGGTAAACTTGATCTGATGCTGCAGCATCTAGAGCCTGCAGAATACTCAACTCCTCGTCAAATTACAGCAGATGTATCGTGTTTGGGTTCATTGGAATGGTCTCATTGAATAGTTCATTTTTATTAGGTATAATTCACTAGCTGGGCTCGCGGCTTCGCTCGTCATACTTAATGTTTATTGCTATCGCGCTGTGTTTTTATCACTGACCCAAAAAGAGGGGTGTTATAAGTTTGACGTGTGTATCTGTATACTTTGGTGCTAGAGGTAACCAGGGTCTGATGATGGAGCTGGGTGGTTGCCATAGGAACTCAGTAATTAAACGACATAACTCCATCGAGTTTGGGCTCGTTTGATCCGTCTTGATGAGTACTTTGGTGCCAGATGGTAACCAGGGTCTCATGATGGAGCTGGAAGGTGGCCATAGGAACTTAGTAATTACACGACATAACATAACCCCATCGAGTTTGGGCTCGTTTGATCCGTATTGACGAGTACTTTGATGCAGGATGGTAACCAGGATTTGATGATGAAGCTGGATGACTATCTATGATATTCCGCCGTTGCTGGGTTAGGTTAGGTTTGGCTTGTGACCATCAAAAACCGAGCGAGCGAAGCGAGCGAGGCTCGACCTACTTTTGTTAAAACAGTCATGGAGCTGATCTGATGATGGAGCTGGAAGATGGTCATGGGTAGGTACTCAGTAATTAAAAGACATAGGTAACCCCATCGAGTTTGGGCTCGTTTGATACGTTTTGACGAGTACTTTAAATACCTCTAGTACATATGTCGCAATACCTCTCGTACATATTTCGCAATACCGCTCATACATATTTCGCAATACTATTCATACATATTTCACGCAATACCATTCATACATATTTGGCAATACCTCTCATACCTATTTCGCAATACCATTCATACATATTTCACAATACCCTCATACATATCTAAAATACAAATGAAACGGATAGGGATTAGAATAAAATAGGAACGAAACTATAAAAAACGCCAAATAAAACTTAAATTAAAAATTTAAAAAACCCCCGACCCAAAACCTCTAAAAAGTAAATAAATAATAATTATGTACCTCTATTCGACCTTTTAATTTTATGATATAAGTAATATTTATATTAGTTAATAGTAGTTAGTCATAATACCTACTTCCAAAGCGTCATCCCGTCGGGGGACCGCTATAGACATTTAAACATAACTGTGTAGGTACTATTAACTAATAGACAGTAGATATCAAATTGTCAGCTAGTAATAAATTTTTACTTAGCGGTTCCCCCGACGGGATGACGCTTTGGAAGTAGGTATTATGACTAACTACTATTAACTAATATAAATATTACTTATATCATAAAATTAAAAGGTCGAATAGAGGTACATAATTATTATTTATTTACTTTTTAGAGGTTTTGGGTCGGGGGTTTTTTAAATTTTTAATTTAATTAATAATATAAGTTAAACAATTGTAAATTAGTTTAAGCCTTAAGAAGAGGAAATAAATATATTTTTATTTATTTTATTTTTTATTATTTACTTACGCCAGTACGCACCCTCGACGTCGTCGCACCATTGGCGCATGTATGTGCACACGCTATCAAAATTTGTTGCACTGTCTTGATCAACCCAACGCGGTAACGGAATCCATTGCCAATGTCGTTCTCGCTGCCAGACGCAAATCTCCTGTGGTCTGAAAACAACGCATAATTAATTAGCGAAACCCGCGTAACATCGTTTGCGTGTATGCACAGCAGCGCCATTTACTTTACAAAAAGCCAAGCCAAACACGGCTCGTCAAATTACTTTTATTTTTGTCCGCTGCACTGCATTGCATATCCGCCGTCTCATTCTTCCACTAATTCCACAGGACAAAACAATAACTTGTTAACGAGAGGCTCTTCATTATGACCCCAAATATACAGTGCCCCAAACCCTAAAGGTTTTTTTTAAATTTTGTGTTATTTTATCTAAGAAATGAATGTATTTTCCCCAAATTAGTTTTATATTCTTAACACTAAATTTTTTCTTTGTCATTACGATTTTACTGGCAGTGTTTAATTTAGTTAAAAGTATTTTATACCTCGTTAGCAAGTTAATGAAATGTAGATGTTTTTCTAATAATCTGCACAATTAAACTAGTAATTTTTTGCTTTTTTGAGATAATTGCTTCTAGTAATTTGTTGCAGAAAAAAAGAAATTTATGTTATGTTATATCAAACAATTTTTCCGTAATGGTTGAGTATTTCTGTGATTTTATAATTAATTAACATGTTTGAAAAATCTGTAAACTAAACTAAAAATCACTTCAAAATAATTTAGTCCTGCTAAATGCTGTTTCATATTCTGACAACATAGTACTAAACTATATTTAGTTTGACTCGACCAAAATTAGTTAAGTTACTTATTGTAACTTAGTCGATTTTTGCTTATATGGTATGGTATTCTGTTGTTCTTTGCGATTTATTGTTTACATATTGTAGTAGTGTGGTCACGCCACGCATCAGCCTTACACGTTATTTTAAAGGTTATAAAAAATAAATAGTCTCAAAACGGAAACGGAAACCATTCCACCTTCCCTCTCAAACATCGACCCCCACTTCGGAGGCGCGGCCGCTCTTACTCATTACGTGTTTTCGTGCTCAAGCCTTCGCACGTCTTGGCCAGTCTTATTCTTTTCAATTTGAATTAATTTCATTTCATTAAATTAATAACTAGGATAAGATTTGTTGTGAAGAAATTCAAAACTTATTACTTTTAAATAACAGCACTGACGCCGACCAAGCACGACTCAGAGCTGTGTCAAGGAAGGAGGCCGGTCACTGGTTGCATGCCTACCTATGTGCCAACGTGGGCACCCTCCTTGACTCCGAGACCCTCCGAGTCGCGATAGGTCTTCGTCTTGGTGCCTAGGTTTGTATTCTACATAGATGTCCTTGTGGCACAATGGTGAACGCTTTGGGACACCACGGGCTTTCGTGTACCAGAAGCGCCGGCCGCCTGTCGCGTCACGCTTCTCCTCCTCCATAGTCGGTCCCTCAATGTTGAGGATCGTGACTCCGACGTATCTTAGTCACCGTTTCTCTCAATATGTCCCGATCTTGTGCCAGATGGAGAGCTGTGCTTATCGGCATTTCCAGGCTTTCAGCTACCTGGTCCGTCCATCGTCTAGGGCTGCGTCCTCTTGGTCTTTTTCCTTCCACCTTGCCTGTTACTATAAGTTTTTCGAAATTGTCATCATTCCTTCGCGCCATGTGTCCAAAATATTGTAGGATGCGTTGTAGTCAGATGGAGGAGAGTCGCTGCTGTCCATCAAGTCTTAACTGCCTCAAAATGGAGGCATTCGTTCTGTGGGCAGTCCAGGGAATGCACAGCATCTATCGCCAGCACCACATCTTAAAGCCTCTCTGCCTATCCGCGTTTATCCTATCTCCCTATTCCGTTTTCTCCCAAGACTTTCAAAGCTTCCGCAGTGATTCTATCTGGACCCGATGCCTTGTTTAAACTTAGCTTGTTGACAGCGGCAGTGACTTCTGATATTATTGTATCTGGCTTTTATTCAGTCAAGTCCAACCCGGGTTCTGGTCTTTTATTGGAATCTTCATGGTACAGTTCAGAGCAGTACTCCTTCCATCTTTCAGCTGCCAAGGTGTTCTCTGTTATTGGTATCCCATCTTTATCTTCTATTACCCAGGAGGCGGCTTTTAAGGGTAATTTTCCCAGAGCGTTTTTTTTCGTATCCAGCGTGATAATCTTAGGTTCCAATTAACGAATCATCGTAAATATTTTTATTGTATAAAATGTATCACCTCTCTTATGATGCCATTGAATATAGTATATTTTCTTATATAAAATGTTATTAATGCAATAAATAGGACTGAAAATCAGGTTTGGTGGCATTTCCTGAACATATTTCCTGCGGTATATTTTCTCTGGAACATATATTTATTATAATTATCGAACTGTGCCTTAATAATCTTGAAAAGATGCTTTATTAAAATCCGTTACAAGTAATCCTTTAATTTATTTTTGAACCAATTCGCCATCGATCAAAGTTTGTCCGAGCGAAATCGTAAGAATTGGTGGCGATTTTTGAACTTGTTAATACTCAAGAGTCAAAACGTTTTGCGGCGAATCTCTTTGAACTTGCCAACTACCTCAGTTCGGCGCTTTCGCCTGCAAGTGATGGTGTGTAAGTGTGTGACATCATCTTCCCGCCAATTACGTAAGTATTGGCCTTGGTGGCGTGGTAAACAAAATCGTTAAGATTTGGTGGTGTGTTTTTTGTTAGAATTCAAAAGATTTTGAAATCATTGTTCGTGTTTTATTTAGTAGTTCAAGTTGTGGTGAAAGAGTTCAAAGTGAAATAGTTTAAATGAGATTTTTTTTTAAACTTTTTTTTCCGATTTGGTGCATTAATTTTGGTGGCTTTGGTGGCTTTTATCATATATTTGGTAGTTTTTATCATATATTTTACTAATTATCGCACTTCAAGAAGGGGCACTCGCATTCCCTTATTTAAATGATCCCTAGAATTAATCTACTTCGATAAAATTTGTTAAAAGTCTAAAATAAAAATTCGCCACCAAAACTGAGAAAAATTGGCAGTTAGTGAAAATCACCCTTAACTTCCTTGTTAATAGGCGGATTTTTCGGAATAAGTCAGCTGTTTGGTAGGTACTTTACAGCGTGTTGCTCTACTTCCCTGCAGATTCCCTCCAGAAACTGGTTCTTATCTCGTCTGCATAGTTTTTTGACACGCTGACTGAGCAGTTTCTTGTTGTTGGATGCCTTCTCTTTTAGCCGATCTTCTCCTGTTAATGACTTCCCAGGTCTCATCACTTATCCACTCTTTCCTGTTGATAGGTTGCTTGGGTATAGAGTCAAGAATGCTTATGATGTGGTTTTTGAACTTCTGCCATTGGTCGTTTGGATCAGCGTCCGCTACAGAGCTTGTTTGCTGTAGAAACTTTTTCTCACTCTCACTGCGGAAGAAATCAATCTCAGATTCACAGAGAGTCACGCTTCTATCAACGACATAATCCGTCGGTCTCTTGTCAATGTCAACGTGCCTGCCATTCTTGAGCCGAACGGCATCGCACGTGACGATGGTAAGAGGCCAGACGGAATGTCCCTCATACCGTGGAGTATGGGACGGGCCTTAGTGTGGGACGCGACATGCGTTGACACCACAGATATCAGAATACAACACACTTGCCCCGTCAATTCTTTACGGTACGAGTAGGATTGCGGGAGTGGCGGCGGAGTCCGCGAAACTAAAAGCCACAAAATATCAGCAGCTGACTGGTTCCTACGATTTTGTGGCTTGGTGTAGAAACATTAGGCCCGTGGGGTTCCAGTGCGTTGTCCTTTTTTAGGAACATCGCAAAAAGGCTGCCACAATCCACCGCTGGTACCCAAAGGCTGGCAGTTACTTCGCTCAATGGATCTCTATCGCCGTTCAGCGAGGTAACGCTGCCTAGTTTATATTTAGTTTTTAATTTTTATTGTTAGTTTAGTTTTAATCAATTGTATATAATCAATAAAATAAATAGTTATCTGTTATGCAAGGCTGCAAAGTTGTTTTTTGGCGCGAGTACTTATATTCAGTTTAGGTTCAAATATAGAATCCTGAGCGTAGCGAGGATTTCGATGTACGAGACGCAGAATAACTTTGCTGCCGAGCGATACACACAACTTTTCACCTCACTGCAGCGAAGAAAATGCGAGGTGCAATAAAAACGCATATAATTTATTAAATAAGTGTTTATTTTTTTCATGCGGTGTCGTGCTGGCCAGTTCGATTATTCTAAAAATAAGGTTGGCGCACTTGCATGATATAAGTATTAATGCATTTTCAGAGGACTGGCGGTATAAAAAATTAAAGAATAGAAAGGTTCGAATTAAAAAAAAAAACACGCTAGGGTACAAAATACACTTTTGCGCTCAGATTTCGATAGGGATGATCGATATTAGAAAAACATCGATAATCGATAATCATCGATAGAAAAACATCGATATTTTAAAAACATCGATGGTTTCCGGAAGCAAATAAAACTCAAAGTAATCAATAACTCTCGAGTTACGAAAAAAATAACCTCACTTTTTGAACAAAAGATTGAACATTTTATCATTTGTTACAGATTGGAGACCTACGACAGAAATTTTTGAAAACATTATTAGTGGACAAAATAGCTCGAAGCCACAGATGGAGTTACCTCCTCCTACCTGGAATTTGAGAAAAAAAAAATACATTGAATTGAAGAAATTATCAAACATAATTGTCATAACATTAATTAAATAATATTTAATTGTAATCTACCTACATGTATTTTTAAATTGTAAATATTCTTGGACAGTATAAAAACACTTAACAATCAACCATTTTTGTAACATAATCTTAAATTTATTTGTAGGCAACATTTTTAATTTCTCTGGTAATGCATTATAGATTCTTATTGCCATGGGGTAACAATTAGAGCTAAGTAGTGATGTTTTCATCACAGGGAACAATAATCTATTTGGGTATCTTTTATTTAGCTTATTCGGTAGTATGTCAGTATGTCACATGATCTTTAAACATCTACAATATGTAAACAATAAATCGCGAAGAAGGAATCTGTGATACATAATTGAAGATCAAACGAACTTACAAAAAGTGAAGTTCGATCTAAATTATGTGAACAGATTCATTCAAAGCGATTTATGCACACCCTCCCTTTATTAAGAAATTGTAAAATAAATTAATATATTTTTGCATTTAACTGCAAACCCAACCCAAGGCAAATGTGAAATAAATTTAAACATATACTTTAAACTAAATGAATAAGAACGAGCGGCAGCGCCTCCGATGTGGGGGTCGATGTTTGAGAGGTAAGATGGAATGGTTTCCGTTTCCGTTTTGAGACTATTTATTTTTTACTAGCTTCCGCCCGAGGCTTCGCCCGCGTGGCCTGGTAACAATTAGCATATTTTTCTTCAAAAACAAATTCCGGTCCGGCTCGGTTCCATCTGGTCCGATCAGGTCCGGTCGGTCCGGTCCGGTCCGGTCCTGATAAGGAACCTACATGGCAATTAGCATATTTCTCTTCAGAAAAAAAAACAGGTCCGGTCCGGTCCGGTCAGTCCGGTCATTATAAGGACCCTACATGACAAATTTGGAATCTCTAGACCCAGCGGTTTAGGCTGTGCGTCCCGTCGCAACTTCGTTTGCGTATATCTCGGTTTCCCGTGGGAATTTTGAAAAATCCTTTCTTAGTACATCCCTAGACGTCGTAAGGAACCTACAGTCCAAATTTGGAATCTCTAGACCCACCGGTTTGGGCTTTGCGTTGATATATAGTTAAGTCAGTCAGTCAGTCAGGACTTTGAATTTTATATAAATAGATGATAGAATCTTTCAGCTAGATTGGGCGTCCCGGGTAATACACGTGGAACATTGGAAACTTCTAGCACTTGCAGTTTCAGAACACGTAATGATTCAGTGATTTACACGTTCAGTCCCATTATTCCCGTTCCTGTGGGAATTTCGGGATAAAAATACCCTGTGTTACTCCAGATTAAATTCTACTCGTGAACCAAATTTAATTATAATCCCTTTAGTGGTCAGTGATATACACGTTCAGTCCCATTATTCCCATTCCCGTAGGAATTTTGAAAAGAAACATAACACTAAATGTTAAGTTGAGCAAATTGCTACATATTAGTGAAAACCGCATCCAAATCGGTTCAGCCGTTTCTGAGATTAGCGTGTGCAAATATACATACAAACATACAAACTGACGGACAGTATTTTTCGAAATTCTTGTTCTATTGCTTATTCTTCATCGCCCTAAACAATTTTTTTGGAAATATATTCAATGTACAGACAAACTTTTTTTACAATTTTATTATATTATTATAGATTATAGTTATTATAGATAGATAGATAACCTTTAAAATAACGTGTAAGCACAGATATTATACTTAACAGTAGTGTAAGGCTTGATGCGTGACCACACTACTACAATATGAAAACAATAAATCGCTTCGAATGAATCTGTTCACATAATTTAGATCGAACTTCACTTGTAAGTTCGTTCGTTTGATCTTCAATTACTGTTCTCATGTTTTGATGAAAATAAGTATTTTGAAAAAAAATAACAAGAAGGTACAAATTTTGTTATTGTGGCTGTCGTCAGCTCAGCAGAAAGGTGTAATGGTTTCAATATCAATCACAAATTATAGGTATTATCACAATCACTCTGTATAAACAGTAAAAATAAAACGATTCGGACGAATACTTTTAAAAAAATATTTCTATTTGAAAAAAAAGGGGAATTATAAAGAGCATTTATTTATATCAATAAGCAAACAAGCATACGGCCGCCTGATGGTAAACAGTCACCGCAGCCTATGGACGTTTGCAATACCAGGAGCATCACTAACGCGTTGCCGACCCTTTAAGAACCTCTTCACACCCTTTTTGAAGTACCCCATGCTGTAATCGCCAGGGAAAGCACTCACAGTGAGTTCATTCCACAACCTGAGGGATTCTGTGCAGAAAACCCATTTGGAATAAGAGCATTAAAATATAGGGTTAAATCAATTCCAAATTATAGCATCCGCAACCCCCTCCTGGGAGGATGGTATGTATCTAATTTCAAGTTCTTTAATGTTAAAATCATTGTAATAGGTAGTTTATTAGTTTATTAGTCCATTTTAATAAAAGTAAAATCTCCACTTACTGGGTGAATTCCCAGCAGCTCATCATGTTCTTCACGCATATAGAGATGTTGTAGGCGCCGCGCAGTTGAGGATCGAAATCAATTTTTTTGAAGAACTTCGTTGGGTTTTCGACAGTTTGCGCGTCGCAACGTCCACAACTCACTGCGAACACACAATAGTTATTTGTTATGCAAGGCTGCAAAGTTGTTTTTTGGCGCGAGTACTTAAATTGAAACCTGAGCTAGCGAAGGATTCTAGGATTGAACCACGAGCGAAGCGAGTGGTTCAAATATAGAATCCTGAGCGTAGCGAGGGTTTCAAAGGTACGAGACGCAGAATAACTTTGCTGCCGAGCGAAACACAAAATTTTTCACCTCACTACAGCGAGGAAAATCCTAGGTGCAAGAAAAACGCAAATAATATACTAAATAAGTGTTTATTTTTTTTCATGCGGTGTCGTGCTGGCCAGTTCGATTATTTTAAAAATAAGGTTGGCATACTGGCATGAAATAAGTATTAATGCATTTTCAGAGGACTCGCGGTATAAAAAATTAAAGAATAGAAAGGTTCGAATTTTAAAAATACTTTCCACGCTAGGGCACAAAATGCACTTTTGCGCTCAGATTTCGAATGACAAACAGATTCTTTCCGAGCTTGTGAGGTGAAAAATATAATTATGTACGTTGTTTTCGGTGGTACAGTCAAAGGGAATGGCTGACGCTATCATTAAAGCTTTCTAAATATTGCTATTGATAAATATTTTTTCTAGTAGATAGATTTACGAATTATTTACGAATCTTTTATTTTATTTATTTTCACACGTACTTAAGCATGTAGCTTAAATCTAATTAATAATATAGCAACACTGCCACCGTACAGTAAACATTGCCTCCGCAGTAAAATTAGAATAAAATTAAATAAATTAAAAGTAAAAAAAATATATTTAAGAACAAGCTTTTATTTAATTGCACTAAAAGAATAAAATAAACTTGTCTTTTAAAACTTTTACTATCAACTTATAACGTCATTACACAATTTATTGACATAAAAGCTTGTCGCGAGATTTAATTACGAACATTTACTCGTACTGTCGATAATTATGTTTTCACCTCACAAGCTCGGAAAGAATCTGTTTGTCATTCGAAATCTGAGCGCAAAAGTGAATTTTGTGCCCTAGCGTGGAAAGAATTTTTAAAATTCGAACCTTTCTATTCTATAGACGCGAATGTAAACGCGCACTCGCGGCTCGCCTCGCGCCTCGCCTCGCGCCTCGCAGCGCTCGCGTCCGGAGCGGTTTTTTGGGCACGAGTCAAAGGGGTTCGCGTGGGATGCGAGCGCGGTGTTCACACTTCGTTCGTTAAAAAAGACTATGTTGCCGCCATGGAAGTAATAAGTACTACGTACAACAGGAATGAGCTGTTGTCGCAAAATTGAAGCCGAGCGAGAGCTCAGTAACTGTACCTCTTATCCCTCTCTGGCGATGGTGACCATATTGAAATATGATTTAAGGACAATAATTATAAAAATGATTTGTGATCTGACGTCAGCAGATCATTGCTTCAGATGGATTTTAATCGAAGATGCTAATGATAAACTTGCCCTTTGGCACTACTTTATACATTTCCTGTTTTTGCTAACTTTTCACACTCGCGTCATATAGGTACATACCTACTGGTCCTTGTCGGACATAATATACATGAGTATCGGTGCATTGAACTTTGTTTTCAACATTAAATACTCTACATAATTTTATTAATTTATTTTTCATTTTGTTAACGCGCCTCGATCCCGAATTCAAAATAGTAGATTTTACAATAGTGCACGAACCATTTTTATCCGAGACTTTTAGCAGCCCTCGCCAATGTCGAGGATAAAATGGTTTTGTGGACGAGTTATAAACTCTGCTTTTCACTTCGATTGCGAGGAAATAAAACAGCAGTATAACATTAAATTTACATTTAAATCTAAATTAGACATTGCTGAATAAAACAGTCTTATGAAGTTTTTGTCGCAAACCCAGCTTATTCCTTATATGTTTCATTGATACTAATTTTGCATTATGTGTCAAACGTAAATTGAGATATGAATTCGCTAACGCCTTCACCATCTGAATATCATGTGGATCTTCAAATATAGATTGAGGAGGATGTGGTGGGTCTAACAATGTATGTTGTTTGCTATAAAATTCTTGGACAACATATATAATAATTTTATTTTTGTGTACGTTTTTTAATGATTGATTTGATAATGTAATAAATAGTTTTTCAGTGTACTTCAAAATTTCAAATACAAATCTGGAAACATGCTCAAGTTTTCCACGATCAATAAAAGCAGTAAATGCAGAAAATTTTGATATGTCGACACAGTAGTTGTGATCTATGGTCTTGTGATCCAATAACACCATACGACAATTTGAACAAGAAATTTTGTCAATCATCCCATTCACGATATATCCTGCAATATAATAAATAATGTTCATTTTAAAATCTGAAACACAAGCGTTATCTATGAGATCCAACAAATCATCTATTGATGTCGACTGATCTTTATTACATTCTTCCACAATAGCCCTCTTTTTGTTCCTAAATTCGAGTACAGGAGTCAATTCATAATCATCAGTGATGCAATTGGCATTTATGCTGGGCTTAATACTATTTTTGTACAATAACTTTCGCAAAATATATCTAAATTGCATTGCACTGGGGTTATCATTTGCTCCGCCGCGAGCTCTCACGCAAGAAAAGTACATCTCTAGATGGTCCTGGGAACATTTATAGGTTAAGAAATATTTTAACTCATCAGACTGTAATAAATCCATAGCCAAATTTTCGAAACTAATAATATTCACAATAACTCCCAGTACCGGCGTCTTACGTCGATGCTCTAAAATACTTTTACCGTTTACTTTTAACGTTAACAAATACGCTTTTGTTTCTTTTAAAACATTCATCCAAATATCTTTGTTTTGAAGTCGTAGAGGCGATTTAAATCCTCTTCCAAATGGATTTTTACAGTTCATGAGGTCGAATATTCTATCCAATATCCTAATATACTCAACTGTGGCTTCACTACCAGCAAATACGGAATTGCCACTTTGTCTCATAAAATCTATGGCATCCGCCACTGAATTGCTGAGCACCTGAGCGGCTAACTTAACGCTCATTTTTTTATTAAAAAAATTTACATGTGCGCCACACAGTTTATTCGCCAGCCGTAATCCCTCTTCTTCTTGTATATTATGTAATTCTTTTACGTATTTGAATTGTATTGGGCCATTATCAGAAGTCAGTTCAGTTTCAGCAAATACATTCCTTGATAATTTTAACATGTGTGGAGGATCGAAAAGGCAATAAATCTTAATATCCCGTGAGGGGTGTTTAAAAAAGGTGCACATTTCTGGCAATTTAAAGTTACAGCCCAAACATTCGTATGTTGAGACATTTGTTGCTGTCCCGTCACAAGTGAGTGATCTGACTACAACATTTATATCACTTAATAAGCGCACGGCCGTCAAAATCAATTGCGCTTGCACATTCGCACTTATTTTATTAATAAAGAAATACCCTATAGGGCATTTAAATCGTCCTGACAAAGAAATTATTTGGAAAACTAGAACTTCTGTAGCTAGTACTTCTGCGTCAGCTGATGCAATGCCTCCTAAGTCTACGTAACCCCAGTGCTTGTCACTATTCTTGTCATACGTAATTTGTGAGCGAATTGCCATCGCATCAAATATTAGCGCTATATTCCGAAGCGAATTATCATTTTCAACGGCACATTTGATGAATTCTAATACTTCACTCATGAAACCAACATTGCATTCATTGGTGGCTAACATTTTTCGGAGAGTGGCTGGATGAGGTAAGGCAATATGATTCCTTAAAAATACATAAGCTTTTGCAGAGTAGTAATACAAAGAGAGAGCGAACTGTTTCATTTCAGCACTATATCTGATGCCTTTATTACTCTTGTCCGTGTTAATATGTTTATTTATGTCTATAAAATTATTTTTTAACACAGTTTGTACTTCATCGAAATTACTACATTTTCTTTTTATGATATCTAGTAGATTTTGGATTTTAAAATCACGTCTACGTAATTTTTGCATCAGAATTCTCATTTTTTGCTTTAGCAGTTCACTCTGCAGATCTTTTTTATCAGTTTGTACACTGGCATCTTTCAAATTCAAGTTGCTCTTAGGTTGCACTTGATAAGATTTCTCAGCCGGAGGCTCTGCCGTTACGTTTATAAATTCCTGATGAATACAAGGTTTCTTGGACGGAGGTTCTAGTGATAGCGCAAGCTCTTCAGATTTGCTACTACAAGGTATCTGAATATCACATAATACTCCTATCTTCTTTGTTGCTGGCTGTAACAGAGATCATCAGGTCAGATAAGTATACTCACTTCTATGACTGAGGTAGGTATCTTAGTACACAAAATATATTACAAGCAAAAAAACGGAAGGCACTGCATCTCGTTTTAATACTGGTCGTGATAAATAAGCAGCAAAATCTTGAGCTTTAAAATGTTTGCTACATACAACTGATGCATCGGTCGGTTGTCGCGTAGAGCTCATGGGTATAATGTTTATCCATATTTCCTTAACATTAGGATCTTTAGGAAATCTGAAATTTAAACAAAGTTATTTTAATAGAGAAAGGAATAAAAAATGCATAGGTATTTAAGTCATTTGTTCTTGAATTAGGCTAGTCATGCATCATGGTCACCCTAATTCTTCACTAACAAAATATGTCAAAATATGTTTAAAACTATTACCTGTGAAAAGATAAACCACAATCAGGATAATACTCGCTTCCGCAAGCCTCCACGACACAAATTCTTCCCATTGAAACTGAAATTCTTCAAAAAAATCACGAAATATTTAAAATACACCGCCTTAAGTCCGAGTGGGCGATTTCATGTGGGGTTGTCATGTCAGTGTCCGTATTTCACCTAAATAAAAAAAAACCTATACGCCAATGCAGTAATTCAGTAATGAGGTTTTACACGAAGCAACAAATAATATTGCTTTAACATGTCGGTAATAAATTATTATTTATATTTAAAAGCATTTTAGAAGTAAATGTTTTTACTTCATTACATTACATCAATCGCATATTTTTCTACAAACAACGAAAGGATTGAAATCAACTAAACTCTGGCAACTCTAAGTCACTGTTAGAACGGGACAGAGGGATCAGTGGTTGCCCTGTCACTCGGCTTCATTTTTATTTTGCGCGCAACAAGACTCTTACGACCATAACATAAGGTTTTATTTTCTTTATTTTAGCTGCAAGATGTACATATAGAGCTCATTCCTTTTGTACGTAGTACTTATTACTTCCATGGTTGCCGCTAACACTTCGACGTCCTCCATTCTGGCTAACTCGAACACAACACGAGAGTGTGAACAGACAACTCAAAAACCATCGATCACGCGAGGCGCGAGACGAGGTACGAGGCGAGAGTGTAAATGTAGTTTATAATTTTTTATACTGTCAATCCTCTGAAAATGCATTAATACTTATTTCATGCCAGTGTGCCAACCTTATCTTTAAAATAATCGAACTGGCCAGCACGACACCGCATAAAAAAAATTAACACTTATTTAATATATTATTTGCGTTTTTCTTGCATCAAGCATTTTCCTCGCTGTAGTGAGATGAAAAGTTGTGTGTTTCGCTCGGCAGCAAAGTTATTCTGCGTCTCGTACCTTTGAAACCCTCGCTACGCTCAGGATTCTATATTTGAACCACTCGCTTCTCTCGTAGTTCAATCCTAGAATCCTTCGCTAGCTCAGGTTTCAATATAAGTACTCGCGCCAAAAAACAACTTTGCAGCCTTGCATAACAAATAACTATTTCTAATACAGGCACATCTCGCGACAAGCTTTTATGTCAATAAATTGTGTAATGACGTAATAAGTTGATAGTTAAAGTTTTAAAAGAAAAAAAATTATTTTTTTACTTTTAATTTATTTTTTACTGTTTAGTTATCACTGGACAGGTTTCGCAGTGCCATCTATTGTCGAGAGGCGGTACTAGTCTAATGAATTAATTTGTTACTAGCTGTACCCGCGGCTTCGCCCGCGTGGATACTGCCTTTGCCGTGGGAATTCTATAAATTGCCGTCTTTATTCTTGTCAACATCATAAAGGGAACCTCTATACAAAATTCCAACTTTCTAGGTTGAGCGCCTGCGTTAATACACTTACAGTCCTATTACTCCCTTTCCCGTGGGAATTCTATAAATTGCCGTCTTTATCCTTGTCAACATCATAAAGGGAACCTTTATACACAAAATTCCAATTTTCTAGGTTGAGCGCCTGCGATAGTACACTTACAGTCCTATTACTCCTTTTCCCGTGGGAATTCTACAAATTGCAATCTTTATCTTTGTCAACATCATAAAGGGAACCCCCATAAAAAATTAAAGCTTTCTAGGTTGAGCGCCTGCGATAATACACTTACAGTCCTATTACTCCCTTTCCCGTGGGAATTCTATAAAACCCCATCAGTATCCTTGTCAACATCATAAACCTCTATACAAAATTTCAGCTTTCTAGGCTGTGCGCCTGCGATAATACACTTACAGTCCTTCCCTTTCCCGTGGGAATTCTATAAATTGCCGTCTTTCTCTTTAACAACATCCTAAAGGGAACCTCTATACAAAATTCCAGCTTTTTTTGTGTTTGTCGCCTGCGATAATACACTTATAGTCCTATTACTCCCTTTCCCGTGGGAATTCTATAAAATCCCATCTTTATTCTTGTCAAAAGAACCTATACAAAATTCCAGCTTTCTAGGTTGAGCGCCATACATATTTTTTGGGTACCTAACTTGAACCGTTTATGCAGCGCACGCAACGGAAGCCCTAATAATTTTCCCCGTTTTTGCAACATTTTTCACTGATGCTTCGCTTCTATTGGTCGCAGCGTAATGTTATATTGCCTAAAGCCTTCCTCGATAAATGGACTATCCAACACAAAAATATTTTTTCAATTCGAACCAGTAGTTCCTGAGATTAGCGTGTTCAAATAAACAAACAAACAAATTCTTCAGCTTTATATATTAGTATAGATATTTAAACAGCGCCATCTAGCGTAATAGATTTAAAGTACTTTAATTTTCGCGCGATATTTATAATTTGATGAAAACGTAACCATAGCGGCGCGATGTATCTTTTGAATAGCGCCATCTAGCGTAGAATAGAAAGAACTTGAATTAATTTCGGCAAGCGCGTAAATTTTTTCCTATAACTTCTAAAGTATCTATTTAAATTATATGGTGTAAAGATTATAATAATGTACATGAAATGCTTAAGGTAACTAACGTAGTTAACTGGATAAGGATTAATACTGTATACGTCAAAATCGGTTTCCAATTTCCGCATTATTACTCGGCAATCGCTTTTTATTTTATTGTAAGTTATCCGTAAACGATAAATATATGCTACCGCGGACTTTTTTGGAGACCTAAATAAGAGGAATATCCTATAATTTTTGTTTTGTTATATCTCAAAGGGTTTAGACAGCGTTTTCGTCGACAGCTCCCAAGCGGGTTGATTTTTTCCGACACTCGCAACAATAATCTTTATATTTCAGCCAATTTACACAAAATCCTGACAAATTTTATACATAAACCTTCCTCATGAACCAGGCTATCCGTTGGTGAAAACCGCAAGAAAATCCGTTGGGTAGTTTTTGAGTTTATCGCGAACAGCAAGACAGACGCGCGGGAGGACTTTGTTTTATAATATGTAAGGATAACTAGCACCAGCAATTTGAATACCTATATAATTTCCTGATTTTACTACAGTCACCCTGCGACAAACTAAACGGGTATAAGTAAGTACCCATCAAAAATAAAATACCGACCAAGGGCAAGTAGAACTCGCGCATGAAGGGTTCCTTCCCATAATCATACTAGTCATACTAATATTATATATGAGAAAGTGAGTTTGTTTGTTTGTTATTCCTTCACAGCTTGACTAATTAGTTGATCATAAAGAAAATTTGTATATTTATTGTCAGGGGTACAGATGGGTACAGAGCCCAACATAGGCTACCTTTTTACCCGCGAAAGTATGTCAATCCAAAGGGAAAATATTTTTCTCCTATAGCGGGCGCTGTATGGGATGTTATCGGCCCACACATGGCGCCACAAGACGCGCTATGGGTTGTTTTGTTGTCAAACGAGATCTAGGTATGTCATAAAATTAACGCGAGCGAAGCCGCGAGGAAAAGCTAGTAATAGATAAAATACATTTTAATTCAAAACCGGTATAAAAAGAGCCATGTACCCTTTAAAGTAGAAGTAACTACAAATTTACGGTTTTCATATTTATTCCTATACTTGTGCTAAACGATCTTGCTTATTGCCAAATTTCATGATTCTAGGACAACCGAAAGTAACCTACTGAGTCATAATATTGTATTGTCATCTGATCTACAGTTTTAAGGAAAATTTCAGCTCAATCGGTCTTCGGGAAGTGGTTCAAATTTTCGTTCCAAGATTCCACCCTTACATACATACATACATACAGGTCAAATTAAATACAAGCTTTTGAAAACAAGTGTATTATGTGATAAATATTCAAAATAAACGTGTAAATATATAAATCAAGTGTTGTAATAAGTAAAAATTATACCTAAACCATTTTAATTCATCAATTTACAAAACGATAACGTTAAATTGATTACCAATACAAGTCCGTGAAAACATAGATAGATGGTGAATACACGTATTATACGAACCAAAACACCTATTGCATCGCGCCTACAAGTGGCGCCATCTACAAATATTCCCCGGAACTATATACTACACTAAATAAAAATACCAATTTAAACACGAATGAAAATAAAAATGGAATGCACAGGATGCAAACAAGTCATCCCTAACAGGCAATACCTTACATGCTCAATCTGTAACGAAATATATGACTGACAGTGCAAATGTGTCATGGCAGCGTTTTCTAAACACCATGACTCCAAGTCATAAACAATCATGGAAATGCTAAGCATGTATTTCCAAAATACGAAAGCCGGATAACACCAACATACTAATTAAACCTAAAGATCCAAGCGCTAATATGTTTATAATAGAAAACTTGCCACCAGATATGAACGTCACCTTACGAATAAGACAAAAAACTCCAATGGAGTCACAGTCACTTCACTCCGAAATTGAGAATCACTTACTCAATGACTCTGACTGAACTACTAGGCGATACCCAAGACTTGTCGCCAAATGTAAATACCAGTATTAAAGAAGATAAACAACTTGGATTAAAAGTGAAAAACTAGAAAATATTAAACTAACAATGATCAAAGAAATACAAACATTTATACGCTCACAAATTTCCAACGCAATTGATAACATAAGAACCGAACTAAACCATCGCACAAAAGTTTTATCAACAGAACAAAAACTAATACAAACTAAAGTAAAAACGATTGATGACCAAATAAAGAAATTAGAAAATGAACTGAAAACTCTACAAAGTACATCAAGAAATGAACCCAATAGTGACAACACTACTACAGAGAATTACCCTATAACTAGCATAAAAAATAGTTACAAACTTGTTCTCCATGGTCTAGAAGAATTTAAAATACGATGACGAAACGCAAGATCGTGTCACTCAAATAATATATGACTAAACAAGAGTTAATCTCAGCGGGATGACAGTCAGTATAATGACATCTCAAATTATCTGTCAAAAGATACGCTGTCTATGGTACAAAACTCCACGTTACGTTACCAAGAAAACCCATTTTATTCGTTTTTAGTGCGGCACGCGAATACCAACTCTATTAAGGGTCGTCCAGACGACCAATTTCTACTTTTGATCACTTTTTTTTATTCTGGAAACATTGTAAAAAACATGGATATAGAAATCAAACATAAGAGTTTATTACTACATCCATGGTAGAAAAGGATACCAAAAAGTATTCGCTGGGTGCAAAGCGGGGAGTAGGGACAGACGAATCGATCGCAGCGCCCGCCGTGGCTAAAAAAGGAACTCGCGGCGGATGTCATCCTTGCGTATACATAGTGGAGTGTTGTTGTTTATTGTATTTCGTTAAAAATAAAGAAATATGGGTCACGATACCTGCTGTGTTGATAACTGTAAAAACACTGGCGTAAACAGTGCTTGTAAATTCTACAAATTTCCACAAGCACGTTGGAAACAAGAAAAACGAATGAAATGGATAACAGCCGTCAAGAAGAAAAAGTAAGTTAACCTATAAAATAACACTTTTATTGTTTAATTATCCATGTAGTATGAGAATGTTAAGTTAAGTTTACAATAAACGATTTTAAATACGACGTTTCATTGAAAATATTTCTTTGTTTATTTTACTATTCGTAATGACAACTCGCCATTTGACACTTCAGAGTCCGCCTAAAGTTCATCCGCTAGTTGGCGCTGCCGTCACGCACCCAGCGAATTGTAATATGGAAACATAAAGAAAACAAAAAGTACCTATGTCACGAAAAATAATAAATTAAACTTCAAAACTTTTCACATTTTATTTCCAAGCTTTTTTGTATAAAATATTTATAAAATAATATAATAATGCCTGCTATTTGTATTTTTGGATGTAGATTAAAAGGTAAAGCTTAAAATAATGTTAATATTCATTTTATACCATGAAAACTAAATATATATTCATTATATACTGTTATTTCAGGTGTACCTTTACATTCTTTTCCAAATACAATGTTATACCCAGAAAGATTTAAAACTTGGGTTCAAGTTTGTGGGGCTCTCAATTCAGAAAAAGATTTCACAAAATATCAAAAATCAAAAGTTTGCGATATTCATTTCAAATATATTCACAAAAATAGAAAAAATAGATTCTATTACATCTAACCGGTAAGTTAGAATCACTTTCTCTTCTTCTACTTGTTTGTTCTTCTTTCAATAATTAATAAAATTAATTTCAGCCAATGATTCTATCCAGATCCAGAGCCAGACACAATCACCACACATTTCACCTCATTTCGTGAAAAGATATGGCGACACGATGTATTCTCATATATACATTTAAAATTGCACCGGACGGTAAAGTATTAATATAGTATTTTGGTTGGTAAATTGTTATACGAAGGAGAAGACAAAATAAAAAATGCTGCAAAATTATATTACGAAAAACATAAACATTATAAAAATAATACACATTTCGAAATCACATCAAACTTAAGCTACATGACTTATCACCAGAATAGAATCACAAAATTTTCAAATGTTATTAAATTTAAACCTGGTCAATTTAATTTTCAAAATTTATCAACACATCAATGACACGGCTAGTCATTTTTAAAAATGCTTTAACGTCTACCTAACCTACGTATGGGAGATAGGTACCTACCTACCTACAAAAAATATTATTCAAATTTTCTCTTTTCTCTTATTGTCTTTGAAATTTTTACCTGAAAATTTTTTGCTATAAATTTACGTACAGTCAACAAAGGAGTAACTGACCCCCCCCCCCCTGTACATATGATTAAAGATTTCTTAAGCCCACCATTCACACGCAGATTGGTCTAATCCGCCTGTGTATGGAAGCGATGAACCGGTCCGCCAGACTGTCAAATGGGTTGGCGTCGGGCTCGCGGCGAGCCGCGAGCGCCAACCGAACCCTCGCCCGACCCGACCAATCCGCGCGTGTGTGTGCAAGGTCAGATTGGTCGGCCGACTCCACAGATATCACAATACAAGAGATATGGTTTGTGGGCGGGGCACATGACGCCATTTTCTGCACAAATGTGCAGGAACTTGATTGTTCTAAGTCATTCACAAAACAACGCTTCAGCGAACACACGTCCGTGAATGTCAACAAAAATGCCGGCTTGTGCTTTAATTACGTGCAAAAATCGCAGTGATACGGTAAATTCAAGTAATAGTGGTGTTACTTATCATAGGTAAGTCATTTATTTAATATTTTTCTATATAAATGACAAATTAACGAAATATTTTTGAGGCATAGAAATCATTAAACAATATACGGCATAGTCGATACTTTCGTTAAAAATATTGTCCATTGCTTGTTTTGGATAGGCGTTTTTCAATGTTTTGCGGTATGCACGTACAATGGAATGCAAACGTAACGATAATTACAATGTTGTGAAAATATCGTGGTACCGCCGCTTGTAGCTTCCGCGATCTGTCAAAGTGATAATGGCCGTCGCACAAGCCATGTAGTGCTGCCAAAAGTAGAATATTTTAGTATCGATAATTTTGTATTTCTAATTTTTGAAAGTATAATAATTTGAAACTTTTACTACAGTGCATTCCTTGTACAGGGTGTCCTAGTCCCATAAGTATTGGATCAAACTCAAGGGGAAAGTAGCTCACCTAAAAACTCATTTGATTAGTTTAAAAAAAATCGCTTGTTATTATGTACTAATTTTTTTAAAGTTCTTTCTTTTAATTGGTTGTATAAAAATTACTATTTTCCAAAAATAAAATAAATAAAAACTAAACTTTGGTAAATTTTTTTTCTTTTTTAATTATTTAAAATTAAATAGGTATTATAGTTCATAGTTGTAGTCCGTAATAAATTGTTATTGTAAAATATCGAGAGGTAGTTATCGATAATGCTTGTCGCCCTTTTTCATTAGGTGCCCGTCACTATAATACACTTCTTACATCTGTGTTCGTAATCAAACTGCAAATCACGGGCTTACGATTTGTGTGAGTGTGACTGTCGGAGATTATTCTATGAATGTGTTAAAATGTAACTGTGTGTGTAAGTGGCGACATCGGTTCCGGTACAAAAACTGTCTTATTACATTTCTCTTCTTTCTGTGTTCTGAGGCCGACTCAGTCAGTGTCGAAACCACATTTTTATTTGTTTTTTATTTATTATAATGTCTTTCGACGATAACAAACCGTTTCTTTTTTCATTTCTCGGATAAAATTATTATTCCGACGACGATTAAAGTTACTTTTGCTTAGATAGTACAGGCGGCATATTAAATGAGTACACGTGCAGGGCTCACCAAAGTCACACTTCGAGTGGAGGGTTGGCGGTGGGTTGGCGGAGGGTTCGTGCAGTGTATGGGTACGCCGGATTGGTCGCGGTCGGGTCCGGATTGGGAGTCGGGTCCGGGCTCGTGTAGTGAATGGTGGGCTTAAGAATTGCTTGAAGGGATTTACTTGAAAATTTATTGATCAATAGTATTCATATTGTACTATGTAATTACACATTTTCAAGTAAATCCCTTCACGCAATATATAAATAGAAATCTTTAATCATATATACAGGGGGGGGGGGGGGGGCAGTCAATGGTATTTTCTTGGTTTCCTTCTGATTTTGATCTAATGTTTGCAAACATTGATTGTTGTCTTCTTCGCATTTAGATTATTTGGAATGAAGTGTATTGTAATTATTCAGTAATAAGGCTTTGATGGCTCCTTCAAATGAAACTGTATTTGGTGCAATATTTCTTGATCCATAACTTCTAATATGTATTTCCAAAAAAGTTATGTTTATGCAGTATATCTGTATTATTCAATTATTCAGTATGCCTGTATGTAATGTGTTCAGTGGTAACGTTTTTGTTACCACTGAACATAAAATTATAAAGTAATAATAATAGGGCAATATAACAATAAGATTGTAATTGTTATTGAGAACAAACAAATGCTTATTTTATTTATAATAATAACATGTAACGAACGGTATTCAGTGCTGATATTTTTTCTTTCTTTTTTTTAGATTTTTGACTTGTAAATATAGTTAAAAGACAAATATTGTATTTAAGTGGTGTTCTGTTAGAATATAAGTGCTGTGGTGTTATAATTTAAGTATTGTTTTATAATATAGGTGTTTATAATTAATGAAATTGTTTTATTTTCGTATTAGTCTATGAAAAATAGGTAATTCTAATAATAATAACTTTTTTATGGAGGTTGATTCAATTTTGAGATTAATTATTTTTGTTATTGAAAACGAAAAAATAATCTCCATATAAAGTCAACTTCGTCTGGAATAGAATGAATTTTAATATGACAAGCTAGGTAGAATGCTAAAAAAAAAAAAAGTTTGGTCAAAATTTGTAGATGGCGTAGTTTCAATTCGATTGGCACGGATTGGCCGTGAGTGCGTTCTCTTTTTCTATATGTCTTATTTTTCTCTCTGGTTAATCTTGAAGGATACATTGAAGAAATACGCCGTATCGGTAAACGAGGTCCTGGACGGCAAAGACCTCTAGAAATTGAACTTATTAGTAAGCGGATGATAAGGCACACACTTCGACAAAGCAAGACAAGCAAGCAAGACAAAAAAAAAAATATATAAATATTAACTAACTGCATTGCTACAAGAAAATTTTACTATTCAGTTAGAGAATTCATGTCAGACGGGGGCCCAAATAGGTATAAGAATGATTACATAATATTAGTGAAATTTTATTTTGTTTTTAGTCTAAAAATATTATTATGCCCTAAGCATGTCTTAAGCTAATAATAGTCTAAAAAAGTTTGTTAATTTATGATTAAGTACAAGACAGTGCAATTGACTTACTGTATCTATTATTGTGATACCCTATCAGGGTCAATGTTGCTATATAATTTACCTGTAGTATTATAGTATATAATCAATGTATAGTATACAATCTATTGTATATCATATCTGTAATGTAACATTGTGCAATTATAAATAAATAAATAAATCTAATACATGGACCCTGAATAGGGTATTGCATGCAATTGCTATCGGTGGGCCACCTTATTGTTACATTTTATTAGCTCATCTATATTTCCACTGTATTTACAGTATTTCTATACTTATATATTTAATTAACAAAATTTGTTATAATATTCCTCATATTTACGGCCCGGGGCCGGGTCAGCCCTTGCCTTTGAACCAATAAAAGTAAATAAGACATTTACCTGTCGCAAATATAATTTAAATTTGATAAATATTAAAATTAATTGCCAAAAAAAATTCTTGCTGTGAATATTAGCAAAGCGAACAGCTCCGAATATTTAACAGATTGTAATATTGTGTTTTTCTTTTCTAACCACTGTTTGCTAATGAAACCCGTGAAACTTATTTTACGAGCATCGCTTTCCCTAATTTCGGAAAATCCTTTTTTATCGGCTGCCTACGTTATATCAGAACAGAACACATCCTCCAAGTTACAAGTCTGTACCATCAGCGATTTAGGCTCTAAGTTGATCCGCCTAATCTAAAGGTGTATTATGTATGATTACAGAGGACAGGTCACCTGATGGTAAGCAATCACAGCTGCCCATAGACATCCACGACTAAGTACAAGATATTGGATGCGTTGAAGGAATGTGAAAAGAAGAAAAGTGAAAAAGGGAGTAGGAAGCAGAAGGTGTATTATGCTTCTGGCTCTCGCACTCATCGTACGAAACACGGCGGCATATCACCGCTATTTCAAGTCGATATTCTGTGAGAGGGTGGGTGGTACGATACTGCCCCGATCGAGCCAGCCACCAGTTTATAGTAGTAGTGGCTGGTTAGGCTCTATCACTCATCACATATAAACCCTGTTTAAAACTTGACCAATATAGTAAACAATCTTAGCACGAAAAATAGGCAATTAAAATTATCATTCACACCCAAATAATAGTAATAATATAGTTAGAAATGGCATTTAACACAACACTCTTAGTATTCTGGCGATTTGTCCATTTTACACATGGATAATTGAATAAAAAGACACGCTAAGATTGTTTACTTTAGGGTCAAGTTAAGAAAAACAGACTAAAGATCAATGCTATGCTACGTACAATACTGTATACTTACAGTACAAGATTCCCATTGCGATGAGAAGTTTCGCAGCAAACCCAAACACAGAGACTTGTGTCAACTTCATAGTTTGATCTTGTGAACTGTAAGTGCAGGAAGAACTTAGGAGCTTATATATCTATGAGATAATTATTCATGCCTATTATAAAAAACCGGGCAAGTACGTGTCGGGCCACGCACAATGTAGGGTTCCGTATTTACTGTGCTTTGCTTGCTTTCCGTTGAGTCCAATATTAAATTCTATCATATTTGTAAGTTTTCATCAAAGAAATTTTATTTTATCAGTTCGTCGGCTATTACTCGGTAAATAGTAGAGCCTACTTAACCGTTATAGTTTTCATTGAAGGTTCAGCATATGGACTACTATCATGTTTATTTTTCAAATTTCTAAACATAAGACTTTTGGAGATAGAGGGGGGAGGGGACCACCGTGCAAAACGAAAATTAACACGATAAATGTAAATAATTCCGAAACGGATTATTGTATCGAAAAATTATATTTCCACACCCTCAACGTTTTGAAAAGACCTATCTAACGATACCCCACAACATGGGGTGGGCCCCACAAAATATATCATTTCTACTTTACATGTAGGGGAGGTACCCCAAAAAAAATAGTTTTCAAAATGTTGTCTTAGCACTGTGTTGGCATTGTTAATATGTGTATTGTGTATACATACCAAATTACAGCTTTCTAGCATTAAGCGACTGGGCGCTAGACCGCGGACAGACAGACAGACAGACAGACGGACATGGCGAAACTATAAGGGTTCCTTGTAGTTTACTACAGAACCCTAAAAACTGCTGATTACTTCAGAATAATGTAGTTATAGTAAAATGTTTGGTAAGTACTCGTAAAGGGCTATGCACTATTAAAATTGATTCTGATTAGAAAAATAATTGAATAATAAACATGTGGTGATCTCATTTACCAAGTCAATTTTATCTTCCCTTTCTAATACCTATTCTTAGTTAACTTTATTGTCTACATTATGTACTGATACAATCACGATACAATAGGTGAAATTAGGTAGGTACCTTATCTAAGGCCGTATGCAGAAAGAAAGATAAGCCTACCAGCGCTTAGGCGCCGATCCGCGCGCTACAGACATAGGTAAAGCAAGCAGATTGAAGCAGAGACTATAGAAAATGGTGTATGGTGGTGCCAGAGCTGACCACGCGTGTCGAAGATTATCGTAACTTGTCGACTGGCTGCACCGGTTACCAGCGCGGATCGGCTCCTATAAGCGCTGGTAGGTTTCCAGCTTTCTTTCTGAATACGGCCTAAGCTAAGGATGAAATAATACTAAATATATTAGACTATTTTAATCAGATTGTAGAGATCTTTTTCTTTTCTAGCGAAGCAACTAATACTAGCGAAACCCGCGCAACTTATTTTGCGTTGCATGCATCGCGCTTTCACGAATTTCGGAAAATCCAAAAAAAAATTGTGCCTACCACATGGATGTATAACCTGTTTTTTCTTAACTTGACCAATGTAGTAAACAATCTTTGCGTGTCTTTTTATTCAATTATCCATGTGTAAAATCGATAAATCGCTAGAATAATAAGAGTGTTGTGTTAAATGCCATTTCTAACTATATTATTATTATTTGGGTGTGAATGATAAATTTAATTGCCTATTTTCGTTAAAAAGACGTGTAAAGATCGTTTACTACATTGGTCAAGATAAGAAAAACAGGGTTTAGTTGGGTTTAGTTTGTTTATTACATCCATATGATCTACCATAACCATTATGGGGCCTCCACACGCTCGCTGTGCGCCACAAACACCAAACACCACACGCTTGGCGAACGTGGAGTCTATGTAATGCCGGACGTGAGGGAACGCACGAGCAACTTTGTCTCTCCGACTTATTTGTCTCTTACATCAAGTCTATGGGTTAGTATGAAAGTGCGCGCACGAGCGACGCAACAACCGGGAGACTTTTTTGTCCGCGGGAGCCCGCACGGAGACAAAATAAATTTCCAGGGTTGCCAACTTATGACGTAAAATTTTATAGAAAAAGCAGTGTTGCCAACTTGGTTTTTGAAAAAGGGCAGTCGGACGAGCTAAAAAGAGCTAGATTTAGCAAATTTTACCTTGGGCTAGAAACGTCTAAAAACTTAATACAAATAAAATGAGCAAAAGCAAGGGTTAAAAATTGTTTATTTGAAACATACAAAAAGCGCAAAATGTAAAAAAAAACGTTTATGCTTAGAAACAAACTTGGGGAATTCACCAGTAAAAAAGCGGAAGGAGTAGGTAGGGTTACCAATGTTACTATAGCAAAAGTATAATATACCCAATTAATGATCATAAAGTGTAAACTGACGAAATAAAACTACAAGGTGCGCATTGCGCGTTTCATGACTTTGTATGACGGTCCGAAGTTTTCGTATCGCATAAAAAGGGCTAGATTGCTCTTTTCGGGCTAAAGCATGAAAAAACGAGTGCACATACTATAAAAAGATCTAGCCCGAAAAGGGCTAAAGTGGATTTTGGCACCATCTACTATAGCGTCCACTTGGGCTCGTGATTAAGACGCTACCGGTTCGTAAAATACCTATGAAGAGGTCTAGAAAAAACAATTTTTTTTAATGAAGTTCTTTAAAATAACGAATCAAAAAAATAATAGGTATTCTTGAGTACCTTGTCTAGTTAAATCATATCTTCAATACACAATTAGAATTACTTCACTCGATAAAAAAATTTATTTAAAATTCCACTTTTTTAAAACAAATAACTTATTTTAAACTTACTTCTGACACGTTTTAAGATTTGAAACTTAATTATCCTTTTAGTTATTAAATGAACTAGTCAATTCATGCAAAATAACTTTAGAAAGATTACATGGCATTTTTATATCATATTTTATACACGAAAATACGAAGTCAAAGCGTGAGTTCGCGTTACTCAGTCCGGTCGCAGACCTTATCGACGTCGGACGTGTGTCAAATTTTCCGCCATCACCGCCGCGCTCGCAATTCGATTACGTAGAATAATTGTTGGTGAAAATGGGTAACAAATGCAATAAAAAAAGGAAAAACAGTGTGGAACCATTTCTTGTTGGACCAACTATTATGCACAAAATAAGTATTCCTGTTGGCACAACTACTTTTTTTGCTGTTTCGTAATGGTTTTCAGATGGTTTTCGAATGGTTTTCAGATGGTTTTTGGATGGTTTTCGGATGGTTTTCGAATGGTTTTCAGATGGTTTTTGGATGGTTTTCGGATAGTTTTCAGATGTTTTTGGATGGTTTTCGAATGATTTTTAGATACTTTTCAGATTGTTTTTGGATGGATTTGGGATGGTCTTCAGATAATTTTTGGATGGTTTTCGAATGGTTTTCAGATGGTTTTTGGATGGTTTTCGAATGGTTTTCAGATGGTTTTTGGATGGTTTTCGGATAGTTTTCAGATGTTTTTGGATGGTTTTCGAATTATTTTTAGATAGTTTTCAGATTGTTTTTGGATGGTTTTGGGATGGTCTTCAGATGAGTTTTGAATGGTTTTGGGATGGTTTTTGAATGGCTTTCAGATGGTTTTCTGATGTTTTTCCAATGGTTTTCGGATGGTATCAAGATGTTTTTGGGATTGTTTCGGGATGGTTTATGGTATGAATGAGAAAATCTTTTAGGATTATTTTCGAATGTTTTAGGATGAATTAGGAATTCTTTTAACATTATTTTCTAATGTTTTTAGAATGAATTAGATATTCTTTTAGGATTATTTTTGAATGTTTTTGGTTTATAGGTTCGATTTATAGGTATAGCTTTACAATTGTTTTTGGATAGTATTTACAGTTTTGGGGTAGTTTTCTATTATCCGATGGTTTCTTTAAGGGTTTGAACTACATAATGTATATTTTAGGCGAAATAACATTTTAGGGAAGTGGCGAAATAAACGATATACTATATCTACAAAGACGACTTACGTTTGCAACGTTTTAAAAATAGTACTTATACTAAAATATTCTTTGATATCACTGTATACTTGTAATAAGAGATGAGTATAATGACGACTGCGGATATTGTGTATGTCAAACGGATTTATTATTTGACAGACAAGAAGTTGTTATTTTACTAAGCTCATCATGTCTTTGAAATTATTTATAACTAGCTGTACCCGCGGCTTCGCCCGCGTAGATACTGCCTTTCCCGTGGGAATTCTATAAATTGCCGTCTTTATTCTTGTCAAAAGAACCTCTATACAAAATTCCAGCTTTCTAGGTTGTGCGCCTGCGATAATACTCTTACAGTCCTATTACTCCCTTTCCCGTGCGAATTCTATAAATTGCCGTCTTTATTCTTGTCAAAAGAACCTCTATACAAAATTCCAGCTTTCTAGGTTGAGCGCCATACATATTTTTTGGGTAACTTGAACCGTTTATGCAGCGCACGCAACGGAAGCCCTAATAATTTTCCTCGTTTTTGCAATATTTCTCACTGATGTTTCGCTTCTATTGGTCGCGCAGCGTAATGTTATATAGTCTAAAGCCTTCCTATATAAATGGACTATCCAACACAAAAATAATTTTTCAATTCGAACCAGTAGTTCCTGAGATTAGCGTGTTCAAATAAACAAACAAACAAATTCTTCAGCTTTATATATTAGTTTTGATTTTTAAACAGCGACACCTAGCGTAATAGATTTAAAGTGCTTTAATTTTCGCGTGATAAAACGTAACCATAGCGGCGCAATGTATCTTTTGAATAGCGCCATCTAGCATGAAATGCTTAAGGTAACTAACGTAGTTAACAGGATAAGGATTAATACTTTATACGTCAAAATCGGTTTCCAATTTCCGCATTATTACTCGAAATCGATTTTTATTTTATAGTAAGTTATTAAACCGTAAACGATAAATATATGCTATCGCTGACTTTTTTGGAGACCTAAATAAGAGGAATGTCCTATAATTTTTGTATTGTTATATCTCAAAGGGTTTAGACAGCGTTTTCGTCGACAGCTCCCAAGCGGGTCGATTTTTTCCGACACTCCCAACAATAATCTTTATATTTCAGCCAATTTACACAAAATATTGACAAATTTTATACATAGGCTATCCGTTGGTAAAAACCGCAAGAAAATCCGTTGGGTAGTTTTTGAGTTTATCGCGAACAGACAGACGCACGGGAGGACTTTGTTTTATAATATGTAAGGATAAAGGTGGGAAGATTGCACTATGTGACGACTATATCAGTGCCATTTGGTGCGAAAGCATTCCGAACTCACTCCAAAACTATCCCAAACTCACCCCAAAACTTTTCCAAACTCACCCCAGAAGCATTCCAAACTCACCCCAAAACTATTCCAAACTCACCCCAAAACCATTCCGAACTCACCCCAAAACCATTCCGAACTCACCCCAGAACCATTCCTAACTCACCCCAAAACCATTCCTGAGTCACCCCATAACATGCCTCTTATACAGTGTTGCACAAGAATGTACTTCCTTAATGAATGGTGGTACCAAAGGGAACTATTTAATGACAATTATCTGGTTGTGCCATAGTTGTGCCAATAGGAATACTTTTAGTTGTGCCAAAATTAGTTGTGCGTAGCAGTGGGTCCAACAGGAAATAATGATTTTTCAATCATTATTTCCTGTTAGACCTAAATAAGTAACCATAACTAAAATCATAAGTAAACAATCGCATTATTTAGTTACAATTTTCAGATAGTTTCATACCAAAAACATTCGAAAACAATCCCAAAACCATCTTGAGACCATCACAAAACCATTGAAAAACCATCCGAAAACTATTGAAATACCATCCCAAAGACATCAGAAAACCATCACAAAACCATCCAAAAACCATCTGAAAACCATCCAAAAATAATCTGAAAATCATCCCGAAACCATACCAAAACCATCTGAAAACCATGTCTATTTCATTTTTCATATTTGGTTCCTAATAAAAGTTGTTCATAATCTTCATTTTATATTCATTCATATTTATTAAAAAATAATTGTAGGCAATTATTATTTTATTACAAATTAGAAAACTTAAAGTTACTGCATATTTTTACACTATGTGCGCAATGATAAGAAAATACGCTCGGTTGTCGCAACGTGACGCGAGGCGCGGCCCGGGGCGGCGGAGTCGAATTCGCGCTTGGGTCGCTGGACCTATGGCGCCTTAAAAATTTAATTTCTGTGTGTTGCATCGTTTGATTCATAGTATTGATTGACACAAGCATAACTTGAAGATGGCAAAATAGAATTTTCTGATTGCCAAAACGAAAAAAATAAAAAAATAAAATAAAGGCTAAAGGTGGCAACACTGAGAAAAAGTTGTGTCGCTGTCGCTCTCGTGCGCGCACCTTTCAAATTGCGGCAAGGAGACGGCGACATAGACAAAAAAAGTCGTAGAGACAAAGTTGCTCGTGCGTTCCCTCGTGCAAACATGGCGGACGACGAACTTGTGGTGGCAGCGATCACTTTTGGCATGACTTATTTTTATAAAAAAAAAAGAAAAGTGATATTAAACGAAAAAGAAGGAGAGCATTCGGCCGGATATCGAAGGGTCGTGGGTTCGAATCCCAGCTGGGGGGTGAAATTTTTCTTTAAAAAAATCAACCTTAAAATATGAACGGCTAGTTGCCTAAAAACATCTGTGAGAAAAACACAGACCTATGGAAAAAAGCTCAAAAAAAAGGTAAAAAATTCTGAAACAATAAATAAAATTATTCATAATTTAATTAAAAAAACTAGGATTAGTTACCCTAAGAATATATCAAATTAAATAAATAATAAACAGTAAAAGTAGGAAACAAAACTTTCGTTTGGCGGTTACTACTAGTACTGTATAATACTTCACAAGCGTGTGACTGTGGATACATCGCAAACATGTTCGTCGAACACCCCTTGATTTGTGCACAAAAACCGACACCGACGCTGAACACTGGCAAACACAAACAAAAACAGACAAACAACTGTCCACACGTTCGTGTTTGCTTTTTGTGTTCGCTGTTCGCCGTTGTTTGCCGAGCGTGTGGATACGCCATTATATGTCAATGTCAAAGTGACATGCATGGCATGCCAAGCCAACAGCCAATATATGGTCATGGGGTGTGTTCGGCAGAATAAATCGATTTAAGCGATTTACAGAAAAATGGCGACTTCATGAATCATAACAAATCGTTATTAATAATTATGAATGTAATCAATGGCGTTTTAGATTATATTTTCTAATTTCTCAAAGCATAATGAAACAATTAAAAAAAATAACTAAAATGGCGGACCGTAAAGAGCACGTGACTCAAAATGGAGCAAAGTGTCCTGGCAGAAATCAGTGAATCGCTTAAATCGCTTTACATCGATTTATTCTGCCGAACACACCCATGGATTGACAAGGATGGACCATGACAAATTGACATTGACATTAAGTACCGTGGCGGTGGGTGACGCTCATGCTCATTGAATTAATTAATTATAAAAACAGTTAAAAACCTCATAAAAACTACGGACAAATGTTATACTAACATTATTATTATATAAAATAACGTCTCAAACATGAAGGAGCCGAAACAAATGCCAATAGAAGATTTGTCGGAGTTGAAAAGTTATTTTTCATCTCACAACACAGTGCGGGAATATGTTGCACATTCGTCTAAAGTACATTCAGTTGGTTGGTCTTGTGACGGCAGGAAGCTTGCTTCAGGATCTTATGACAAGAGCGTGGTGACATTTACCCTCGAGAGGAATAGACTGGTTAGTTATTATAATATAGAGATAACAGTCCGGCAGCTCAGTAATGAATCTTCGTAATGCGCCAAAGGGCTGGAGTTCGATCCCCGCCCAGCAAAAACTAAAAACTTGCTCCTAATGCGACTCTCTGACCCACTTTTCCTTAGTCTTCCCACCTTACTTCACTTTAGTCAACTTTGTGAGAGCTCGTTAAATAAAATGTAAATACCGTATCAGGGCTAACTCAACCGAAGAATAATTAAATTGAAAGAATAAAATTAAAACTAAATATGAATTTAAATCATACACGAATGAACCAATCTAACATATCATAGTGTGACAGTAGGTTCGTTATGTTTACCTTGTGGTTCCATACCCAGAAATAGGAGCCCCGCGCAGCAGGGCTTCTACGGCTGTAGTGTAATTCAAATTTTACACACATTTTGACAAGGTATTGATGATTTTCCGATAAACTAGAAAGTTGATCAACTTACGATTTGTATTATTTTTTATATAAGTAAATAATATTCTATTCCAATAAACTTGGCACAATATTTCCAGTGAAATTCAGGGATTGTGTTTGAAAAATTGTTGTATAGATTTGTAATACAACATATTTATTATTATTAAGTAGCGAAACCTGCGCAAATTCATTTGCGTGTATCCCGTTGTCCCGTGGAAAATTTTAAAATTTTCTCTATAAGAACCATCCTCATACTTCAAGGAATATTCTAAAGAAGAATCAGCGAAATTGTTTCATCTGTTCTCGAGATTTGCGCTTAGCAACACATTCAGCGATTCATTTTTATATTATAGATTAGTTATAGACGAGCATTATGCTGATGTCTCTATGTGACAGTGTTGAAAAAGTTCACTAGTCACTTCACTTAATTCCATATCCATTACCTAGTAAAATATTCGCAACTTTGTTTGCGTCTATCTCGCTTTCCAGTGGGAATTTTGAAAAATCCTTGGTACACCCCTAGACATCGTAAGGACCTACTACTAAGGACCACCTACATTCCAAATTTTGAATCTAGTAATCTAATCTATTCCAAAGTTTGAAATATAGCTAAGTCAGTTAGGACTTTAAATTTTGTATACCTATATAAACAGATGATGTAGATGTAATTTAAATATCAATAAATAAAAACATTATATTATGACAGAATTGTAATTTTAGGCGCAAGATTTTGTATTTCGCGGGCATACGGGCTCAGTGGACCAGCTTTGTTGGCATGCGTCTCATCCCGATCTGTTGAGCACCGCAAGTGGTGACAAATCAGTAAGAATATGGGACACACGGTAAGTATAAAGTGCCCGCAAGGAACCACAGAATACAGTATTTTTTACTTTAAATGGAGCTCAGCCTTGTCAATTTAGCCCGCGGACACCAATTTAGCGTGTTCAATCGACAAAAGAGCCCCACACCCAGTGTTATAATTATAACAAACTAGCTGACCCGTGCCCACTTCGTTGGGCATAATGTTAATAATCCTTTTTTAGTACAGGCGTTCGTAAGAAATGCTTTCATTCAACCGTTTTTTCTCCGATTCACTTTGCAAAACCGACTACCACTTAAAAGCCTTTTTATTTTTTGGTTTTTTATATAACCTATGACACCCAGCAATAATGTGGCTTTCTATTGGTGAAAGAATTTTTAAAATCGGTTCAGTAGATCTTGAGATTACCCCTTACAATTCAACAAATATACAAACACACAAACTTTACTTCTTTATAATATTAGTATAGATTGTAATTAACGTTATTGTGTTGTTTATTTTTATTATTCTAATTGAAAATATGTAGTTGCTAGTTCATCAGTTTCCAAAAATGTGTCACTTCAGTGCGGAGAAACAAATACTATTTTAGTTAAGGGGGATTTTCCATTCCAAGTTGGAAAATTTTGAAAAAACCTAAAAACCAATATATTCTTTAACCGGTCACTTTCGACCCCCTATTGATGGGGGGCTAATTTATTGCGAGTGACCTCTAGTTTACCCAGTTTTATGGAATCGGACTTATAACCTGTCACCCTGTATTTATACTAATATTATTTCTAGTTTATTGTTTTTACTTTTAGGCTTAGTCAGCGTTTTAAAGGACATTTACGATTTTAATTTAATTATAATTATTATTTTTAATTTATATTTTTTCTTATTAGTTATTTTATTTTCATAAATAGTGGTTGACTTTCGCCCGAAACACAGGAATCTCCTAGTTCGGGCATACGTTTTAATTTTATCTTAGTATATTTTATCAAATGTTTATTTTAGATCTAAGTTTTATCAATAATTTTTTTTATTTTATTTTTTATTTTATTATAAATAGGGAAGATTTATATTTTTGTTTGTAAATAATAAACTCAAAAAATACTGGACCGATTTAAATAATTCTTTCACCATTTTGTAAGCTACACTATACCCGAGTAACAGGCAGACAGCCTATTTAAAAAAATGGTATCCTAAAGCTCGTGCGAAGCTGGGGCGGGGCACTAGTATTGTTATATTATGGTAGAAATGTGGATTTATTTTACCCTGATTATATTATAGTTCCCATGATGCAAAGTAGATACAAAGAAAAACATCTATAAAAAAATTGTGATATGTCAAAGTTAAAAGAAGATAAGTGAAAAATCATAAGCTACCATCATTTAGAATCAAATCAAATCAAAATATTTTTATTCAAATAGGCATATTACAAGCACTTTCGAATCGTCACTTTTTTTTCCCCTACCACCAGTTCAGACGGCGGATTTGTGTTAAGAAGAACCGGCAAGAAACTTAGCACTTGCTCTTTTAAAATGGTAATGACATAAGTTACAATTACGATAAATAAAAGTAAACATTCAAACAAGAATAAAGAAAAAATAAAAAAACTGCAATTTTTAAAATAATAAAGAATATTTTAGAATATTATACATAGTTTTTAAGAGTCAGAAATAAAGGCTATATTATATATTACAGGTCCCACAAATGTGCAGCAACAATACCAACCAAGGGAGAGAACATCAACATAGCCTGGTCTCCCAACGGGAGCACTATTGCTGTAGGCAATAAAGAAGACCTAGTATCATTTATAGACACTAAGACATACAAAGTGGTAAGTCTTTTTTTATATGCTTTCCATTTGCAGGGTTTCATTTATAATCCCACTAATATTATAAAGGCGAAAGTTATGTTTGTTACTTCACGCTGAAATGGCTGGGCCAATTTTTATGATATTTGGTATGTAGGTAACTGATACCTTGGATTAACACAAGGTACTTTTATCCCGTAAAGTACGCGATTCTCGTAGGATTTGGTCAAAAATCTGATATAGATGGTGCTGCTGTACATAAAATTTAACGCGGGTGACACCGCAGGCAGCAGCTAGTAATATTATAAAGAGATTGTTGTGAGAAAGATTGTTGCACAAAACAGGTCCCGAAACCGATCTGAAAAGTTCTTGCACCCACGGATAGTGTATATAATGTATATTATTTCATTTACACATATTTCTGATTCTCTGGGTTAGGTTAGAGTTAGCTTGTGACCATCAAAAGTCGAGCGACCGATGGGAGAGAGGCCACCTTTATATTATCATATTATCACATTTCCTAGGAATGTATACATTTCCGGATTACATTCATTTTTTACATACATATTTACCCCCGACACGGGGTTAAGGGTTAATCAAATTACCTATTGAAATATATTATTATGTGCATTAATTGGTTTTTTATTTTCAGGTTGTAGAAGAACAATTTAATTTCGAAGTGAATGAGATCTCGTGGAAGCTGACGTCAGATTTATTCTACTTGACAAATGGACTTGGATGTGTTCACATAATGACGTGGGTACAAACTTTTTGACTGTTGTCCTGATTATAGTCTTTCATACAAATTGCAAAACTACCTTATAATTAAGGTAGACGCGTGACCTCTTTTTGGCTGGTATTTATTTTGAATGTTAATAAATGGACATAAAGTTCATTATTGCTGTAGTAGCATTTGACTGTCCTCCTTGCGTCGTTATCCTGTGCCTCATGCCGTGACCTCATGGTCTCACTTTGGCACGGATCATCGAAATAATATTACTACGTATAGAACGGACACCGCGAACAAAATTTTTGTCCCCATACGTTGAGGCCAATAGACATCAACTCGTTTAGAAACTTGCCGACGCTCATCGTGATTGGGATTTATGTCAAAAAAAAAATTGGAAAATGCCGTCATGTTCAATAAAAACTTGTAAAAACCGTTCAACAGTAAGGAAGAAAGATAGCGGCGTAACTTATCATCGCTAAGTATACAAAAAATTAAGTAAAACCAACCAAAACAATTTTTTTTAATTATTTTCTAATGCATCATGATTGCATCCGCCATTTGTATGTGAAAATCATAGATTATCAAAAATTTATCGTACAGATGGGATACGTAGGTACTAAGCGTCAGTCAATTTTATAATATAATTTAGGTATTTCTGAATTTTTTGTAGCTTTTTTTTTTAACCGACTTCAAAAAAGGAGGAGGTTCTATGTTTTTTTTGGAGGTCCGCCGATTATTCCTTCAATTTTGGACCGATTTTAATCATTCTTTTTTAAAAATAATATGTAATTTAAATATTGATTTTTTAAACTATATTTCCAAAATATTTTTATATACTAGGTAAAATACGTAAATGTGGATAAAGTTACTAACTAAGTAAAAAAAATAAGTTTCTAGAAAACAAAAAGATGGAAAACGGCATTTTAAATTTCGACCAACCATTTTCGAACAAATGAAATTCGGGCAAACAAGTTTCGGAGTAAAGGTACGTTACCATTCTTGAAATTCAACACAACTCCTCTTGTCTGGCATGCGACCGTCTCCTGGTTATTGCATATATTACAAAATACTACAATATATAAATAGCTTCACTATAAAGTTAGTTTTGATTTAATCTCAGTTTATTTTTGACTAATATTAAGTTAAGAACAAAAATGTAATGTAGCCTAGTCCTACCTATAAAGCTAATATTATACCTATTTTCTATTAAATTTATCTATTAAGTAAAATAAAATATTGTAATAAATAGTAGATTTTACAACAAGTGCACAAAACGAATCATTTCTATCCGAGACTTTTAGCAGCCCGAGCCGAAGGCGAGGGCTGATAGTAATGTCGAGGATAGAAATGGTTTTGTGGACGAGTTATAAACTCTGCTTTTCACTTCGATTGCGAGGAAATAAATAAATAAACGCAAGAAAAACAAGACCCTGTTTCCCATTTCCCGCCGCTTTTTTTTTATAAATCTTACGACTTTGAAATTAGGCTTGGGCTGCAGACCTATACAGCCTACTATTAAATTAATTTTGTAATAAAATAATTTTCTTAAATTAATTAAATAACCTACCGTACTTTAATTTAAATTTTAATATCTTTTATGACTTAAAAACACATAAGGCAAATAAATTAAAGTAAATATTATAAAATAACAAATTCTATCTCTGAACTTTTTGTTGTGTTTGGTTGTATAGCTTATTTCCTTTGTCTTAATATAGATACATTTATGAGTTTACTTTTCTGCCCTTGTGCACAAAATTCGATTTTGTGCAGCCTATATCCTGCGCAAATAAGCACTTTCTGAGCATGAGAAGTGAAAATAAAATAATCAGTTGGATGTCCAATAGGCAGAATATAAACAAAGTGTCGCCCCTGCGTAGTAATGTCATATTCTATGACTCGGTTGGGGGCGGGGCCAGGGAGGGGCGCGCCCCTCACGGCCGAACACGGCGCCAAAATTTGAAGGCGCCGTCATTTCTATACGTAGTAATATTATTTCGATGGCACGGATGATGCTCCGCCACCAGAATGCTGTTCCTGTCTTCTGCGGCGTGGACTGCATCATGGAAGCTCGTATCGAGAGCAGTGTGGATTTGGTTGGACCAATGTATCGGACTTCGGCCCCGCGGTCTTTTGCCGTCCACCTTGCCGGTGACAAAGAGTCTCTCTTAATAGGTTGTCACCGCGTTTTCGGGCAATGTGGCCGTAAAAACTGCAGGGTCCTTCGGAGACACAGATATTCTATGAACAATTTCGTTGGCAAGGTCGCTTCCATTCCATTCCGCGCGGTGTAAATTGACCCTACTTTGGAAACAGGGGCACGATTCTACTAACACAAATGCACCAATGGACTCTCATTCGTGTCTCAAAAGAATGCCGATAGTGTATCAGTGAAATAGTTTCTGACATTTGTTGTTAAACATTGTGTTATTGTTTAAGTCCATAAGAAAAGTCAAAAACTATTCCACTGATACACTATCGGCATTCTTTTGAGACACGATTGAGACACCATTGAGATATTGGTACATTTGTGTTAGACAAGCCCCTGGTTGAGCTGTGTTTAAAAAAAATTGCAGCTACCCAGGCCTGGAGCTGCAGACGGTGCTGAAGGCGCACCCGGGAACCTGCATCTGCATCGAGCACGACCCCTCCGGCCGCTACTTCGCCACCGGCTCCGCCGACGCGCTCGTCTCGCTCTGGGACGTCGAGGAGCTGGCCTGCCTCAGGGTATTCTCAAGGTCACTGACACTCCTGCTCTCTATATTTACTATATCAGCCTCTCAATTAAAAGTTCTCACAAATATAAGAGAAATTCCATATTCCATTCCATATTAAATAAATATATAGGGACAATTCATGCAGATTGAGCTAGCCCCAAAGTAAGTTCGAAACTTGTGTTATGGGAAACTAACTCAACGACATTATATTTTATAACAAATACACAAATAGATAAACATCCAAGACCCGAGGCCAATCAGAAAAAGTTCGTTTTTCATCATGACCCGACCGGGGATCGAACCCGGGACCTCCTGGCGGTCTGGCGTGGTAACCATTACGCCACGGAGGTCGTCGAATATTAAACATTACATTGACTTGAAGTTAAATGGAGTTTATAGAGTAGCTATTTATTTAACACTAGCGAAACCCGCGCAACTTCGTTTGCGTGTTTCCCGCTTTCCCGTGGGAATTTTTGTATGTATTCTTCATATAAAACTTTCTGTAGAATCACTATCTAAAAAAAACCAGCATCGAAATCCGTTGCGTAGATCTAAGTATACATAGGGACAAACAGACAAGGGATGCGACTTTATTTATTACTATTATATACTATTTAAAGATTTAATACAGAATGATGACCGTTCAGGCTATCAGACTATGGAATAGTTTACCAGTATCCATAAGAAATGCGAAATCTATTCACATCTTCAAAAACTTGGTGAAATGGCATTTCCTGCGTTATTTGTTTCATGTTCGTATATAATATATTATATTACCTATGTATATAATGTCATTGTTATTATATTCGTTAGCTTATAAGTCTTAATTGCATAATATAGCATATTCTATCTACCTATCGATAGTATGTACTACACGAGGAGAGAATGTGCATGCGAAGGCCTACTATCTCATTGTAAATGACGTGTCTAAGTGCACGCAAGTGCCCACAGAATAAAGTTTTTTTACTTTGACTAAATGTGAAATAACAAAGTTGAAATACGTCATGTTCGTCGATCAGAACTGAATTACAGAAACCAAACAAAAGAGAGAAAAACGATTTTAAAAAGGCCGTAATTCGCCGTTTTCTCTCGCCATTTCTTTTACCAGTGGCCATTTTGCTTTTGTTTCCGAAATGGTGAAAAAAATGTTTTTTTATTTATTTGGTATCTTTATCATTGTTTCAATTACTTGTGGCTGAGAACTCCTTTTGAGTATGACGATACATATGTTAGGAGTCCCGCTCTTTCTTTATATTATACTAACTTTTTTGCCCGCGACTTCGTCCGCGTGAAGTTCTGCACCCGTTCCCGTGGGATTTGGAAATATCCACCGACCACACCGCCCAATAGAAGCCTAATAACAGGCGAAAAGTTCTGACAACACATCTGACTTATAGTTCCGATATAAACGTCTGTCGACCAATCGACGCGTCCGCGCATCACGCGTCAACCAGTGTCGACCAATCGACGTGTCGATCTTTCACTGTGGCCTTGAATTTAGTTGCCAGAAATGCATTCAATACGTAATATCAAACAAGCTGACCCGTGCCCACTTCGTTGGGCATAATGTTAATAATCCTTTTTTAGTACAGGCGTTCGTAAGAAACGCTTTCATTCGACCGTTTTTTCTCCGATTTACTTTGCAAAACCGACTACCACGTAAAAGCCTTTTTATTTTTCGGTTTTTTATATAACCTATGACACTCAGCAATAATGTGGCTTTCTATTGGTGAAAGAATTTTTAAAATCTGTTCAGTAGATCCCGAGATTACCCCTTACAATTTAACAAATATACAAACACACAAACTTTACTTCTTTATAATATTAGTATAGATTAGGTGTCTATTGGGCTGTGTGGTCGGTGGGACATATCGTAATCGAAAAACCAACACATCAAGCTAATCAGCTTGATGTGTTGGTTTTTCCCAGTTATGGCTTTGTTGAGAAAAATATATATTTATTCAATTGGCAGCATTGTCGCGTAATTTTGCTCGGTGCAGTCTTAATGTGTAGATTTATTTATTTATGTATTTGTAGATTTTGAAGCGCGTTCGTTCGTTTCGTTCAGTCTATACCTATGACTATTATCTAGGTAGGTAAATGCAATTTGTGGTAATTGTGGTTTAGTCTGTTGAGACTGTCTTCCAAAGAGAAAAAAGACGTATAAAAACTGTCGATTTTCGCACCGAAAGAAAAGGTACAAAAAACGTGTTGTTGTACTAAACAGTGCATTTTTACCTACAATACAATGCAAGAATTGAAAGAATTTCCTTCATGACGCCAACTTGGATCATCTGCCAACAAACATCTGAAGCCGTTACGACATGACAAATGACGCTTAATAGTACTTCCTCCTTTGAAAGCTTCCACACTTTCTTTCTTGGTACGCAAATTGTTGGCATCTGCCATAAAAGACTTATGATTGCCAAAAACGCTGATAAAGAGGCCTGCCCTTCTCCAACTGAAACAAAAAACAAGGTTTTATTTATTTAAAGATTCGCGTGCAAACTTACTTACACTAACTTTATTACAATTGATTGATATTTAGGGGTGTAAGGTCTCACTATTAACTAAATTAATATCATCTATAGAGCCCAAACCACCTCACCTACACGTAGTACAGCCTGCCGACTAACGAATGAGGCTCTGGCGAATTAGAGGTACGGTTCACTGCCCAACAGGGGAAGTACGTACCTCTAACTCATAGAATAACTACTAATGGAATTTAGGATTAATCAACTGTAGCTTACTGTGTTGTCTGCGAGTGAGTGAGGTTAATAGTCAGTTGTGGAAATGTTGCGTTGGCAGCGGGGCGATGCATTTTGAACTGTAAGCATCTAAGGCTCGGTAACCGCTTCCCTTCAGAAACAACAACAAACATATGGCACGTGTTTGTTTAACACCCGACGTAATAAATAAATAAAAAAATGCAGTGCAAAAAAGCGAAGGGATTTTTAAAATTGTTTAATAAAAAACTTACCCGTAGCTAAATTCAAAAGATCTAGACAAGTCTGATTAGGTCTAGCTCTGCTCGCCTTCTCTGCAAGAAGTGTCAGTATTTTTGATTTCACAATTGGAAATCTTTCTTGAAAAACTTTATTTGCATTAGGATATTACTCTCTCGAAAACAAATATATTTAATAAGTAATCTTTACATAAACATAACTACAAAAAGCCTCCTTCGTAAAGAACTCAATTATGACCTTACAATGATTCATGATTCAGGCATTCTTTCTAGTGTGTATGTGCCATAATAAATGCTACAGAAAATGCACTGAAATCAGTGCATTCATTAGAGAGTTAAAGCGAATTCTTTGTCAATACATAATTATACTTGTATATAACACAGCAAACACCCAGAACAAGTCATCAGATATGTTCATGCACACAAATATTTGTCATGTGCGAGAATTGAACCCGCACCCCTTGGTGTTAATAACCTTTGGTTAACCATTGCTAAACACTCGACCACAACTGAGCTCGACAATTAAAATTAGTCATCTTGAAGGCTACTTATAGTAACATAACATTTCTTTATTTTGCATTAAGGGTCAAATCAAAAAGTAACTACTTCCGCATTGAACCTGGTGATGTTTCGAATATGTACTTTAAAATGAAAGATAGAATCATAAATAATTATGTAAGTTAAAAAGGCGTTTGGCACAAAGGAATAGCATGGACAACCTACAGTCTACTTTTTATCCCAGTGGGAACCTTCAACTGGGATAAAAAGTAGCAAATAATTATGTAAGTTGAAAAGGCGTTTGGCACAAAGGAATAGCATGGACAACCTACAGCCTACTTTTTATCCCAGTGGGAACCTTCAACTGGGATAAAAAGTAGCAAATAATTATGTAAGTTGAAAAGGCGTTTGGCACAAAGGAATAGCATGGACAACCTACAGCCTACTTTTTATCCCAGTGGGAACCTTCAACTGGGATAAAAAGTAGCAAATAATTATGTAAGTTGAAAAGGCGTTTGGCACAAAGGAATAGCATGGACAACCTACAGCCTACTTTTTATCCCAGTGGGAACCTTCAACTGGGATAAAAAGTAGCAAATAATTATGTAAGTTGAAAAGGCGTTTGGCACAAAGGAATAGCATGGACAACCTACAGCCTACTTTTTATCCCAGTGGGAACCTTCAACTGGGATAAAAAGTAGCAAATAATTATGTAAGTTGAAAAGGCGTTTGGCACAAAGGAATAGCATGGACAACCTACAGCCTACTTTTTATCCCAGTGGGAACCTTCAACTGGGATAAAAAGTAGCAAATAATTATGTAAGTTGAAAAGGCGTTTGGCACAAAGGAATAGCATGGACAACCTACAGCCTACTTTTTATCCCAGTGGGAACCTTCAACTGGGATAAAAAGTAGCAAATAATTATGTAAGTTGAAAAGGCGTTTGGCACAAAGGAATAGCATGGACAACCTACAGCCTAGTTTTTATCCCAGTGGGAACCACTTCCACTGGGATAAAAAGTAGCCTGTGTGTTGTAAGTAGCGACAAAATTCTCAATTACAAGCAGAACAATTCGTGGACAGAAGCTAGGTGCAAAAATGAGATAAGTAACCATTTTTGCACTGGGATTAAGTGCAAAAATGGTTACTATGTAAAACTCACCAAATCGTGTCCAGTTGGCAATTTGAAGGCAAGAAAACGGTTAAAATATTTTTTATAGGAGAGACCGTCGGATAATTGTTTATTTCGGAGATCAAATGTGGCAAGCCACTTTGCAGCAACCAAATGCTGACGCAGACTCCTGCCGTTTAAACTTCCCAATGTTTTCAAGTCGAATGATTCTGATGTTACTAGTTCTGCATCCAATTGTAAATCCCAATCCTGAGAAAAAAAATACGGTTTTTTAAAAAGATTGGTAACTTTTATAGCATATAATATACACTGGGCGTCAAAAATAAGTAGTACAGTTTTAAAAATGCAATATCTCCTTAACTGCAGAAGCTAGACCTTTGAAATAAAAAAAAGTTAAAAGACAATTTAATTTCATTTAATAAAAACTTCGTGCATAATATCATTTTTTAAAGATTGACTGAAAAAAACTTAATAAATAAAAACACTATTTTTTTAAACTGTTGGCTTGTACTTTTGTTTTTTATTGTTTTCTTTATTTCTGATAAATCAATTGCAATTCAAAAGCAAATGTGTCTTCAGCGAGTAAACTTTACTAATCATGCCTCTTTCACCAGAAGAATGTGCAAGAATCATAACTTTTCTCGAAATAGGCATCAGTATGCGTCGTACTGCAAGAACGGTGGGTGTAACTCTAAGAACGATCCAGCAAGTAAAGCGAAGATACGAAGAGACTGGAAACCATCTAAGGAGACCAAGTAATGGCAGACCCAGGTGCACTAGTACCCGAGAAGACCACTTAATTGTCTCTACTGTGTTAAGAAATCGTCACCTTAATGCAGTTGAGGTCCAGCAACAGCTTCTTCAGACCCGAAGAGACTACGTTAGTGAGAGTACAGTGAGGAGAAGACTTGCTGAAGCCAACCTGAAGTCGTACAGGCCAGCAAATGGCCCCAAACTTGAGACAGGGCATCGAGTAGTAAGACTACGCTACGCGCGTCAACACGTACAATGGGGCGAAGAAGAATGGACAAGAGTTTTGTTCACAGATGAGTCTCGGTTTTCTTTATTCACTTCCGATGGAAGGCGGAGAGTATACAGGCGACCTGGTGAGCGATACATTCAAGGTTGCATCTCGGAAAGAGTTCAATACGGCGGGGGCTCTGTACACGTATGGGCTGGCATCTCTTCAGAGGGTCGCACAGAGCTAGTGGTCATAGAAAATGGCACTCTGACTGGTGAAAGATATGCATTAGAGATCCTTAACGAGTATGCAGGGCCATATTTAGCAAATATGGGTGATGGAGCTATACTAATGCATGATAACGCCCGGCCACACACCGCTCATCTCGTACAAGAGTACATTCAGGAGGTTGGCATCAGCTTGATGGCTTGGCCATCAAGAAGCCCAGATCTTAACCCGATTGAACACGCCTGGGATGAGCTTGGGAGGCTAGTCAGAAGACTCAGACCACCCCCCGCCACCCTTAGGGCTCTAAAACAGGCCCTGATAGAAGAATGGGTGAATATTCCCCAACACCGCCTCCGAAACTTAGTGTTCAGCATGCCAAACCGGCTCCAAGCTGTCATCAGAGCCCGAGGCGGCAACACAAGTTACTAAAGTGGGAACAAGGCCCAAAACGTAAAAATTAAGTTCTTGATAGTTCCTTCAAAATGGTTAGCTTTTTAGTTTTTTCCTAATTTTCAGTGTAAAACTTTACTAATGCTAAATAAAGTATTATTTTTAGAAAACTTTGTTAAATTTGCTATAAAATGACTTTTATTTCAAAACTCTAACTTCTATAGTTTAAGAGTAATTGCAATTTTAAAACTGTACTACTTATTTTTGACGCCCAGTGTAGATAGGTGAGTAAATATTTTTTATGATAAAAGTTCTTTTAGACCGATAGCGCTGGGCTAAAATGAGGTCATAAGTTTCAAAAACTCTAAAGTTGTTGATTTCTCGCCTGTGGATACGGACGTACCTAAGAACCTTATTATTGCGTTTTGTGTCACATCTGTCACTTGCATTTTCCGCAATTCGATGGTTTGTGGTTGATTTTACTTAATTAAATCAAAACTGACAAAATTAATTTAAAGTTTAAAATAATTATGGTATCATATCTAGGATAGCCTGCGGAGTGTGCAAACCCAGTTTGTGTCATCTTCGGCCAGAGCAAAACTGAAATAGGGTCAATATGTAATAACAGTACAAAAAATATATTACAATTGGTTGTATAACTATTTCCTATCTCAGATCACTTACTTAAGGCCAATAAATAAATTTGTGCCAAATTAAGTCATGCAAATATTTATATATATAGTTAATATTTTCAATTATTTTCCTATATAAAGCTACTAACGCTGCAAAAAAATATTACAGTCATTAGAGTTCACATATTTAATATCATAAATGCATGAAAAATCTACATTGTAAATTTGTGTCATTTTCATGCACGTTATCTATATAATATAATAAAAGTGTAAAAAAAGTTTGTCTGTACATTGAATATATTTCCAAAAAAATTGTTTAGGGCGATGAAGAATAAGCAATAGAACAAGAATTTCGTAAAATTTTGTCCGTCTGTTTGTATGTATGTATGTTTGGATGTTTGTATGTATGTTTGTACACGCTAATCTTAGAAACGGCTGAACCGATTTGGATGCGGTTTTCACTAATATGTGGCGATTTGCTCAACTTAACATTTAGTGTATGTTTCTTTTCAAAATTCCCACGGGAATCCGAGATATACGCAAACGAAGTTGCGAGAGTATATCAACTCACAGCCCAAACCGCTGGGTCTAGAGATTCCAAATTTGGCATGTAGGTTACTTACGACGTCTAGAGATATACAAAGAAAGGATTTTTCAAAATTCCCACGGGAAAGCGAGATATACGCAAACGAAGTTGCAAGAGGACGCACAGACCAAACCGTTGGGTCTAGAGATGCCAAATTTGGCATGTAGGGTCCTTATATGATCCGGACCGACCAGACCGGACCCGACCGGACCGGAACGGACCGGACTGAACCGGAACGGACCGGACCGGACCGGAACGGATCAGACCTGATCGGTCCGGAAGGAACCGCACCGTACCGACTCCGTGCCGGACCGGACCGAACCGGACCGGACCATTTTTTTTTGTCCGTCTGTATGTTTATATGTTTGTATGTGTATATGTTTGTATGTATGTTTGCACACGCTAATCTCAGAAACGGCTGAACCGATTTGGATGCGGTTTTCACTAATATGTGGCGATTTGCTCAACTTAACATTTAGTGTATGTTTCTTTTCAAAATTCCCACGGGAATCCGAGATTTACGCAAACGAAGTTGCGAGGTTATATCAACGCACAGCCTAATCCGCTGGGTCTAGAGATTCCAAATTTGGCATGTAGGTTCCTTACGATGTCTAGGGATGTACTAAGAAAGGATTTTTCAAAATTCCCACGGGAAAGCGAGATATGCGCAAACGTAGTTGCGAGAGGACGCACAGCCCAAACCGCTGGGTCTAGAGATGCTAAATTTGTCATGTAGGGTCCATATAAGGACCGGACCGACCAGACCGGCCCGGACTGACCGGACCGACCGGACCGGATGGAACCGTACCGTACCGAGCCGTGCAGGACCGGAATTTGTTTCTGAAGAAAAATATGCTAATTGTTACTAGGCCACGCGGGCGAAGCCGCGGGCAGAAGCTAGTAAATGAATAAAACACCAAAACAATAACTTCGGTTGAAACGGGCGTACGCGCGCAGGCGGCGATGGGCGGGGGTATACGCTACGCACGCACACAAGTTCGTTCGGTACCTACGATATCATGATGATGAACAAATCGCACCCTCATTCAATTCAAAAAGGACGTAGCCCGAAAAAGTAGATTTTTCAGTAAAAGCTTTATTTTTAATCGTAGAAGAATAATTTTTACATCAAAAAAAGGAGATTTTTTTTTGCATTGGTGGTTGTTTTCAAGTCAGTTCAATAGTTTATGGTTTTTTAGAAATAAGAAAATTAAAATATTATGCTACTTATTAAAATGGACTTTAAATATAAAATACTAAGTTTTCGAGTTTAAGCCAAATTTATGTATATACAAAATAATGTATATTACAAAAAGTATGTTTGATTACATCAGTAATGAATTTATAGTACCAAACAATTTTGCGAGAATAACTAAACTTACTCCATTTTTCCCTGTGTCAAATTTGTTATTTAGCACCATATCAGTTACTTACTCCTTTTTTCAATTTAAATATTTGTCAAAAGCACTTATGTAATAGGTAACGATATTGATGTTTTCCATTATATAGGTAATTAAAAATGTGACATCCATATCTCTCATTAATACCAAGGAATTAGTTAAATGTCAAAAGTAAATAAGGAGCAACGAAATGTTCACATGAACTATTTGTTTTTAAACAATAATAATTAATGTCTGTATGGTTACAAATATACTATATAATAATAACAATACTGAAAAAACAATGTACTTTTGGTAAATATTAACTTTATCTACCTACAGTTTTCCTATATTCATTCAAATCTAGAAAAAAATAATCAAAATAGGTACAAACTTGGTTTGATTCATAAAAATAACATAATTATATATTTTTTGTCTTATTTACAAGACTTATTATTTTTTTATTAATAAAAAAACAAAACACTTAATGTAATACAATCACAGAGTACGACAATAACGTACTATTAATAAAAAAAACGTGTTCAAATACAAACTTTAATAAATAAAAAGAAAAAAAAATACGTTTGTCTTTTTATATTATAAGACTTTTTTGTTTATTAATAAATAAATCGTGTTCATGTACAACTTTTAATTTATTGAAATATTTTATATAAAATTCAATTGAAAATCTATTTTTATCGTTAAACCTATTGGCAGTTTTAAAATAAACATTTATTAATATTATATATATAATTTTTTTTTTCATTTATTTACCAAAAAAAAAATATATATGTAAATAAAGACCTAATTCTTTATTTTTAGTTTATACTCTTTGGTCGATTGTTATTCAAGACATTAAAGAGTATAATGTCACTTACCTGCCGTCAGAAGATAATTTTATGTTATAATATTTATTTGCTCAAAATGTTGTTTCTCTAGGTGAGTATTTGTAAAAGTACAGAATATGATTTATATTTTAATTTTCATGCTTTTAAATAAATGTTCTCTAGTTTCAGAGCAACGCAAATTGAGTGTTATTTTATTCTGTCACCACACTTATTATAAAACAACATTTTGAAAAGCAAATTTTAACAACAATGGACAGATTAAAATTTCAATTTATAGTAAAAGCGAGCATTGAAGATTCAAAAACTAATATAATTTGCATAACATCTATTACGGATACCGATAATTATATATTTCTGATCCCGGAACAATATCAACCTGTAAAATTGCACGATGCAATAAGGAATACTCAAGCTTATCAGAAAGTCAAAGATACTTTACAGAAGAGACACGAAAAAAGAAATGTATGGGTTACGATTACACCAGAATTAAAAAAGGATTATATGGATGAAGATGGTAATATTCAGTTTAGGGGATACTTGCTTGAAGAAAGTACTCTAGAGTCTTTACAAAAAATTCCTACTTCAGGAATTTCAGAAGAAGATTTAGAAAGAATTTTAGAAACTTTAACCAAAAAAAAGAACTTGCCTAAAGAAGATATGAGAAAATTTACTGAAAAATTTGTGTTAGAAAAATTCAATAGTAAAACTACAAATGCATCACAGTGGATGCACACTTTTGAATCAGAATGTGTTCGTCTGAGTATAACAGGGGACATTGAAAAAATTGAAGCTCTTCGGTTGTTTTTGGAGGCTCAAGATTGGTATAGTTCCATGCTCATTAAACACACACTCAATTCTGAGTGGTTAATTTGGAAAAACAGTTTTTTAGAAACTTTTGCTGACAAAGGTTGGTCTCCGATCAGGTATGCCATTTTATTTAATTATAGACAGGGCTCTTTACTAGAGTATGCTCTAAAGAAGGAAAGGCTTTTATTACAGATCAATAAATCTATGGATAGCTCTACATTAATTAATTTAATCGCTACTGGACTACCGAATTTTATAGCAGACAAAATAGATAGAAGTGATTTAAAAGAAACGGAGGATTTGTTTAATAAGATTAGGGGTCTAGAACATTTGATAAATAAAAAGAATTGGGAAAGAAAAGAAGTATTTGAGAATAAAATAAAAGGTAATAATCCATGTAAAATCTGTGAAAAGGAAAATAAAAGAAACCGTTTCCATCCAGAGTCTCTTTGTTGGTATAAAGATAAGAATAATGACAGAGAAAAAAGAGATCAGATTAGAAGCGTTAATAATTCTGAATTAGAAACTGAATTAAATGAAATCGATCCAAAAAATTTTTAGTACCGCCATTGATCAAAGTTAAAGTAATAATAAATGATACCTTAGAAACAAAAGGAATTTATGATTCAGGATCTAATGTATCCTTAATTAATTCAAAATTTCTTTCTTTAAATAGAAATACGATTAATGAAAATAAAGGTAATGCTAAATTAAAAACGATTAATGGCGTATTACAATTTTTTTTTACTTATTATAACATATAGAAACCACGCAGGTTTGTGCTTATGTTATTAGGGAGTCCAAATAAAATTTCTTCAGTTTAACTTTAATGTTGGTAGGTTTAATTTGATCTCGTAAATCGTGAGGTAGTTTATTAATTAGTCGAGGTATCAAATAAGTCGATGTCCGCTCGCCGTACATGTTATTCACTCGAGTTGTGTGTCATTTATAATGAAATGTAATTAATCTTCTACAGATGAATCAAATAAGCATGGTATCGACAAATGATATTTTTCTAGACCTCAAAAAGGCCTTCGATACGGTCTCTGTTCCCGTTCTCTTACGTAAAATAGAAAAAATAGGAGTTAGAGGTAATTTTCATCGATTAGTATCCAACTATTTAAGCGAACGTTCTCAAAGAGTCAAACTTGATGGTGATACGTTTAGCAATGACACCCTTACTGAAAATTTCGGCGTTCCACAGGGTAGTGTCTTGGGGCCTACCCTGTTTCTTATGTATATAAATGATCTCACTGATTTAACTTTAGCAAATGGACATATTTACTCCTATGCAGACGACACTGCAATACTTTTTGAAGGAAAAAAGTGGCCTGATGTGTACAAATATGCAGAAGTCGGATTAGGTCGTGTTATTCAATGGCTAAACATAAATTCATTATCTCTGAATATCAATAAAACCAACTATATTCCTTTTTCAATCGGTAACTCTGACGAACCAGGCGAGGATCTAACTGTAACTGCACATATATGTTCTAGCGCTAAAGATTGTGACTGCTTGATAATTGAAAGAGTAAAGCGTACTAAGTACCTTGGTGTTACGCTCGACAACAACCTAACATGGTACCCCCAACTTGCTGTAGTAGCAGCCCGATCGAGAAAACTAATCTGGCTCTTTAAGCATTTACGAAGGATAGCTGACGTACAATTACTCACATATATCTACAAATCTCTTGTTCAATCGATTATCCTGTACTGTATTACAGTCTGGGGCGGTACATTTAAAACAAAATTTATAAGTATAGAACGGGCCCAGAGAGCCGTGTTGAAGGTCTTGCTACGAAGGGATAGATTATATAGTACTACAAAATTGTATTCCGAATTAAATGTATTAACTGTCAGGCAGTTGTATATTTTGCAAAGTGTTATAAGAGTGCATAAAAACACCATTATTGACCCAAACCTCGTTAACAAAAGAATATCACATTCAGTTATCAGATCAAAATTGGTTAGAACAGTTTTTGCAAGTAAGCAGTTTCCAACACAATCGGTCAAAGTATATAATAAATTAAATAGACTAATCCACATATACACAAAGACGACTAATGAATGTAAAAATATAACCCGAAATTGGCTACAAAAACTTACATACAAGCAAACAGAGGACATATTGAGTTGTTAAACAGATTAAAAAGCTAGTTTGTTAAAAATATTAATTACATAGTTAAATAGATAAAAATTAATAAAAATATTACGTAATTATACCTATGCACAGATGCAAGTGGTTGCATGATAGTTGTTATTTGTACTTTGCCTTACTTTAGTTTTATAACCAATAATTTGTATTAACGATGTACGAAAGAGCGGTTCCTTCTAATACAAGTTTTGATTAACTTAAAAGGAGGACCCAGAAACTTGTAAATTATGGTTTTGTCAAATAAAGAATTTGAATTTGAATTGAATTGAATGAACATTCACAGGAGGTAAAATGTTTGGTAATGCATAGGAATAGAATTCGTATCACATAGACTAAATTAAATCTTTTGATGAGGCATCAATAGGTAATAATAAATTGATGATAAGCATATAGGGAATTCATCTCAATCAATACCCAACCAGGAAACCACTATAATCCTTGGTGACTGGAACGCAAAGTTGGGAAATAGCAAGACCGACGATCACTCAAAATCTGTTGTAGGAAGGTATGGTCTCGGCATTAGAAATTAACATCCTCTATGTTAATTTCTAATGCCGAGACCATACCATACCTTACTTCTTGACTTTTGCATTGGAAGAAAATTAAGCATTATAAACACCTGCTTCTAATACCATGCAAAACGCCTCTACACATGTAGAGTCCCCGGCAATATTTCCCCAAACCAAATTGACTAAATTATAATAAACACACGGTGGAGATCCAAAAAAATGTAAAGACCTTTCCCGGTGCTGGGCGCGGCTCGGATTACAACCTACTTGTGGCCACTTTCACTGCTCGTCTTAAGGCGCCTTAAGCCCTCGGAACAGTCGCTCTTTCAGACCACGTTGGAAGAGACCCTAAAAGAATGCCCACCGCCTGTCGTCACAGTCAGTATGTACATTGGCTCTTAAACTTCACACGAGAGACCTCTTTAAGAAAGTTCGCCCGCTCTTCAAAAACTTCCTGGGTGATTGAAGATGCTCGCGGTAACCCAATACACGACCTTGAACCCATAGCCGAAAGATGGTGTAGCTACTGCGAAGACCTTTATAAAGAACCTGCTATCAACAATGATACGCCTTTGAATTGGAATCTTCCGAATCAGCAACCAAACCACCCATACTACGTTCTAAAATCAAAGCGGCAATAAACAAATTAAAAAAGAGGAAAGCACCAGATCACATTACGTCAGAAATACTGAAGGCTTTAGGCGACGCGGGCATCGACTTATTGCACGAAATCTGCATCTACACTTGGCAACATGGCGACTGGCCCAAAGACTGGTCAGGCCGACCAGAAAATGCGACAACTATTGCACTCTTGCTCTGATCTCTCATGGCCGCAAAATCTTCCTTGCGCCACATACTGAACAATCGCAACCTTACGTTTTTTGGATTGGCAAATGCAACGAGAACAAGCCGGATTTGTGAAAGGAAAGGGTACACGCGAACAAATCCTGAACCTCCAACAACTTATTGACGACCTCCGTGGCGTAATGGTAACCACGCCAGACGGCCATCCAGGAAGTCCCGGGTCCCGGGTTCAAACTTACTTTGGGGCTAGCTCAATCTGTGTGAATTGTCCCTATATATATATTTATTTAGTATTATTGAAAAAGCATATAAGTTCAACACGCCTAACATTATGTGTTTTGTCGACTACAGTAAGGCCTTCGACTGCGTCAACTGGAAACTTTTGTCGAGAATTCTAACGAAGCTTAGCGTGCGGCCGCATCTAACTGCGCTGCTGCAGAAACTATACTGCAACAAACAGGGAATCATATGAGTCGATAAACTGACGTCACAACCTTTCAGTTTTGAATTTTATGACAGTAAGGCAGGTACTGGCTCCCATTTTGTTCAACGTTTATCGTGAATACATTGATAAGGCGTACCTGCAAAAACTGGGAAGGTAGTGTCACGATTGGTGGCGAGAAGATAACGAACTTACTACGTTACGCCGACGATACCACACTGTTAGCTGCCAACGAAAGTGAGATGATCACCTTACTGAACAGAATGGAACAGGTCAGTGAAGAACTTGGCTTTTCCATAAACAGCAAAAACTAAGATCATGGTGGTACACCGCACGCAGAAGCCAGAGGTCACTGGCGCGCTTAACCAGGAAATAGTTCACAGTTTCACTTACCTGGGCTAAGAATGTTATGTCACGGCTACAAAGAGTTTGAGTAGAAAGAAACATGTCCATAAATACAAAACACTAGTTGGTGACCACTCCGGTGTTCTCAATTTTCATATATGGTGCCGAGACCTGGACCCCAAGGAAAGCGGATGGAGGAGACTACTGTAAATCCCATGGACGGATCATTGCATGATTACTCAAAGAGCTCAATATATCTACAAGGCTTTCTACCATCTGCCTCCGTAGAATTCTTGAATTCTTCGGCCACATCGCCAGGAAACGTAAAGACGTCCTCAAACGACTTTATTTTCACTAGCAAAGGGACGATAGAAGACCTAGGGGGGCCCGAATGCGTTGGTCTGGCCAAATCCGCACCGCTCTCGACTTTTATGGAGCTATTCACGCCGCCGAATATAGGAACAGGTGGCGGAACATCATCAGAGAAAAGTTGCTTTCTAGACGTGTTCACCCTTACTTTGCCTCCGTTGGCTCCCCGTGCTCAGTATTCAGTGTTGTGAATCGGTGCAACAAATTATTCTTAGAGGAAAAAAGCGGTAATCGATATTTAAAATTATTTTTTAGTGTTTATAAAGACTAGCATTATAAATGACAAATCGGAATAAGATCATAATATTTATTACCTATTGTTTATTTTGTATAGGTATAAAATTTTTACGAAAAGCATCATAATCTTCAATATGTCCTATTGGTCAATTTATTCTTTGCGTTTTATCACAAATTCCTTTTTCTCGAAAATCACACATTCTGATTTTTTTTAAACAAAGTTTCGTGCAATATAATTAATTTAACAGGAAAAAAATGTATTTTCAAATATGGTAAAATCGGGATTTCGACGTAATACCACTTATGTCTTTATTACCCTGGGGTTGCGAAATATGTGCCTCTCCTACCTATAGAGATAAAAATAATCACCGTTTCCTGTTGCACAACACAACTACAACTACAACTGCTACGCACAACTAATTTACGAATTTTGTTTGCCCCTCCCGCGCGTCCGCTTTCTTCGCCGCGCTCGCCCTTCGCGCGAAGTTTGGTTATTTTTTAATGAAATAATAAGATTTCGTGCATAAAAACAGCACAAATTATGAATAGTGTTTTGTTACACTACAATAATCTTATAGACGTAACTTTAGTAACTTGCATTTTCTTTTGTGGCTTTTACAGAGTGTTGTAATAAAAAATTAAATAATCAATAAATATCGTGGATGAATTCGACACAAAATATTTTGAATAACAGATATCAGTAATTTGAAACGCTTAACATATATTTAACTTATTGTAATATTTTTTAGAGCTAGTTGGGTGACGTGTTAGGTATTGATGAAATATCAGGATTTTCGTGGACAGAGATGACACAAAATGCTTGTGTATATTAGTTAGTACTTCGTTATTATCATGAAAGTAAATTTTTTATCTCTAATTTTCTTTTCGTCCAAAACGGATCGAAAAGACAAATACCTAAATTTCTACCTATGCAAGTACCTAGGATGACACAAACTAATGTATTAGGTTGGGTAAATGGCCCGAAAACTATATGCGAAATACAAGCAACTTTAATGTTTTTGAAACATCAGAACCTAGCGCTACAGGTCTATTTGATAGGTTTACAAATTGTAGTGTGTACGTGTACTGTGTACGTGGCCCCTGGAGCCCCAGGTGGGCCGTATGCTTGTATGTTTGCTACCCGACGTGGCATTAAAAAAAAACATTGCCTACCTGAACTATTGAATTATTTGCCCGTTCGGGAGATGTTATGATGAGTGTAGTACCACATCTATTGGATTTATCGAGCCCCGGTGATGCTAATGATCATTGACTTCTGTATTTAATTCCTTAAAAGAAAGTAATCAGGGTTAGGTATATTACCCAAGAGACTTTTTCAAACCAGTACAATATATATATAATTGAAATGTTAATTGGAAGTCTGTTCTTTAACAAATTCAAATTGTAGTAGTCTACCTTCCGTTCTGTGGCGTAATGGTAAGAGTATAGACTCTAAAGCCCGAGCTCGTGGATTTGAATCCATGGGGGGGCCACTTTGTATGGTGGTTCCCAGTTTGATTAGGACATTTTCAGGCTTGAATCACCTGATTGTCCGAAAATAAAGATGATTCGATGCTTTGGAGGGCACCGGCTGTTGTCGAAAGAGTCATTAAGCCAAGCCAGTGGCCAAATCCGAAGTGGAGTGGAACAGCGTGGCGGAGTATGCCCCAAGCCCCTTCGATTGAAGCGAGACCCGAATCCCTGCAGTGGGATGTGTATGGGTTAAAAAGAAGAGAAGAAGAAAACATAGTCTATATTTGACATTTGTTATGGACTTAAACAATAACATACTTAACTTATTGTCTAAGTCCATAACAAATGTCAAAAACTATTCCACTGATACACTATCGGCATTTGTTTGAGACACAATTGAGACACCATTGAGAGTCCATTGTTGCATTTGTGTTAGTAGAATCGGGCCCCTGGATTGGTTCATCCAGTCTCAGGTAACATAGAATGCAGCGTTGGTGGCGATTCTATATTCCTACCAAATAGTGAAGTCAATACCTGAAAACACACACATTGTTTACACACACACACACACATACACATTAGGTAGGTACACATTTTTTGCTAACACATTTACAGCATGCTCTAGACTAAACAGTTGCTAAATACGTAGATACCTAAATAAGAAATATGTGAACATTTGTAAGTAGGTACCTACATATTTACTAGTGGATTTTTTTTATGATACATTTATGATATCTTATCAATTATCATCTGAGATGTAGATTAAAGTTTGTCGTTCAAATGATTTCACTTGGTCTGAGTCATCAGGCAGTGACTTCTAAAATAAAGATTATCATCTGTCATGAGATAAAAGTTTGTCTTTCAAGTGATTTCACTTGGTCTGAGTCATCAGGCAGTGACTAAAATAAAAATTGACGTTAGCATACAATTATACATTATATGTACTTGATTGCACTTCATAGCATTTAATTTGCTAGTCAAATTTAAATTTAGGTAGGTACCTACCAGGGGCCCGATTCTACTAACACAAATGCACCAATGGACTCTCAATGGTGTCTCAATGGTGTCACAAGAGAATGCCGATAATGTATCAGTGGAATAGTTTTTGACATTTCGCTGCTTATAAACTAAAGTGCCACAAAACAAAAATATCGAAAATGACTTTTATTTCAAAAATGTGGTCTAAATCACCATAGTTTTTATGTTTCACGAAGACACTTGTCGAAATCGGTTTATAAATCACATATTTACGAAAAAGTCCGTTTGGCATTTTGGGACATTGGTGGGTAAGTTCAGAGCAAAGCGGCCATATTTTCAGTTGCAACCCAAAAATTGGCGCGAGCGCACGTCTGTTTTGTGCTAAAGGGCCACATCGCCAAAAATTTACTGTCACGTGAGTGAATTTTATAAGCATCAGGGCCACATTTCGGATTGCGTTTATTTCGCACATAAAAAAATGTAAGTGAACACAATTATTTGTGCCATGTTTTGAAAAATGGCCGTGTAGCAAATAAAAATCCCTAATTATGTTGTTTTTTATTATAAGCTTAGAAATTGTTTTTGTGAAACGTCTGTTTTGCTCCAAACATTCGTTGTGTTTGGGATGTTTTCTTTAAAGACAAAATGCTTTAATTTTGAAATTTCTGTTTGGTGATGGAATACTTTATTTATTTTTTATGATGTTAATTAATAATTTATGATTTTTATTTATAGTTGTTAGACAACTAGCCATTCATATTTTGAAATTGATTTTTTGAAAGAAAAATTTCACCTCCTCCCCCCAGGTGGGATTCGAACCCACGACCCCTCGATATCCGGCCGAGTGCTCTAACCACGTGGTTAGAGCACTCGGGGTCGTTTCAAAATTAATTAATAATGTTATTTTGTGCAATATAATAACAGATTTACCATAATATATTATGTTGCGCATGTTAACTTGTGCAGTTTTCTTTGTAAGGGACACTTAGCTTTTAACTAGGTATATTATTATTAGTATGGCACTTTTCATAAGATCACACGCTAAAACGTGTAAGTATTTATTAACTTCGAACGTCCGGAGGGACGTTCGAAGTTAATAAATACTTCCGGCTTCTTCACTTCAATTCACTCTTCTCTCTTTTTTAGATCCCACACCTATGCAATCTTGTCTCTCGATTCTTGTCCTGTCTTTATCTGTCAACTTCGCCGGCATATTAATGTTATATGAACTGATTTACTTTTGCAGAATGGACAGCAGAACACGAAGAATTTTAAGCATTGTTGGGAATTGCGCCTGATGAGGTTTTAGAAGTGTTTATTTTTATTTATATCCTAATTTTTATGGTGCCAAAACACTTGTTTTGTAATAAAAGTTAATATTTTATTATTATTTTTTAAATTTTGCCTAGCGAAGAGCTTTTTATGTTCTATTTTTTAGTTATGAGTGTGTTACTATCCAATAAGGTTGCGACTATTTTTTTTTAATAAAACATTTTATTTTTTCGACTTGTGGCCTTTTAATCAAAATATTAACATTTTTACTAGATATTTTTTATAAACTAAAGGGACTTATGTGCTGCTAGTCGTCGTTGGGTTCTAGTTAGCACAATATTAAAATAAACAAGTTATAGGAATTTAAAATACGCATCGAATGATATAAAATTACACAAAATAATTGTAAGTATGAGTACAAAAAAAGCAAAAAAAACGAAATTAAAATTTTAAAACGCTCTCCTGAAAAAACCAAAATTTCGAGTTGTGGCACTTTAGTTTATAAGCAGCGATTTGTTTTGGACTTAAACAATAAGTTAAACATTATGTTATTGTTTAAGTCCATAACAAATGTCAAAAACTATTCCACCATTGAGAGTCCATTGGTGCATTTGTGTTAGTAGAATCGGGCCCCTGCTTAGTTGCGTAAAATATTTCCATCAATTATCAAAAGTCATACTTAACTAACCTACTGTAACCTACTTTAGTTTTAGATTGTATTGTAACGGAAAATATATTACCTATAACTGAAATTTACGTTTTGTTTGATGCTTTTGCAATGCAGCTCGTAACTTGATTTTTTCTACCACCTTCGGGGTGAGCAGACTCAGTTCATGATCGTTAGCTATAGTAATACATCTAGAGTTACGCCTTGTTCTACAAAAAAGGAAAAAGAAAATATAAAAGTACCTATATCCAATGTGAGCAAAAAATTACCTAATGGGCATCTGAAATTATTATTCAGATCTATTCCCACAAGATCCCGGCGCGCCCAGGCAACTTCTTGACAAATTAATGGCCGACCCACAGACATCCTCGACCGCTGCTGCGCAGTACCAGAATTTATTTTTGGTGGTAGGTAGGTATAAGGTTAGGGTTAAGGGGGGTATTATCGCGATTGGTTACAAAAACAGTGAGTGACCGTGAACTTTTGTCATAGGTACCTACTTTCGTGCCGATTTTACATCATGCACCCCAAATTGTCCCATTAACAATATTGAGTATTGGTGAGCACAGTTCGTCGCATGTAGCCCGCGACAAAGCATGTTGTTCGTAATTTCTAAGTGTACAACAATAACGACGAATAAAAATTTTGCTATTTACAATAAAACATGTAAGGTAAATGGTAGGTAGGTACTTTAAAAGAAGACTTACCGATCATATTCTTGACAAGACGACCCAAGTTGGATTCATGAAGGAATTCTTCCAATTCTTGTTTATTTCTATTGAAAATTGACCGTTCGTTTGAAGGTCCACCTACACCACCCACACCACACACACGCCTTGCAGTGCAGCAAAGACGCGGCTAGGAAGAGGCTATAGCTTTTCCCGGAATTCAATGTGATTAACCACATTGAAGCTATAGCCTATGTCACTCCCTGATAATGTAGCTTTCTACTGGTGAAAGAATTTTTGAAGTCGGTCCAATAGTTTCGGAGCCTATTCAATTCCATCAAACAAACAAACAAACAATCAAATCTTTCCTCTTTATAATATTAGTATAGACAAAAGATTATACGAATAATGGTAGTTTATAGAGTAGATTCATTACACAAGAAAATATTATTGTAATGAGTCTGTGAAGATCTACCCTCTTAATAAAAGTTTTGAATTTTGTGTATAAAAATTAAGAAGAACTGTTGATTTGTTCTTTCAGACTAGAGTGGCCTGTGCGGACACTGTCCTTCAGCTTCGACGGCCGTTTATTGGCATCTGCCAGCGAGGACCACGTCATCGACATCGGCGACACGGAAACTGGTGAGAAACATCCTAGAAACAACTAATATTATAAATGAGAAAGTGAGTTTGTTTGTTTGTTATTCCTTCACGGCATAAGCAGCCGATCTTTATGAAAATTTGTACAAATATTCGCAATTGCCGGCCAACAGATGGCGCCACAAGTCGCGCTATGGGTTTTGTTGTCATCATAAAATTTAACGCGAGCGAAGCCGCGGGGAAAAGCTAGTACATCATAATAAGTACTTAATTTGGAAATTCAACACCATGAGGAGTGGCGCCATGTGCTGAAATCATCATCATCATCATATCAACCCATAATCATCCCACTGCAGATATACGGATTTCCCTTCAATCGAAGGTGATTAGAGCGTACTCTGCCACGCTGCTCCAATGCGGATTGGCAGAGGCCAGTGTTTTCAAGCCGTTCGAAACCCACCGACTTGGCTTAACTACTCTCGGCTACTGACGGCTTAACGTGCCCTCCGAAGCACGTAGAAGCTCGAGTTAACGAAACCCATCCAAAAACAGGCTAGGGTCAAGTCGCTTATCTTGCGTATTCGAAAAGACTCCGTGGCGTAATGGTTACCACGCCAGACCGCCACCCAGGAGGTCCCGGGTTCGAATCCGTACCGTATGCGTGTTTGCCATCTTTGTGGAATAATAAAAAAATCTTTTTCAGGTGAGAAAGTAGCAGAGATTCCTGTATCAGCGTCAACGTTCACAGTGGCTTGGCACCCTTCAAAATACCTTGTGGCATTCGCGTGCGAAGACAAAGAAGCGCCCGAGAGGAAAAGGGACGCAGGAAACCTCAAGCTCTGGGGATTGCCCAACAATTAAAATACTCCATGGTACAACAAGGTACTCTTCCCGTGACAGCCAGGTCACGTGAATGGCCCAAGATTACGTCATCGCTTAAAATAAGGTTGCATATGTCACACTGATCGCGATTGCCTTGGGCCTCTTGGACCATAAACACGGGAAGAGTTACCAGGCGCAGTATTTTATTGTACCATGACTATACTCAACGCCAAGCATCTGGCTCACAGTTTATAAAACTATTGAAAATCAATTGTCGTTATGCACTGAGTAATAATGAGTTTCGTACTTTGTTTTATGAAGCGAGCCAGCCGCGTTGGCGACTAGTATAATGCCCGTTTTCAACCACGCCTCCTAGTGTTAGGACCTTATGTCCTACAATTGGATACAATTAGGTTATTCCTAACGGTAGGAGGCGTTATTGAAAACTGATAAGAATCATAGAAAAGCGACATTCGGAGAATGTTTAGTTAGTATGAAAAGTTTCGCGAGAGACTTGAACGGCTAATTTGTACAATAAATATATTATTTTAAGTAAAATGTTATTTCATTTTTTCACTCTCTGCGTATATGTCGCACGAGGTTTGTATAATTCGCAGTATTACAAAACGGCTAGACGTTTTAAAAGCGCCGTTTTGTATTACGGCGGGTCTACGATAAGCCATATAGGCGCTAGAAATTTAATGTTTTTCATTTGCTTAAGTAAACATTAACAAGTGTCACAGCGGCGGACACTCCATACCATGAAGGAGATACTAAGTCATGCTCCATACCATGTCCATACAACGCGCGTGAAATAATTACCTATTTCTACTATACAGGCCAATGTCGTCTGTACACGCGCACACGTATGCGCACACCTTTGCGACTGCACCCGCCTCGAAACCCGCCTCGGGTAAGGTAACGCGATTCGGTGCGGGGCGGAGAGTGGCTACGTCGGGTTATTACTTATTATATGCAAGTGTTTACTACATTATCTGTCACAATTTATTGATAAAGATACACTTAGTAAAACGGGTAATTAAAATTGATATCAAATGGTACTCAAATATTTTTGTAATCCTACCAAAGGGTGCTTGAGTCACTACAAAGTAGAAGATAGTTACTAGAAAGTAGGAGATTTTGCACATTGTGTTTATTACAGTAGCCCGGTGGTGCGTTGGTGTAACCCTACCTTCGGCACCACAGGGCGCGTAAGTTCGATTCCCGCTCGGGGCAAACATTTATGTTATTGCATTTGTGTTTGTTCTCGAGTCTGGGTGTTTCCTATAAATAATAAATACATATTTATTTACAAAAAAAAGTATAAGTATATTTATCAGCTATCTAGTACCTACCTATAGAACAAGCTTAGTTGCTTAGTCATAAAATTAACGCGAGCGAAGCCGCGGGGAAAAGCTAGTATTATACAAATATTAAATATAGTATGAAGTATGATGATTATAGTAAGTAGTCATAGTATGATAATAGTATCGTTGAGTTAGTATCCCATACCACAAGTCTGCTAGCTCAATCTGTGTGATTTGTCCCTATATAATTATTTATATTTTACTAGCGAAACCCGCGCAACTTCGTTTGCGTGTATCCCGCTTTCCCGTGGGAATTTTGGAATGTATGATACTTTAAAACCTTCCCCTTGAATCACTCTATCAATTAAAAAAAACCGCATCAAAATCCGTTGCGTAGTTTTAAAGATTTAAGCATACAAAGGGACATAGGGACAGAGAAAGCGACTTTGTTTTATACTATGTAGTGATAGGTAGTTAATAGTTAATATATATATTTTTATACCACAAAGGTTGCAAAGAAGCATACGGCCTTCCTGATGGTAAGCACCACCGTAGCGGTACCGGGGGTATTGCAAGCGTCTATAGGCTATATACCGGCGGCGGACCAAGCCAAGTGGAGCTCTGGAGACCTTACTCACCGTAGGAACACAACATGGCCGAGACCAATGCTATTTGGCTACGATCTTCTGTAAGGTGGAGGTCCTTCCCCAGAGACGGGCTGCTTCGATTCGAGCGGATTATCCGCTGTACTCAATTAAATTACAAGAATATGACTTGTATAAAACATAGACAAAAGAGATTATAAAATTATAAGGATACTACTTAGGTACTTATTAAAAAAAGAGTTCTAATGCGACTCTCTGACCTTCGGTTTGCCATCCGTATTAGATCCTCAATTTCCTCAAACTTTACAAACGGAAAATCCTACTCAATACTCGGACGGAAGACACCTTAAAAACAAGAACAAAACAATAAAATATGGACTTTAAAATCAAAACATTGTGGTTTAATTTCACATAACAACCAAAAAATCATACAATCACATTGAAAGCTATACGTACTTTGACAAAGATTTTGCAACAAACCGGTCCGGTTGAGAGTTCATTGCGAAATGGAAATCACATAGTAACTTGTATAAAACCACATTCTATCAATTACATTGCTCGCTGCATAGGAACATTAACATAACGAACGGTAAAGTAAGCAGTTAATGTAACTCAATACGTTCGAAAATAACACACAAGTCTACTTTGAAAATATTTTTTGTGGCAATAGGTCTTACTCACGAAGTTATAGATAAAAGGTCTTACTGTCCATGCATGATTGCCAGTACCTCAATCAATTCGTTTACAACATGACATGTAATGTTTTCTCTTTTTAAAAAACAATAATACTGACTGAATATAATGAATAAATAATTATAAAAAAATATAAAAAATCGACGGAACTGGCTGAATGGAATAAAATAAAAAAATATTTTGTGTTCGTGTTCAATTGTTTTTGTGTAGTGTTAAAATGTTTAAAATATTGGATTCACCTGTTTTACGACAATACATCGTGGTTATTATAGGTAATTACTTTATATTTTGTTTGTTAAAATAATAAAATTACATTTATTAATAGTAAATTAATTACGGGTCAAAAGAAAATTGTCCTGACGATTCGAAAGACCTTGTAATAGGCCTATTTGAATAAAAATATTAAACTTTGACTTTGTTGAAGTAGGTAGTATTTTTTTTTGAGATTTTGTGCATTAAATACTAACAAAGTAACTATTTTTGCCCCGAGTGAGAATCGAACCCGCACCTTCTAGTGCCGAAGGTAGGATCACTACCAACGCACTACCAGAATTACTAAAGAGATCTAATATAATAATGTTTGCTGGTAATGAATAGAAAAAAATGTTTGAAACTACACATCATATTTTGATATTTTCACAATGAAATGATAATTATATCACTTCAAAACATAATATGTTATGTCGATGCATCAAAATCATTCATTTCCCGTCTGGGTACTCGGTCGTCACTGGTCATAATAATATATTATTGTAGATTAAGTGCTATTACGCCCGATGTTAAATTCTAAAATGTGTAGATAGGTATCAAAAAGTAGTCCTATTTCCAAATGTCATCTTCTGTCTTTATTATCGGTGTATTAATTATTTAACACGTAACTATTTAATTAAATGAACAGCCATCCAAACACGCTAATTGGATAGGTCTAGAAATATGGATGTCCGTGCTTCTCGGACACGTTGAACCGCGACTGTTTGACTGACCAACTGACCAATTGACTGACATATTCCTTTTATCTGAGTGCTTAGGTCACATTCGATCATGTCAACGTAAATAAACCGACCAAATACAGAAGAATTCCCATGTTGCGAATTTATAAGACGCGTGTTACATATCAAAATTTAGTGTCTTGCTTGCTCACATTTTGAATTGAGTAACCCAGCTAATTTCGATATGTAACACGCGTCTGGAAAATTGACAATATTAAACTTTTTTTCAATTCAATCGGCTTGTAAACGTTAACACGTTCGAATGTGACCAAAAAAAATCGTATTAAGCACTCTGTGATAGCTAGACATTCTTGTATATTTTGTTGTAATAGTACTGTAATGTTTTCCTTATAAAATAAAATAAAATAAAAATAAAATTCACATGAATGTATTTGATAAATTTTAAAATTATGTAGGAACTAACCAATATACACTTTGTAATATTACGTTGGTTCTCTACTATGATGTTATGAACTAAAATGAAAATAGCGCAAAACAACAATTTTCGCGCAATAGCAATTAGAGTCCGCGCAAAATATGATGTTGCCAATTATACTTACGCAATTTGCTATAATACTATAGTGAATATTCAAATGGCGATAATTTTTTAATTGAAAATGTATACCTAGAACTGCATATTTGAAGTTGTTTCTTTAACTTATATTTGATTTTTACATACCACAATATATATAGATTGAGCCCCAAAGTAAGTTCGAAACTTGTGTTATGGTATGGGATACTAACTCAACGATATTATATTTTATAACAAATACATATATAGATAAACATCCAAGACCCGAGGCCAATCAGAAAAAGTTCGTTTTTCATCATGACCCGACCGGGGATCGAACCCGGGACCTCCTGGGTGGCGGTCTGGCGTGGTAACCATTACGCCACGCAGGTCGTCAAAATATTGTGATAATTAAAAATAATAATTATTTGTAGTTCCGATTTCGCCCGCGCGCAGAGTTATCGTGCGCGCAATCTACATCTATGCCGATAGAACGCGTTTTATGTAGAACTAGAGGCCTCTTCCGGCTTTCTCCGCATCAACCCGATATTCCTGTTCCCCATGTGATTTCTGGGATTAAAAAATACTTATCCAATATCTTGATTTAATGTATATTTCTCTCACTGTGTAGTGCAAATAAAACATATTCAATCTATCTATCTTAGGTTTGAAACTATTTCCATTACATTTTTAGTAGTTTTCCAATAGTTTTTGACGTTTGTTATGGACTTAAACAATAACATAATGTTTAACTTATTGTATAAGTCCATAACAAATGTCAAAAATTATTCCACTGATACACTATCGGCATTCTTTTGAAACACGATTGAGACACCATTGAGAGTCCATTGGTGCATTTGTGTTAGTAGAATCGGGCCCCGTTTGTCTGCCGTAAAAGGTCTTAAATTTAAGGATGAATCAACCTGAGTACCAGAAATTCTACTACCTAAATCTTTTACATCGTGCAAATTGTGGGTGAGTCATCCTCAGCTACTAATCACCTGCACTCGCACTGAATACAGGCCTTAACATATAAAAAACATTATTTATTTTTTCAGCTAACCTGAGTGTGTTTTCCCTGGGTTTGAACATAGCATGGGTTTCACCAGTGCTGGTGAAACTAAGAAGTAATGAAACTTGTTTGTTGGAGCCGATGACCGAGGAGGAAGGTTCATGGATCGTTTCTATTGGGATGGCTGCTGCAATTTTTTGTAAGTAGGTACTACATATTACTTTTTTTCGTTTAGCATCATCATTTTGATGACGCTGGTTTTACAATTGTTAAGTTACAGTTAGCTTAACTGTCAGATAAAAATTATTTGCTCAACTGTCAGTTGCAAGCCTCCTTATGCTAACGGCGCTACGGTGAGCGCTTACCATCAGGCGGGCCGTATGCTTGTTTGAAGTTGTTTGCCACCTTAGTGGTATAAAAAAATACTATATATAAGTAACAGTTTCTATCACCATTTCTTTCACCGGTGATCATTTTTATTTCTTTCCGAAATGGTGATTTAAAATGAAATTTCTAAATTAATTTATGTTTTCAGGTCTCCTACTACCAGCGTATCTCTTAGACCGTATAGGCAGGAAATACACCATAATCTTAGCTATCCTGCCTAGGGTTCCAATCACTCTGTCTTACATTTTCGCGACAGAAGTATGGATGTTGCTCCCGGGTAGAGCATTGAGCGGTATTTGCGACGTCATCACATTCGCAGCTGTGCCAACATTTTCTTCGGAAATTGCTAATGTAAGATTTTTTTTATGCCACAAATTTGGCAAACACGCATACGGCCTGATGGTAAGCATCACCGTAGCCTATAGCCGCTTGCAATACCAGAGGTATCACTCACGCGTTGCCAAACCCCCCCCCCCCCACCCCCTCCCTCAAGTGGAGCTCTCGAGACCTTACTCACCGTAGAAACACAGCATGACCGAGACCAATGCTATTTGGCTACGATCTTCTATAAGGTCAAGGTCCTTTCCCAGACGGGCTGCTCCGATTTGAGCGGATCATCCGCTGTGCCCTACCTCTCTTTCTCCTCTCTCTAAGTATCTCGTATAATGTATTTTTAAGTTTCAGATAGTCTCTCAGATAAAAACTGTCAATATAATCATATCAACACATAATCAGCCCACTGCAGGGATGGGTACGGGTCTACGTTGAGTTAGCAAGTCTCGAACTTACTTTGGGGCTAACTCAATCTGTGTGAAAAATGAGCTGTGTCCGAGTTTACTACTTAAAAATTTCGATGTATAAATAAATAAATCTATATATATAAAATGCTATGTCCTGACTGACTGACTGACTGACTGACTGACTGACTGAGAATCAACGCACAGCCTAAACCGCTCATCGTAAAAATCTGAAACTTGGAGGGTGGATTGTTTGTATGACGTAGGCGTCCGATAAGAAAGGATTTTTCGAAATTCTAACTCTAAGGGGGTAAAAAAGGGGTGCAAAGTTACTATGGGACAACTTGATTCCTTGGTCCAATCTACTTCAAATTTTGCATAAAAATTGTTTAAGAGAATTGATGGAAGACGTGATTCTTATTTTATTGAAATTCTTGAAAAATATGTATTTTGTGGGTAATTTTCTTCGATTTGATATCAATACTCATACTCCATAATGCGTTTGATTTCAATTACATTTCATTTTGACACATTCGTGAAGTGAAGATGTCATCTGTCATCATCGAAATAATATTACTACGTATCTGTCATGTAATATTTTTATAAATTGTGAATATTCAAACAAAATGATTTCATAATGTCGTCGTAGGTCATCGTACTATTTATTCTGTTTGTGATCTCGGAAAAACAGCTAAAATTCTAACTATGTATAAAGCGGACTGAATCATATTCATCGATAATAAACAGTAAGTAATTAAATATTAAATTTTATAATATTTGACAGGGGTCAAGTTAAATTGGTCAATGGTTAAATGGCATATTGATATTGTCTCTTTCTTACTTATAGGAAATATCATTACGTCGACTCGCTCTATTATTTCGTAGTGTTGTTGTAGGGACGGTTGTAGGCTGAGGTTGTAGGTATTGAAACACCCATATACTTATACATTTTTTTACGGAAGTGGTTGGAAAACAAGCTCAGGAATATGGATCATTTGATATTAGGTGATTATCGTCGACTATGGAGCACATAGATTCTAGGGTCCATGACCTGTTGCCGACCTATAATAGGAAAAGACAGGATATATAGCGAGAAATAGTATAAGGAAGGAGATAGATATTTTTTTATACCACAAAGGTGGCAAACAAGAATTTCGGATATTTCACTCTCCGAACAAAACGCATTGCTGCTTCACGTCAATATTCTGTAAAAGGGTGGTACTTCACCGGTCGGGATAGCCTATTTCATAAACGTCCACTCCAAAGATTGTAATGAGAAGTATTTAAATAGAAAAATAATCATGTATACATATGAAAATGTTTGTTCTTGACCGTAGAGACCTGAAATTTGGGTGTGTGATGTAGGCAACCGATAAGAAAGGATTTTTTGAAATTCCCACGGGAAAGCGGGATAAACGCAAACGAAGTTGCGCGGGTTTCTCTAGTATAAATATATAGGGACAATTCATACCGATTGAGCTAGCCCCAAAGTAAGTTCGAGACTTGTGTTATGGGATACTAACTCAACGATATTATATTTTATAACAAATACATATATAGATAAACATCCAAGACCCGAGGCCAATCAGAAAAAGTTCGTTACTTAGTGACTTATTTTGTTTTTATTTTGCTGAAATATCTTTCGTTTTAAGGATCTTACATCCAATAAAAAAAACAGATCCTACAGTAAGTAAGATTAGATAAAAATTCATTCATCATATACCATAATCATCCCACTGCAGGGATACGGGTCTCCCTTCAATCGAAGGGGACTAGAGCGTACTCTGCCACGCTGGCGCTGCTCCAATGCGGATTGGCCGGTGTTTTCAAGCCGCCCGAAGGCCACCGACTTGAACTTAACGACTGTCATCTACCGATAACAGCCGGGACCGACTCGAGATAACGAAACCCATCCAAACACTGGTTAGGGTCGACGTCGCTTGACTTGCGTGTTCATATTAGAGTGCGAAACATTGCGACGCCATCGAGCTCCTCCTAAAATTCATTGTATGTTACCAATAAATATATTTTTTTACAGAAAGAAGTTCGCGGTTCTTTAGGGACGATACTACAAATAACATGTTCTGTAGGCATTGTGACCATACTAAGTGTTGGACCTTTCGTTTCTTACATAACTTTGAACATAATCATCATAGTGCTAACTATACTGTCCAGTATACCGTTACTGTTCCTACCTGACAGTCCATACTTCCTGTATTCAAAAGGTATGTCATTTTCACTTTTTTTTATAATACTTATTTTGAATGGTAAAGTAATCAGCGGCTTAAATATGTTGTCATTTTAACACCTTGTCACTATAATTTTGTTGACATTTGACATGTTCACTCAAAAATCTTTAACATTTTTTTAAATGTTATACGCAGACAAAAAGGCTAGCTGGCCACCTGATGGAAAGTGGTCACCGCCGCCTATGGACATCAGCAACACCAGGGGCGTTACCAATGCGTTGCCCACCTCTGACAAGACCTCTAATGTACCTCTTAAATAGTCCTATGTCATAGTCCGAAGGAAATACAGAGGCTGTGTGAAATTAACATGATAAATAAAAGTGACATGGTGCTAAAGTACATTTGCCAATTTACGCTTATAATATACTAGTGGACCGCTCCGGCTTCGCATGGGCTAAGGAAACCGAATAAAAAAAAAAATACATAGCCCATGTTTCCCGGGGGTAATATACTTTCCCAACGGTGAAAGAATTTTTGAAATCGGTTCAGTAGTTTTTGAGTTTATTCATTACAAAAACACACACACACACACACACACACACACACACACACACACACACACACACACACATATACACACAGAAAAATACAAATCCTCTTTATAATATTAGTGTAGATAGATATGATGGATTCATATATTATTGCTCTATAAACTAACCATCCCCATTTCGGAAACAAAACAAAGTGACCACTGGTAAAAAAAAAAGCCGAAAGAAACCAAGTTACGGCCATTTTGGTCATTCAATATTATATTGAATTTATGAGTATATGACTATGAATATGTTATATTGCAGGAAATACAGACGAATCATTAAAAGTACTAAAAAAACTACGCGGCTCAGAAAACTTAGCCGTTGAAGAAATAAAAGAATATGAACAAGCGTCTGGAAATCAAAAAAGCGTATCAATTAAAATACTTATGAAAAATCGGATTTTTCTGAAGGCAATAGGAATTTTAATATTACTAAATGCTGGATCACAATTAGTTGGCTACAGTGCCATACAATTTTATCTCCAAACAATATTAGAGTCTACTCAGACTAGTGTGAGGCCTGAGATAGCATCAGTTATAATCGGTTTCATACAACTATTTGCTAGTTTCTGTACAAATTTTGTGACAGATCGCTTTGGAAGGAAACCTATATTGAGCGTTACGTTAGTTGGAATGGCTTTGGGATTGGTAAGTTGTATTTTATTTTAATTTTTATCTTTATTAGATCAAACTGTTCCGTTGCTGGGCAAAGGCCTTCTTACCCCTAGTTATATTCATGAATGAAGGAGGGATTAAGATAAAAAAATTATATTCAAAATATTGGAATTGTTACATACATAAAATAACATGTTTTGATTTGAAATAAATGATTGATTGATTCCACCACTCTTGGGAAGTTGAGCGAAGTGAAGTTAGAATACAAAGGAAAAATTATGACGAAATTGAACGATGAGCCCGTCCACACATTCGTTTTCGTTCAACTTCGCGAGAGTGTTATAGCTCACAGATATACTTGTCAAAGTATAAGCGAGACACGCATATAAATTTTACAAAACAGGGTCGTTTTCAAATCTACTGCCTGATTTCGAAAAAAATGCTACGCTTTTTCTTGTTGGCAATGTATGAAATTGCGCGTCTAGAATAATGTAGAATCTCTTTGGTATAGCTTTTTTTTTGGACAAATCACACAGATTGAGCTAGCCCCAAAGTAAGTTCGAAACTTGTGTTATGGGATGCTAACTCAACGATATTATATTTTATAAGAAATACATAATATATAGATAAACATACAAGACCCGAGCCCAATCATAAAAAGTTCGTTTTTCGTCATGACCCGACCGGGATTCAAACCTGGGACCTCCTGTGGTATAGCTAGTATAATATAAACTCGCGGTGGTGTATAAACTTGTGGAATAAATGTGAACACCTGAAAAAGGACATCAACCAATTAATTCTGTTTTTCTTTTAAAGATCTACCTATGTAATTTATATTTAACAATTTTACACCATCTGTATTTGTACATAATAAATAGTTTCAATAGTGCACAGAAATATATAGGTACCTATGTAATTTATGGTTAAGAATTTTACACTATCTGTATTTGTACATAATAAATATTTGTATCAATATCTTGATATTGATGTACCTATTTCTGTGCTATTGCACAGAAATAGATAATAGTACCTACTACGTCAATAGTGTCATTTATATTTAGTGTCATTGTGTGTTTGCTTACTAGTTCGTAGTTAGTATGACTGTGACTATAGGACTATACTCGTAGCAACAGATTTTTATTATTATTTAATACTTTACAAAAAAATGCACTATCTCACGGTGCAAAAAGATGGTCATGAAATTTTAATTTTACATTTGAGACTAGTTTCTCCCCTCGTCAATAGCTTCATTGCTTATTGTTTATACTGAGGTCACCGTTGTTGATCCTGGGTTTACAGAAGACACAACGGTGGAATGTGTGGGTTTGTTCCGGATACATCACTAAATCATCTACACCATTTGAGGATGACACATTGAAATTGTCGCGTCATTTTCTTCTCACACACACTATTTCAAGCTGCGTTTGCTAATTTGTATTAATCAGGAAACATACTGGTTTATTGTGATAAAATATTCAACAGCGTTCATTCTTGGCAGCAAACTCCTTTAATGATTTTAATCCTGTAGTAAATTATGCTTCCTTTACAGTTTGGACTGGGAACATTCTTCAAAATAAAAGAAATCCATGAAGTGAGCGGCGCACTCAACTACTTGCCGCTGATGTCAATGATAATGGTCGTGTTTTGTTATAGCGCCGGTAAGTTTAATAATTTAATTTAATTATGGTTCCATCACACAGTGATTATATGTAATTTATACCTCATGAAACTGAAAATCATAGCTAAACATTGGACCGTGTTTATAGCAAGATTCATATAGAAGAAATTATAAAAAAATACCTACTAATGTGTACAAAAAAAATTGACATTTTTATTTCTTGTATGCAAGTCACACAAGTTCAGGCGTGAAATGCTTACAACAACGATACGTCGCGGCTCGCAGGTCTGCGGTTGCGAGTCGCGAGCGCCTGTCGAACCCCACATGCCATACTTCGAGTGGAGGGTTCGTGCAGTGTGTGCGCAACGCCGGATTGGTCCGCGGTCGGGTCCGGGTTTGTTTAGACAGGTTAAACACCCTATCGTAAGCGTCGAAGTCGTTCATACGAGCGGCTCATTGTAGCAACTCCTGGGGCCCGATTCTACTAACACAAATGCACCAATGTATTCTTTTGAGACACCATTGAGACACCATTGAGAGTCCATTGGTGCATTTGTGTTAGTAGAATCGGGCCCCTGTTAGTAAGTAATTTCTTCATGGTTAGTACATTGTTTATATGAGCACCCCACTTAAAGTGGTGACCCCGACGTTTTCGAATTCTTCTTTTTTGTTTTTCTCACAGAATAATTTTGAGATGGGTTTTAAAACTTTGTTTTAAGCGGTTTGTATTCGAAACAATTCAACCAGTTTCTTTAATTGCAGGTCTCGGCTCTCTAATATGGCTGATAAACTCCGAACTCTTCGACGGTAGAACAAGAGCTATCGGCTCTTCTGTAGCCATGATTATGGCATATCTATTCTTCTTCGTTACATCTAAGTTCTTCGCGTCAATAACATTAACTATTGGTGCTCCAGCAACGTACTGGGGGTTCACTGTTAATTGTATATTTTTATGTTTGTTCATAATATATTGTGTACCAGAAACGAAAGGTAGATCTTTTGTGGAAATCCAAGAGATTCTTGGTGGGAAACTTAGCTCGAATATTTAAGGTGAGAGGGATAAAGAATTACAGTCTCAGCTGTAAACGTGATTGAGTCAGCGGGTTCGATTCCTGATGTTTGTGAACTGTGTAGGTACAGTCAGGTGCAAGTTGAGCTTTACACTTGCAACAATTTTGGCTCTTATGACATACATATAACTTAAGAATGGTACGAAGTCCGATATGTAAAGGTTGACATGCTCTTGACTGTACATTATTGTTTGTTTTGTATTTTGAAGTGTGTAAAAATAATTGTTAATATTAATGTATTTATTATTTTAATAAAATTCTAATTAAGCTACGAGATACGTCTTTTTTATTTTTAGAATTCCGTACCCCAAAAGGAAAAATGGAACCCTTATAAGATCACTTTGTTGTCCGTCTGTCTGTCTAGATATCCTTTATATCGGGAATGCGTGGAGGTATCAAGTTGAAAATTTTAACCGTAATACCACGATTCTGTGGTAATACTCAGGTCTACGGTCCCATGATGTTGTGAAAACATTTCTTAAGTTCATTTATTAATGAACTTCCTTATAACACATGACTATATAGGTTACATATGATCGTTTATGCAAGTAAATAATGGTCTAGTATTCAGTGAATATGGATGGCTTTATGTAGTAAGCAACATTTTTCTAACTATTTACAACACAATCTTTTTTTTTACTGAATACTAGACCATTATTTCCTTGCTTAAACGATCATTTATGTAACTTACATAGACATGTGTTAAAAGGAAGTTCACTAATAAATTAGGACCTTATATAAAGATACTTCTATTCAGCAAAAAACGCTTATTTCGACACACTGAAGGGAATCAAAACCTAAAGAGTACTTTCCGTTGACCGAGAACTATGAAAGACTAGTAACCTCATTATAAACAACAAATACAATCTCAAAACTATACATTTGTAATTAAATCTTAAAAAATAGGCTCGGTCTGTAAGTTAGACATCAGAGTCAAAGAACCGAATCATTCATTAAAATCTATCTATATATAGAGAAAGTCGTAGCCCACCATTCACACGCAGATTGGTCCGGCGAATTGGTCGGCCATCGGACTAATCCGCCTGTGTATGGAAGCGACGAACCGGTACGCCAGACGTCAAATGGGTTGGCGTCGGGCTCGCAGGTCTGCGGTTGCGAGCCGCGAGCGCTTGTCGAACCCCACATGCCATACTTCGAGTGGAGGGTTCGTGCAGTGTATGGACAACGCCGGATTGGTCCGCGGTCGGGTCCGGGTTGCGAGTCGGGTCCGGGTTCGTGTAGTGAATGGTGGGCTTTTTACACTATTTATAACTCAAGAACGGCTGAGGCGTTTTGGCAAAAAATTTGTGGAGAGGTAGCTTAGAACCAGGAGAATGATATAGGATACTTTTTATCCCATTAGGGGTAGGGTAGGAGGAGGTACTCGAGCTCGCGGCAGATCGCCGTTAAGATGAACGGACCAGATTAAGGCAGCATTAGATCCCTGCACGTGTGCACCAGGAAGGCGGGAGCTAGAGACGAGTGGCGAAGAGTAGTTAAGCGGGTTACTTCAACTAAGTGACGACCACTCTGTCAAGAATGCAGCGACGAAGAAGAAGAGAAGAAGTAGCCCTCCTGGAACTATTAAAAGTATATTATCGTGTTGACTTCAAAATTCACATGAAAGATGAGACATCAGCCCCCTTACTCTTGAAGATAATTCTGCTCGATCGCTATTGGATTGTTACTTTTAGGTACTCTTTATAAATAGCTAAACTAGCGCTAACTAAATACTAAACAAAATGAAATGATACAGAATTAAAATTAAAATCGCGATTGCTATGCAGAGTAACCTAGCAGATCTGATGAAAGGAGGTGTTGGCGCGGTAAAATACAAAAATGGTCCACCCAGGTCCTGGACCCCCGGGACATGTAGTAGTAATGCATTTTTCTGACACAAAACAAAAAAAGGTCACCACTTAAAAAATAATACTTATCTATTAAATAAAATTAAAAAAAATAGGTATTTTTAATATTATTCAGTCTATTGAGTTATGTTATGTGCCTATTTGTCTGTCACTTCTTTTTATATTACAATAAATTTTAATTAACCGTGAAGGTAGGATTTCAATGACAAATAGAACCATAAACAAACGTCCGTATAATCTTATTTTAGGTAATTGCACAGTGAATATGAACTAAACTAATATGTAAATAAACTAAAGAAACACTTTAGCGTTTTATCCTTCATCCTTCAGTACAAAATCGTTGCTTGAACATTTAACACATCTAAAGTGAAGTGCATTTCAACAAATTAAAAAATATATATTAATATTATTATTAATGTTCGAAGTTTCGAAGCTCAGACTATTACCACATGAGTAAATAATTTACTGCATAACGACTATCGATTTTCAATTGTTTTAAAAACTGAGCGCAAATTTTGGCGCGTACTATAACGTTTATTTTTTTCAAAAAAGTTATTTATGTAAATTAATTCGTTATATTCTAAAGTGTGATAAATATTAATCAAGAAATAATTTAAACGTTAAAAATGTATCTTTTATTGAAAAATATTATGCTACGACAGTATTTAGTTGTTATCGCAGGTAAATATAAGGTTATTAGTTTAATCTTTTTAATAAAGAGGTACACTTTAAAATGCTTTGACCTGAATCATTGGATGACGGATCAACGCACAGCCTAAACCGCTGATTGTAGAGGCCTGGGGGGCAACCATGATAGTTCCATCAGAAACAACGAAACGCGTAGTCCTGTCAAATAACACTTTAAATACTAGTTTGAATAAGGTTCAAAACGAAACGTCAGTCCATATTTTTGGAATTTCGTTTCAGGGCTGAAATTTGAAGAGTGTTCTCTTTGTATGACGTAGGCATTCGAGAAGATAGGATTTTCGCTCCACGTAAAAATCTGCATGTTCAATCTCTTAGGCTTGGGTAACGTGTCACACAAGCCTATATATTGTTTTCTACTCGATGAGAATTGGTGGGCTACCACTTTTTTTTATTAATCACACAGATTGAGCTAGCCCCAAAGTAAGTTCGAGACTTGTGTTGTGGGATACTAACTCAACTACTATATTTTATAAGAAATACATTGAATATAGAAAAAAAACCTAGACCCATGCCAATCAGAAAAGTTCGTTTTTCAATATGACCCGACCGGGATTCGGGACCTCCTGGGTGGCGGTCCGGTAACCATTATACCACGGAGGTCGTCGAATTCTCATCAGCTAGAAAACAAGATAGGCTAACTATGTAGAAGATTCACATCCTAATTGAAAACTTTAACTTTTCAGCAAATTTATGCGTAATATCTGTCGGCATGAACTTAGCCTGGCCGTCACCGGTCCTGGTGAAACTGAGGAGTAATGACACCGTCTTGACACATCCGATCACTGACGAAGAAGGCTCATGGATTGTCTCGATAGGATACGCTTTTGGCACCTTCTGTAAGATTATTTTATATCATGACAGGATTAGATCCCAATAGTAATGTAACAATAGACCGTGGTGCTCGGCAATTGTGCCTTTACTTAATTTGCCATCACTAGGGTATGATGCCTTTTGCTTCAAATTGCTGTTTCTCTCGTAGTTGTTAAGGAGGGAAGTCCTTTCAATACTTCCTACTCCGACTATCTTCTGATTAAATTCGTTGTGAATTCCAAGACAGCTATAAGTTTTCTCCCCCGGGACGTCAGTAAGCTTCATTGCTTCTTGTCAATCTGAGGTCGCCATTGTTGATCCTGGCTACACAGGAGACAGGTGGGAATGTGTGGTGGGCTTGTCCCTGTATCATGACAGGCCGGTGTGGTGCGTATGACTATGTATACGTAAACTAGTATGACCATCAGCAGTACCCACCTTGGGACCGGTAGCAGTGATACCTTGGGTACCAGAGCGCACGGGTTTGATTCCCGCTCGAGGCAAAAATTTATGTAATGGCATTTGTTTGTTCTCGAATCTAGGTGTGTTCTATGTATAATCACTACATAGTATAAAACAAAGTCGCTTTCTCTGTCCCTATGTCCCTTTGTATGCTTAAATCTTTAAAATTACGCAACGGATTTTGATGCGGTTTTTTTAAATAGATAGAGTGATTCAAGAGGAAGGTTTTTATGTATAATACATTCCAAAATTCCCACGGGAAAGCGGGATACACGCAAACGAAGTTGCGCGGGTTTCGCTAGTGTATTATAAGTATAAGTTTACAATAATAAGTTTATATCCGTTGTCGGGTACCTTTGATACAAGCAGGATTAAGCCTAGCTTATTTTGGGACCTGCTTCCTCATAGCAGAATAATTAGTTCGAAACGAAAAAATTTAAGGTACCTATCCCTACGGAAATTACTTTGTTTATATAGTGCTTAGAGTATATAGATTTGTTTCATTTTTTTGTCAACTCTATTCAGATAATTATATTAATTTTTAATTTTGTTCGAAATATATCACAGTTGTATTCTGCGTTCTGCGTTTGTGTATTTAAAAAGCTTTTAATTTTCCTTTAATGTTTCAGTTAGTTTCCTGCCAGCATTACTGTTAAACCGAATAGGTAGAAAATGGTCGATAATCGTTTCATGCATACCAAGACTTTTGATTGCAATACTGTTTTCCTTCTCAACACATCTGTGGATGGTACTCTTCGGCAGAGCATGCACTGGGCCTCTTGAAAGTCTATCATTTTCTGCTGTCTCTGTATTTTCATCGGAAATTGCTAATGTGAGTACAAAGGGCAACGCAGATGACATTTTGTGCCGAGTGTACGGCACTGAAAAATGTCAGCATGGCACACAAAAAATCCAACGCAGAATTTTTACAGACTTTTAAACGCATTTGGCGCAACACGGTGCGGCGCGATCTGTCGGACGGAACTACACGGACTTCGTACGCTAATAATACCTATATATTTTATCTTTATTGACCACAATAACACAGACACAACACACAAAGTATACTGATACATGGCGGACTTAATGCCAATGCATTATCAACCAGTCAACCATTGGGAGTGCAGAACTTTACGAATGCGGCTTCTAAAACTATATTATTCTAATGTAACATTCTTCAACGAAACATTATGTAACATTTTTCCACAAAACTGTGAAAACTGTCTGGAAACTTCGGTGTTGGAGACACCGGACACAATGGTTGGTTGGCTTACAGACATTTTTACGCGGTATAGCCAGCAAGTTTTCGATATTGATGGTAAAAGTGCCTACGCCATACGCCTTTAAAATCTTTCCGAGGTCTTTCCTTTAGATTATAAGATGGGGTTCTTCAAAAGGGGCATTAAAAGATTTTTACAGGGTCTGCAACGCGAGAGTGATACTCTCGGTGCGGTGTTGCAAGCTTCCACGGTGACCGCTCACCATCAAGCGGACCGTAAGCTTGTTTGCCACCTTTGTGGTATAAAAAAAATTTTTTTTTTTAACCTTATTTTTTTTTTTCAGAAAGAAGTCCGCGGTGCTTTAGTGACTTTATTACAGCTCAGCTGCTCATTGGGGATGCTGGCAACATTCTGTATTGGACCATCACGTCTTACGTGAACCTCAACGTTATTATAACGTCCATAATCATGGTCACCATGGTACCATTATTTTTTCTTCCTGATAGTCCATACTTCTTATACATAAAAGGTATGTAATGTATCATTAACTTTAAAAATAGTTTTGAGCAATTCACCGTTAATTGTTTTAACTTAATTTTTTTTTTCGTTTTGGCAATCAGACTTCAGACGAAGATTCTATTGTGCCACCTTCAAGTTATGCTTGTGTATGCTTGTGTAGCAATTCAAAGCAACGTGTTCATGCTATCTTGACTCTGTCTGTAAGTATACAGTCTCTGAGTCAAGATGCCCCGAAGAAAGATGATAGCAAAATTTCTTCAGAAAAGGGCAAAAGGCGGATTTTGAAGTCAACACGATAACGCACTTTTAATAGTTCCTGATCACAAATTTTAATCACCATGCACTTCAACCAATGTTTGCTTCACATTACACTATCAATACTATGGATCAAACGCTGAAACACAGAAATTAAATTTCTAATCACGAGCCCAATTGGACTATCTTAGTTGGCGCCAAAAACCCTTAATATTTATATTCATAACTACACTCAACGTCAAAAAAATCGCAACTCCGCAAAAATAAAATAACTTTCAAAGTGTTATTAATAATTAACATTGAAAACACCCGTGGTACCCCGCCAATATAGTGTCATTTGAAAGCCCAATTAATGAAGAATAAAAAAATCAACATACCATTAAATAAAAAAAAAACTGACACCATAGACACAAATAAAAATAAAAAACTATTTTTCTATTCAAAAGATCGCAGTTAGTTGCGCTACCTTTGTGGTTATAAAATGGTCAATGCAGGTTAAATGGGGGTCGTTCACTTACCAACCATTGATGAGGATACAGGATAAGATTTTTCACAACAAAATTACCCTTAAACATGGCCGGCAGAAGTGAAAACTTGCACATTTTTGAATATTTTGGAATGGTTAGGGAATAATTTCCTACGAATTGCTTAATTTAACAGACGGATTAGACGATTTATTAAATTGTATGAGTAACCGCCATCTAGTTAAACTTAGTGGCATTACGATAATTATTGACTTCACTTAACGGGATTTACTGTAAACAACTCCCTCTGTCGTTTTTTATACAATTTTCGATCAGCTAGGTTGGTTACTCTGCATAGCAATCGCGATTTTAATTTCAATTCTGTATAATTTCCATTGCAAAATTAACAGCAAATCCTAATTCGTACCATTGAAATTTTATACTTTACTAACTATTTGGTTAGCATACAAACCGATTTCATTTAGTTTAGTATTTAGTTAGTGCTAGTTTAGCTGTAAAGAGTACCAAAAATTAACAATCCAATGGCGATCGTGCGGAATTATCTTCAAGAGTAAGGGGGCAGGTCAGGTCACGTGTCCTGCCTGACGCGAGTTTGTCATTTTTTACCCATCCCAAAAAGTGCACAAGGCCGCTAAAGAAGTTTTCACTTCAAAAGTCAGGTATTGTTAAAATAAAAAAATATTGTATATCTCAAGTTCTTTAAATAAGTATATATTTTTCATAAACCATCTAACAATATACAGGCAAAAAACCTTGGTAGTTCCGTATACCGTATCATTCACCTACTTCCGACCATAAAAATGTAATTATCATGGGATTAACTAGATCCATATTCAGATTTATCTCAAGGATATCTTTATATTTGACTTTATGATAAAATAATATTAACTCTGATTAAACTTACAATAACGTTGTTAAATTAGGTCGGCGGTTAAACATTGTTTTCGATAATCGTGATATCATAATTGTATCGACACACCATTTAAGTTTTTTTTTTTTTTTTTTACTACTAATGTGGCAAACAACCATACCGCCCGCCTGATGGTAATGGCGCGCTGCCGACCCTGTATAAAATGGAGCTTTGGAGACCTTACTCACCTGGTGATCCGTAACACAGACAGGGTAATACCCTAGTCTAGCATAGACACCCAGTTTCTCTTCACGTTTATACTCTCTGGATTTTGTAATTGTTATTTTAGGAGGAAAAATATAAATAAATGATTTTTATTATTATTATTTATTATCCAAATATTTACCCACAGAATGCGGTCCTGACTTTTTACATCTTATTAGCACCTGTACTATGATGGACCATCCATTAAATTTTCAGGAAAGACAGAAGAATCGAAAAAATTACTAATAAGTTTGCGAGTATCAGAACAAGAAGTATCAGAGGAGATTAAAGAATACGCAGCAATTCAAAGCTTAAATGCTGTTACATTTAAAGAGCTTATGAAAAATAAAGCTTTCCTGAAAGCTGCCGGAATTGTGATTGTACTGAATTCTGGTAACCAATTGACAGGTTTGTTTTGTTCCTTTTTTTATGTTATTTTAAAAATATTATTGTATTTTTGAAAGAAGAATTTCACCTCCCGCCTCGGGTGGGATTCGAACCCATCACATCCTCTCGATATTCGGCCGAGTGCTCAGCAACTCCAGGGGCACTACCAATATTGTGTTTATTATCGTTGTCGTGTGTCTCATGTGATGTATTGAATAAATGTATTTCTATCACTTTCTAGGTTTCAACGCCATACAATTTTACCTCCAGACAATATTAGAGTCTACCCAGACAGTAGTGTCACCAGAAATTGCATCGGTCATCATTGGTTTAGTACAATTTTTAGCAAGTTTCTGTACATATTTGGTTACAGATCGATTTGGTAGGAAACCCATTTTGGTTTGGACACTCGTTGGGAATGCATATGGTACGTAATTTTTAATATGATTTAGATTTATTTGAGGAGGGGATAAGTGAATTGCAGTCATACAATTTCCTCACTTCGGAGGGCATAGGAAGAAAAACTGTCTCACCGTTTACTCGGTAGGTGTGATCAAAACTTATGAAAATATTTAATAATATATCTCCAATAGAGACCAGACGTTTAAAATACTGAGAGGGAACGCCGCCTCATGAAACCTCTTGCTGCATAGATATTTTAATTATTACCAGCGAAACCAGCACAACACTTTTGCGTGTCTCTCGCTTTCGAAAAATCCTTTCTTATCGGATGCCTACGTCATACCAAAAAACAACCTTCAAGTTTCAAGGCTTTACGTTCAGCGCTTGACTGACTGACTGATCAACACATACTCTGTGCAAGTAATTTTTAGTAATATGTATCTATAGCGATGCGTGTGCGTTGATTCGTCAGTCAGTCTTTCAATGAATATCGACCGTCTTATATTTTCAGCTTATATTGCCGCCATTTGCCGCCCTAAGACTGCAATCCCTAATTAAACTATCGCTGCTCTTCCTAATATTATTATATTGTCTTATCAATAATAATTCTTTTGCAGTTTGCCCTGGGTACATTCTTCAAGATCAAAGAAATACAAGGAGAAGTCAACGGGGTTTTAAACTATGTTCCTATTGTATCATTAATATTATTTATTTTCTGTTTCGGAGCAGGTAAGCATTTTTCATTATTACAACGAAACACATGTACGGTTTGCTGGGGTTTTCGGAAGTGTTTATCTATTTTTCTTTCACATATATTCAACTAAATTCCGTTCCCCTATATTTGACACAATAGTTCCAAATTCCAAACAATCTATGGATATTCAATTTGTCAAATACTATTTAATTTTACGTATAGAAGATATTAGTTTACCGTCGATTAAGTACCATTACTAATTTACCAGGTCATGGCAGAATACCAGTGCTTTGCTGGCCTGGTGGTCGAGTGGATAGCAATGATCATTTTATCTCGAGGGCCGCGGGTTCGACTCACAGTACAAGCTTAGTTGCTTAGTTTGGGACTAGATGGCGTTGTGTCATCCAAGAATATTTATTTATATTTTCTATTACAGGTTTAGGTTCGATAGTAATGCCGCTAAGCTCTGAACTATTCGAAGGCAGAACTAGAGCAACTGGATTCTCTATAGCGATGACTACATCATGTGCCACTATGTTCTTAGTAACAAAATTATTTGCAACTGTCACTATAGCCATAGGGGCACCAGCTACCTACTGGGGTTTCTGTGTATTTTGCATTTTAATAAAACTATTCATAATATTTTGTCTGCCAGAAACGAAGAACAGAAGTTTTGCCGATATACAGAGGGAATTGTCGGGAGAGTTAGAGTCTAAAGTTAATAAAAATAATAGTTGTTATTTATAAATCTGTTAAAAGAAAGGATGTTTTAATACCTCATCTTATCATATCAATCCATGATTCCACTGCAGGGTTACGGGTCTTCCTTCAATCGAAGAGGATTAGAGCGTACTCTGCCACGCTGCCCCAATGCGGATTGGCGGAGGCCACTCTTTTTAAGACCACATTGTCATCTCCAAAGCACGGAACTTGGAACTTACTGATCATGGAAGGGGAAAAGGAGTATTGACAACAAGGGATAGTGCGGAACACAAATGCATGTTATATAAGCTGTATAGAAATAGATGTGTAAATATAATTCAAAATGTTAAAAATGACTATGACCGAAAACAATTAATTGATAATAAACATAATATAAAAAAACAATGGGATGTAATTAAAAATATTTGCAACATAAAAAGTAGTAATAGTAAAAATGATACGCTTCTTAATATAAATTCTGAACCACGAGAATCTCTTAATGCAGTAAATAATTATTTCAGCTCTGTAGGCCAAAATTTGGCAAATGAAACACTTAAACTATTAAACCAATCTGAAATTGAATTGGCAAATAAAATAAACACTGGTGGCGAATCTAAATCAGCAAACTCTTTATTTTTTGTTCCAACGGATGAAATGGAAATAATAAAACTAATTGGCACACTCAAACCCAGTAAATCTATTGCATATGATAAAATCAGTAATAATGTTCTAAAAGAAGTCAAATATGCTATAGCTTTAACCTATATCTGCAACCTCAGTTTGTCAACTGGAATAGTACCTTCAGAATTTAAAATAGCAAATGTTGTTCCTATTCTAAAAACTGGAGACCCACTTGACCCTGCCAATTATAGACCAATTTCTTTGTTAAGTGCTATGTCTAAGATAATTGAAAAGGTTGTAAATGAGAGGCTGCTCAAATTTCTCAAAATTAACAGATCATTGTCCGAGAATCAGTTCGGCTTCAGATCGGGCTTATCCACGGAGGATGCCGTCACTGAACTAGTTGATCTTGTTATACACAAAGTTGACGAAGGCAAAAAATGCGTTGGTATATTCCTTGATTTTGCAAAGGCCTTCGATACTGTTTCTCGGCCAATACTACTGAAGAAGTTGGAACGGATGGGGGTACGCGGCGTAGCCTTAGATTGGTTCTACTCGTACCTTTGTAACCGCAAACAGCGCGTGAATGTGGCAGGTCATTACAGTGATTTCACGAATATAAATTTCGGTGTACCGCAAGGGAGTATCTTAGGCCCCACGCTCTTTTTGGTCTACATTAGCGACCTTTGCTCCACAGAACTAAGCAACGCCAGTATTTTTACATTTGCTGATGACACTGCAGTAGTCTTTCATGCAGATTCTTGGAACCATGTCGTTGATGTAGCACAAAAGGGGCTTGATACAATAAGTCAGTGGCTGCAAAATAACCTTCTTACTGCGAACGCAACAAAAACTAAATTTATTGCCTTTCGAATATCAGAACGCACAGCGCCGAAATCATCGCTTCAGATTAAACTTCATGTATGCAACCTAAACACCGGCCAACATCCTCATCATACATGTTCTTGCATGACACTAGAGCAAGTGGACTCCATAAAGTATCTGGGGATTATTATTGACCAACAACTAACATGGGCGCCTCATATAGATGCGCTAACTAAAAGAGTCAGAAAATTAATATATGTTTTTAAAAAACTTAGTCGTGTAGCTAGTCCGGAGATATTAAGAACAGTTTACCAGACACTTTGCCAATCAATTCTAAGTTACTGTATAGTAGTATGGGGTGCAGCACATAAAGTGCATTTTATTAAAATTGAAAGGGCTCAACGTGCCATACTAAAAATAGCATACAAAAAGCCATGGCGCCATCCCACTGACATGCTTTACTCAGAATGCAACCATCCCCGAGTACGCCAATTATATATAGCTGGTACTATTTTGCGATTCCATAAGGAAGCTAAACAATCTGCAATTCAGTCGTACAGACGGTTAAAATGGGATAGGCCAAAAATCCGCACGGTATATGCCCGCAGGTCATATAAAATAATGGGCCCTTATCTTTATACAAAAATGTACAAAGTAAATAATAATATTGTTGACATGACCAGACGTAATTGCAGACAAACTGTCTATAAATGGCTGAAACCGAAAAGCTCCTATGAAACAGATGAAATATTAGAGGTAGTAGTATAAAATTCAATGGTGATGATAATAGTAGGTAGTTTAAATAAGATAAAGCTAGTAATAAAAGTTAAAATTAAATCAATAGGAAAATAGTTCTATCTCTTTTTATTTTTTATCTTTTTTCTAAATGTATGTATACCTATATGTGTAAGTATGTATATATATATATATATATATATATAACTATATAATGTATATTTATATAAAAATTTCAAATCAATACTCATGTATTACAAATAATGGAAATATATCTTTTGGTACACACATTATAATATATATTAAATAGAGTAAACTAAATTATATAAGTAAAAAATTGTTTTCAATCGGGAAGGACCTGGACGCCCACGACACAGGGAATCCTAGTGTGGAGTTCAGGGATACTGAAGTGTACACGATCTTTAATTTAAGAATAAAATGTATTAGTTTTAAGTTACTGTATGTAAAATTGTTAAAAATAAAGAATTTATTATTATTATTATATGTATATGTTACAGCCAAAGTAATAAGTCCGGATATTATATTTACTATCCAGCCATTATTTATAAGGTCTACTCAATTTAGACAAAGTGATAAAACTAGGCCAATCAGAAAAAGTTCGTTTTTCATCATGACCCGACCGGGAATCGAGCCCGGGACCTCCTGGGTGGCGGTCTGGCATGGTAACCATTACGCCACGGAAGTTGTCATCTGTCGTGTCTGTCTGTGTGTGTGTGATTTGTCTGTCATTTACCAAAATACAGCTAGAGTGCGACAAACTTATCTGTATCGGTGGCCAAAACTAGAACTAATTAATACATACGTTTTGAATGCATTGACAAATCGTCAGGGATAATGCAAAGCCGCGTCTAGAACTGGATAATACCGCGTATCTGACACATGTAGCCAAATTCTAATTTCGTTTTGTATTGTTGTAGAGACTGATTGCACGGACTACAAATAAATATCTTTATGCATTTTTTTTACCAAAATCTATTGAAATAAAAAATATATAAAGTTTTAACTTTCTCCTGTAAAACTGTCTGAAGTGTAGATACGCGCTCCCTACATGTAGTACATTCGCAGATTTGCACTATAGTCAAATTACTTTCAATAGCTTCGATCCTAGCGCCCCCTATCAAAAACAAAGCTTGAGGCACTAATTTCCTTGTTGTTCTTTGTCCATTTGATTGACCGTCGATATTGTGACGAAATCCTAGAAAAATAAAGAAATAATAATTAAAAAAAAAAATTAAAATTAAATTAATCTTTATTCAGATAACCATGATCCATTTTGTTAGTACCAAACAATGTGTCTTAAAAAACTATGTTAGTATTCAGAATTATATTATTATTATACATATTTATTTTACCGCCCCTATTAATAGTCTGCTCCAGAATGACAGCGTAGGGCAATCATTCTTAGAACAAAATACCTTCAGAATATCATTGCCGCTGGTACACAGTCTGCTGAAGAAGGAAGCGACGCGTTTGCGCCTAATCGCATAGAAGTCATCTGTGTGCGCCTCTGCAAACATTGCAGAGGCGCTGCAAAACCGAGGCCTGCCGCAACAACATTCTGAAGATATTATTATATTGAACCCGCAGGGCGCTGCATGACTTCTGAGTGTAGCTAACCCATAGGCTGCTCGTGTAGAACGACTGACAAAAAGCTTTGAATAGAGTTATTTTAACTTTAGCTGAGCAACGAGCAAACCTACGAGCCAACATATTACCCCGTACAGCCAACGCCCTGCGTTCTCGTTCAATATCTGCATTATCTTTCAGATCTTCTGTAACAATGTGCCCCAAGTACTTAAATTGACGAACCCAATTGATGATTGATAATAATAAATAAATATTATTATAAATAAATAAATATATTCTTGGACGAATTACACAACGCCATCTAGTCCCAAACTAAGCTATAAGCTTGTACTATGGGTACTAGATAACTGACGAATATACACAAATACTTTTTTTTGTAAATTAATACATAGAAAACACCCAGACCAAGACCAACAGACATGTTCATGCACACAAATGTTTGTCTAGTGCGGGAATCGAACCCACGACCCTAGAATAAAGAAAGTAGCCATTGCTAACCACTCGACCACGGGGCTGTCAATTATAATATAGACAGCGCGTCAATAAAGTATCAACCAACTTATTTCTATGTTTTAGATTTTTACTAAAATGCTAATTTGGCGGAAAAAGTTGTTTTTGTTCATGACTGAAAAGTCAATAATTCAACACGACTGCATTTGATTACCGCCTCGTTACCGAAGAACTACTTATATAGGTACGCTAGTATTATTAAAATGCGTATTTTTTTTTTTACGAAATCTAGAAACACAGTTATTATCTTTCTGCTTCTGTAACGTTTAACTACAGATATGGTTCGCATACAATTTATAGCGAACCGCCTTTCTAGTCTGGGGGACAAAATGTTCAATTTTCTGTGATTTTTCATATTATACTAATCCTGCAGTCCTGCTAATATTATAAAGGCGAAAGTTATGTGTATTACGTTTGTTACTTCTTCACGCTCAAATGGCTAGGCCAATATTTATGATATTTGGTATGTAGGTAACTGATATCTTGGATTAACACATAGGGTTTTTTTTGTCCCGAAAAGTACGCGATTCCCGAAGGATTTCATCAAAAGTCTGATATAGATGGCGCTGCTGTGCATAAATTAATACACGCAAACGAAGTGGCGCGGGTTTCACTAGTAATATCATAAATAGGAAAGATGTACTTTTGTTTGTAATGTTTGCAAGATAAAAATCAAAAACTATTGGACCGATTTCAAAAATTCTTTCACCGTTGCGTTCAAGGTACAGTCGCCTCGAGGATAGCAGGACCATCTTTAGGATGATTTTTGGTTGCAACATCCAACATCCTAGTGGACACAAATGTGGCTACAAAAACCCTGTTTGGTGATAAAGAAAAGGACGGAGCTGACAAAAGATACGCTTACAAGATGTGCAAGCGATTTTTTTCTAAAATGGTCCTCCTATCTTCGAGGCCACCATACATACCCCCCGGGTAACATTGGCTATATTATATATTCAAAAAATTAGGAATCCTTATCAAAACCAGTCAAAAAGTTATTTCGATGGTATTCAATCTAAAAAGGTTTTTATTCTTATAACATAAAGTCTTTGGTACGATATGACAAATCTTCTCTCCCTCTCTTAAATGTCTAAGTTACAAAACGAACTTATTTCTAAAATAACCTAGATATAATTGTAAATATTTCAGTAATTTCTGAACAATAAGTAATGAAATAATACAGAAGCAACCATGAATCACAGTGTAAATTTGTTACGTTCGATTTCAAGACAATTTACAGTGAAATATAGGAATATTAACAAACATAGCATGTAAGTATGGTGCGAAAATTCGAAACGCGCGGGCAAGAGCCCAATAATACACTTAAAATAAGAATTTTAAGTGTATTATAATGAAATGTTCTGTGTGTTGATGTTTATTCCATTCCAATATGATCGGCACAAGATTTCCAGTAAAATTCAACGGTTGTGTTTGAATTAGCTTGTCATGCCGCCTGAACGCCACCGACTTGGCTTAACGACTGTCATCCATCGACAACAGCCGGGACTGACGGCTTTAGCGTGCACCGAAGCACAAAGAAGAGATAACGATATCCATCCAAACACTGGCTAAGGTTGACGGTGTTTAACATATCATGAAATATATTGTTTTTCAGGAAACCAAAACCCACCCACTTGATCTGCTTCAAGCAGTGGACAGCCGACATGGTGATGGAGATCATCATCAGCGCCATGAACCTAAAGTGTAGTTTTCAGGACACTCATAACATGAGACTGGTAATTTAAGTCTTGGCCAAGATTAGAAACGTCAACCATAAATTGACGAGATCACATCGACTTCCCATGGATGTAATTAAGCTATGGGAAGTCGATGTGATCTCCTCGTTATGGAACACACAACGAATTTAATGAGATAGATGGTAAATAAAATAATAGAGCATTTAAAAGGTACCGTCCTCTCACAAAATATCAGCGTGAAGCAGCCGTGCATTTCGGTCGGTGAGTGAGATATCCAGAAGACCAACTCCTTTCCTATCAATTTTCTCCATATTTTATTTCTGGATAAGTCCGGCAATAGCCCAGGAACTCCCGTGATGCCTGCTCCATGACCAGCTATGATCACTTATCTATAAGTGAGCCACCTACTCGCTTGCCAATCCCTTTCTTCCATAAAAATATGAAGCTGCAATCACCACCAATTTTCAGGGTATCCTCTCAGATGCGAAGATAATGATTTTGCAGGAAATAAATGAGCCTGTATTAAACATGGCTGTGTCTAAAGCAGCTACCTTACTTGGAGCATTTGATGTCAACATTACTGATCATTTGATTTGGGAGCAAGATCACGTTGGAAGGTACTCTTATAACCATTAAACAAATACTCTTATATCCTACAGCAAAAACCGCGTAACTTCGTTTGTATCCCGCTTTCCCGTGGGAATTTCGGAAATCCTTCTGGTTATCGTTCTAGTGAAACCTGCGCAACTTCGTTTGCGTGTATTTATTTATGCATAGCAGTGCCGTCTTTATCAGACTTTCAAATCCTACGGGAATCGCGTACTTTTCTAGATAAAAAGCACCCTATGTGTTAATCCAAGGTATCAGCTACCTACATACCAAATATCATAAATATTGGCCCAGCTATTTGAGCGTGAAGAAGTAACAAACATACACATAACTTTCACCTTTGTAATATTAGTAGGATGTAAGATATAAACATTTCTCAAGAATTACTTTAAGAAAGCCTGAAAACTGCACAAAAATCCGTAGAGCGTATTTATACTGTAGCGTTTATAATTAATGACAAAAGTAGGGTTTATTGGAATTTATTATATACAAGTAAAAATATAACAATGAGCAGAGGATCGCAGTCGTCTTGACAAGAACGCCTCAGACAGGCCGTCAAAAGTTGCAATGCGCCGCCGTCGTCGGCGCGCGGTCATCCCGAGAGCGCTTCAGTGTAGCGCTTTTTATCAAACAAGCGCTTGCACGCGGGTTTGCGTGCCGCTTTAATGTTACAATTACAGAATGGTTCCTACAATACTGTGTAAAGATTTTGGAGGCTCGTGTTAGATCTAATATTAAAGACAAATCAAATCAAAAATCTAAGCCAGGTAGGGAAAAAAATTACCTACATTCACACTCTAGAACTAGATAGAATATCTTTATTTGCAAAACACAGACAAAATATACAGTAGGTGGCTTTATTGCTGACAGCAATCTTTTCAAGGCTTTTCTCTAATTGGAGGAAGGATGGACATCCATCGAGCTCCACTTGTTTTTTCAATTATTTTTACTAGGAGCTGTAACAAAAGAGATTTGTCACATAATTACATCCAGACATATTATTATTGTTTTGTTTCATTGTTATTCTATTGAAAACAAAAGTAATATTTTCAAATCTCGTGTCAATTCGCTGTCTCACTCATACAAAATAGGAATTGAGCGGGATAGTGATTGAGATTGGCACGAGATTTGAACGATTTTTGTTACGAGAATAGAGCCGTAGACACTGATATTCTTACCTCGGTGGTAGTCTTACTTACCCCATCGGACCTTTTGTAGGATCTTCTCATACATGGCAGACGCAATATTTGTCGCGACGTCGACACATATGTGTGTGCAACGTTTCGCTGAGCAGTCCACGGTGCCAGTTTTGTGCATGAGGTCCAGGACACATGCAAGTATCCAGTCTATGGCGACAATCATGTCAATCATGGTTAGTCTATTTATATTTGTAAATTAAAATCTGAGTAGAAAAAATCTAATATTTTCTATTTAAGTTTATTTGGTAGTAAGTTTCCAGTTAACCTATCAGTTGGATAATTTGTATTTTTTTCTTAGGGTGGTGATTAAATTGAACAAGTCATTTAAATCTGGAAAATAGAAAAAAAAATGATTTTAAATGGTAAAAAAGGCCTTGGCTATAGCTATATTGTAAACTGGTAAAAAAAAATGCGTAATGTAGCGCGGCCCGATTCAACCCTTAATAATACGGCAACCCTGCGCACCGCTGCCAACATTCAGGCGCCATCGCCTGCGCTCGAGCCGGGAACACGCGATGTGTCCCCGGCCTCGCTATTGGCTCCCGCCAATCGCGCCATTACCCGCGCATCCCGCGCGACACGCAAACCGGCGCGGTATCGTTAGTGAGCCCGCGCCGGAGTCAGTCGTCAGTCTGTCGTCGTTTGAGAGCGTGCCATGTTGTACTTGCGCACGGACATATTTATTATTCGCGACCTTAATCTTATAACCTAAAGTATAAGTTTGTTGTATTCTTTCCTTCGCGTCACGTCACACTGTTTTATGTTATTGTGTTTTGTGTGAACAATATAGCAATTTTGAAGTTTTCACGCGTTTCACTTAACAGCCACGCCATCGAACCCCCTCTGCGAGCTAGCCTCGCTATAAATGGCGCACCAACTCGGGGGCGTGGCAACATAATTGTGAACATTAAAAGTGAAAATATCGAAAATGCCTCGTACGCGAACTCAAAGTCAACCGTCCGATGCCGATGCCGAAGATCGCAGCGCCGACGCCGCAAATATGGCGGCCATGTTTTCCGCGCTGCAACGTGCCCAAACCGACGCCTTCGAGAAACTGATCGAACGGGTCATGGGACGCCATTCTCCAGGCCCATCAGCGGCAGCAAGCAACAGCAACTTCGCTCAGTGCACCGCCCGATTCTCCGGCGACGATGACCAAAACATCGACGCATTTATTGACGCCGTGGAAAGTTACCGCGTCTGCGGCAACGTCACCGACGACAATGCCATAAGAGGCATGTCGATGCTGCTGACTGGCTCAGCGGCCATATGGTGGCAGACCGCCAAGCTAGAAGTTTCCAGTTGGCGCGATGTCGTCCTTCGATTGAGGGGCGCTTACGGCGACCACCGCCCTCCCTATAAGGTATATTTAGACCTCTTTAAATTACAACAAGGAGAGACAAGAACGGACCTCTTTGTCTCCCGCGCGAGGGCCCTCCTCTCAAGAATTCCAGAGGGAGACCTCTCTTCGAGGGCGCAAGTCGATATGATATACGGATTGCTAGATAGACGCATCCGAAAACGCATAAGGCGGGAGGAGGTAGCCTCCTTTGCTGATATTCTGCGTCTCGCCCGAGCGATTGAAGAGTCCATCGGCGAGGCGACCGCCGAGACGACGTCGACAACGCCCGTGAATACCAGCGCTGGCGCCCGCGGTGAGCGCGCGCCCGCGCGCCCCGCCGCGCCGCGCGCCGCGGCCTCTTCGTCACCTCACCCAGCGGCAGCGCTGATGAGCGCGCCGCGACCGCCTACTACAACAGCGCGTCAGCCAGCAGCTACGCGACCGAACTCGTTCGATACACCGGTATCCTCTAAAAGTGTTAATAGTGCCGGTAAATTCTGTGTTTATTGTAAAAATCACGGCCATACCCGTGAGCAGTGCCGAAAGTTGCGTAATAATGATAAGTTAGCTCATAATAGTAATAATGTAGTAGATGGTGAGAGTGCGCGTTCAGTATATTGTTATGGTTGCGGTGCGCAGGGCGTAGTCAGATCGCAATGTCCGTGTAAAAATAATAACATAAGTTTTAGTGCCATTCACACAGCGCAGAGACCACTGGTAAGTGATTTTAATTTTTCTACTTCAAGTCGCCATCCCGCTCGAGTTTATAATAATAATAAATATAGTCGTGATATTAGTAATAATAAATTTTGCTCATCGCGTTCGAAATGTCCGAGATTCATGGCGAGGTCACGTACGCAAAATTTCATGTCTATACCTACACAGCATCACTCCGCTCCACACAGCTCGGCGCAATGTGTACCACGGCGCGGCTCGGCGTACGCTACGCCGCCGCCGCTACAACCGCGTAGTTCCGAGCGACCGCGTAGCACCAAGTCTACGTCACAACACGCGTATGCTACGCCGCCGCTACGACCGCGTAATACTAAGTCTACGACGCTACGACCGCGTAGCAGTGAGCCTACGGTCACTACAGCTGTGTCTACAGTAATTCCGTTAGCTACGCGCGATTCTGTAAGTTACGGTTTTGATTATAGTGAGCGACGACGGGTTAATAATAATAATTTTAGTCCCGATTTTTGTGAATGTAATTTATATTGTGTTACGTCTCCTGCTGTCCAAGCGCGCGGCCCGTTTCATCATAATTTGCCCCGCGTTCCTGATTTGGATAGGACGTTACCTGATGGTCCTACCCATATGTCCGCACCTGTCGGACCTCTTCATGTGGGAAGTATTAATGGGAAAGACCTCGGCGAATGGCATGACTCTTCTATGAGCACGTTACACGTCATGCCACGGCCTACACTTACAATTAAAATATTAGGTATTACAGGTACTGCTCTTTTAGATACTGCTGCGAAATGTAGCGTAGCCAGTCATAGTTTGTATAAATTAATAAGACAGTTGAACTGTCCTTTGACACCGCATAGGTTGGATGTAAAACTTGCTGATGGTATCACCCAAACTCGCGATGTCCTTTTAGTGACACTAGATGTCGCTGTCACTTTTGATAGACCACCAGTCGTCACGACTTTTGTCATTTTCCCGGAGGCTGTTGATAATGAGACCCTGTTAGGAATGGACTTCCTGACCGCTGCAGGCATGGTCATGGACTTCGGTGCATCTAGATGGCGTCTTTCGGGGAGCCGACGTTCTTACCCCCTGGAGTATGAGGTATGTATTAGTACTCCACCCATCGGCGTGTCTTCGATGGAGCTCAGAGACGACGAGGCTACGATGCTTTCCTGCGACCAGCGCCAGCAGCTCGCGAGCGTCCTCCGGCGCAATTCAGATATCTTCCGGCCAGGAGGAGATGCAACTCCCTACGCCGAGCATCGTATCGACACGGGTGAGCATGCCCCTATAGCAGTGCCCCCGTACCGCCTCACGCCGGCCAAGAAGGCTGCTATGGAAGCTGAGGTCAGTAAAATGCTGCGCGACGGCATCATAGAGGAGTGCGAGTCCGCTTGGGCCGCTCCCGCTCTTTTAGTTCCTAAAAAGGATGGTACGTATCGTTTCTGCGTTGATTACCGACGCCTCAACGCCATTACCAAATCTGATACTTACCCCTTACCCGTCATTGACGATTTGCTGCATGCAACTAGGCGGGAAGGTTATATCAGCACGATCGACTTACGATCCAGTTACTGGCAGGTAAATGTGTCTTCCGATGGTGATCATCGTGATAAAACTGCTTTCGTTTGCCCTTACGGCACTTTTCGGTTCACGCGTATGCCGTTTGGCCTCAAGAACGCCCCGGCCACCTTTCAGAGGTTGATGGACCGTTTCCGTTCTGGGTCAACCATGAGAGACATTACTCTCCTTGTTTATTTAGACGATCTCTTAGTCCTATCAGATGGATATGACAAACACTTACAGGATCTCGAAGCTGTGTTCGATCGCTTAAGGACATTTGGACTTCGCGCTAACCGCGAGAAGTGTGTCTTTGCTTGTAGCCAGGTAAAGTACCTAGGACATCTAATAACGCCTGAGGGGATAAGGCCAGATGATGCTAAAGTAACAGCGGTCCAGGAGATGAAGGAGCCGAGTAACCTGAAACACCTTCGAACTTTCCTACAGACCTGTGCATGGTTCCGTAAGTTTGTCCCTAATTTTTCTTCTATATCCCACCCTCTGACTAGGCTCACCAAGAAGAATGAGCCCTGGTCCTGGGGTGATGAACAGCGCAACGCTTTCAACGAGCTCAAAAATAAATTGACAAGCGCTCCAGTATTGGTTCAGGCAGATCATTCTAAGCCGTTCGTTATACGTACCGATGCAAGCGACTACGCCTTAGGTGCTGTACTCCTCCAGGGCGAGGGCTACGATGAGCACCCCATCGAGTACGCCAGCCGTTTGCTCATTCCTGCGGAAAGACGGTATAGTACAACGGAACGTGAAGCCTTAGCTGTGGTCTGGGCCGTAGAAAAGTTCCGGCCTTATATTGACGGATACCCCGTCACTGTTAAGAGTGACCATCAACCCTTACGTTGGTTGTTCACGTTAAAGTCTCCCAGTGGTCGTCTCATGAGATGGGCCCTTAAATTACAGGCCTATGATATTAAATACGAGTACGCCCCAGGCAAGATCAATGTGGTTGCCGACACATTGAGCCGACCTGCCTGCGACGTGGCGTCTCGTGATAGCTGTGGTGTCTGCACCGTGATCGTTGACCTGCCGAAAGAAAATCCGGAGGCACTCCGAGCGTCCCAGCTTGACGACCCTGAGGTAAGTAAAATTATTAATGATCTCGAGGATTCTGATGCCCTCACGTCATCCCACTGGTCAGAACGAGGATACCTTTTGAATAATGGTATACTCTATCGTCTTGGGCCTGATTCGGATTCCGATGATCCACAACTCGTAATCCCTGTACAAATGGTAGAGTCTATTCTTAAAGAGTTCCACGATGCTCCGACAGCTGGACATCAGGGTGTCGAACGCACCCTCGACCGCATTCGGCAGCGGTACTATTTCAACGGAATGCGTAAGTATGTAACTGATTATTTGAAAAGCTGCTTAGAGTGTCAGCGCTATAAAACACCAAACATGAAACCAGCCGGCCTGCTCCAGACGCCGGTACTCAACCAGCGAGGGGAAGTCCTTGCTGTGGATCTATTCGGCCCCCTGCCTGAAGGCGAGAATGGTGAACGTTGGATACTTCTAGTCGAAGATACCGCAACCAGGTGGGTTGAGCTTTATTCATTAAACGATGCAACAGCTGAAGCCTGTGCCATCACGTTAATAGATCAATACTTCCTCCGGTATGGTTTCCCTCGTCGCATTATTTCTGACAATGGTGTCCAATTCATTTCTGCTACTATGCAGCAAGTTATGCACGTTATGGGAATCAAACAAAATCTTATTCCTTTGTATCACCCTCAAGCTAATCCCGCAGAGCGGAAGAACAGAGACTTAAAGTCGCAGCTTTCCATGCTCGTAAAGCACGAACATAGGGCTTGGCCCAAATACCTCGCACAAGTTAGGTTTGCGATGAATTCATCTCGATGTGCTACGACGGGTTCCAGCCCCGCTTATATGATGTTCGCACGGCAGATGCGAACTCCTTTTGATGCGCACCTCGACCTTCGGTCGGTCTTAGAAAAGGATAATTATGTACCTCAGGTGACGCCTTATCTTAAACAGTTTATTCGATCTCTCCAAGAGACGCGCGATCGCGTAGAGAGGCAGCAGGATGCCAGAAAGGACTCTGCCGATACGTCTCGGAGACCTGCGGCAACTTATAGCGTAGGAGACTCGGTTCTATTGACCACTCACGTATTGAGCAACGCTCCGAAAGGGCTCACCCGCAAGTTTATGCCCCTCCGTGACGGTCCATACCTCATCAATCGCGTTGTTAGTCCCACTACTTATGAGGTTATTGATGACCGCGGGCTGGTCTTAGGTAAATTTCATTCGTCTGACATCAGTGCGTATGTTGGGCAGCAGGACGACAATGTTCAGCCAGTACAACCTCGTCGCTTACGAGGTCGTCCCCGTAACGTAGACCCGCCACGCGTTTCGGACCCGCTTTTGACATTTTTACCAAATCCGCCCTCGGGGCGAGATGGCGATTTGGAGGAGGAGGATGTAGCGCGGCCCGATTCAACCCTTAATAATACGGCAACCCTGCGCACCGCTGCCAACATTCAGGCGCCATCGCCTGCGCTCGAGCCGGGAACACGCGATGTGTCCCCGGCCTCGCTATTGGCTCCCGCCAATCGCGCCATTACCCGCGCATCCCGCGCGACACGCAAACCGGCGCGGTATCGTTAGTGAGCCCGCGCCGGAGTCAGTCGTCAGTCTGTCGTCGTTTGAGAGCGTGCCATGTTGTACTTGCGCACGGACATATTTATTATTCGCGACCTTAATCTTATAACCTAAAGTATAAGTTTGTTGTATTCTTTCCTTCGCGTCACGTCACACTGTTTTATGTTATTGTGTTTTGTGTGAACAATATAGCAATTTTGAAGTTTTCACGCGTTTCACTTAACAGCCACGCCATCGAACCCCCTCTGCGAGCTAGCCTCGCTATAGTAATATATTACATATTACGCCATTTTTTTACCAGTTTACATTTTGCTTCTGTTTCCGAAATGGTGGTAGTTTTGAAATCTCGTCTATCGGCGAGTTGTTGACCCTCAGCTAATATGCTAAGATGCCAATTTTACGACTGGGCCAGTTATACCTCTGAAAAACAACTAGGAATCATGTAGACATCTTAGATATTCTTGTACAGGATTTATTTATACAGATCAATATTATTTGGACACTTCGACTAGGTACTACTACTACTTATAATAGCGAAAAGCCTGTGAGGGCCTAGTGACTCTCTACTACTCTCTGAAATTATTTTTTATCTTTTATCATTACAGGAAATATTTGGTACTTTGAACTGCCTGAACATCGGCTGGTTGGGGCCCCCTCACCCAGTGCTCAATTCTTATCTGCTCCTCTGTCCCATGCTGGGCGCCAACATCAGGTTCAAATGCTGTTGTCCGGTAAATACCTACATCGACGTAATAAATACCTACTAGGTATTTCACCAAAAATTTTAGAGTAACTTTTTTCTACAACCATATGAAACCTCTAATAGCTTTAAGGAACTTTTAGGTCCTGTCCGCACTGCGAAACACCACGCGATTTTTTATTTCTCAATTCCCATGTGAAATAATGCATTTACATCTATGGAAATATCTGCACTGGGACTTTTTTCGCAGCGCGACATAGCCATACTGATTTGATACTACACTAAAGATTCGCGCGGAAATAATTCGCACCACAATCGCGGTGAAATATCGCAGTGCGGACAGGACCTTAGGTAACAAACAATAACATAATCGGAAATAATTATCAGATCTCTTCTAGTAGGTATATATCTCACACTTTTTAACATATTTTGAAATCTAAACACTTGTGAAGAGTTAAAACATATTTTTGTATTGGTTCATTTCAGAAATGCCCAGTCTCCCCACTTCTAAAGAAAGCAAGCGAAGATATGACCAATAATTCGGGTACAGAAGTAAAGGAATGTGTCGCCAAAAAGGACGTGTTACAAAACGCGTGTGTGGTGATCGCCGGGCCAGCTTGCACTGCCAAGCAAGAGGAGAAGAGACCAGAGTTCACCTTGAATTTATCTGTCAGTTATTTCCTACAGATATTGCATTTCACGAAGAGCGTTGGGCCACAGGTTCGACTATGAATGTTGTAAGGCGTGCACGCACATGCACATCGTTTTAGTGTGCGAGGCCTATTTTACGAGCGTGTTTCAGTGTGCGTAAGCTCGGGATTACACACACTAAAACAATATTTCATGTGAATGCTACAACAGCTGTCGTAGCCGAACGGTCTTCGTAAAATGGAACATCTGTACCAGTCACTGAGATGCATTTTTAAAGTTATCCACATTATAGCTGTCACTTCTTCGTCGAATTACTCGAAACCATTTTTAAAGTAAAGGACACAGAGAGACCACGTCTGCTGAAGAGGAATTAGAAGCACTGGCACCTTCTCCTTCCCCGCCATAACTTCACTCCCCTCATCCTCCGACGTCATGACATCATGACGACCTCCGTGGCGTAATGGTTACCACGCCAGACCGCCACCCAGGAGGTCCCGGGTTCGATCCCCGGTCGGGTCATGATGAAAAACGAACTTTTTCTGATTGGCCTCGGGTCTTGGATGTTTATCTATGTATGTATTTGTTATAAAATATAATATCGTTGAGTTAGTATCCCATAACACAAGTTTCGAACTTACTTTGGGGCTAGCTTAATCTGTATGAATTGTCCCTTTAAATTTATTTATCCAATTATGGTCAAACGACCGATGACAGATAAAAAAAAAAACATTATATTGTGTCAAACTAAGGAAGAAAAAACAGATAGATTGAGACTTAATGTGGAATTAAAATTTAAACGCGTTTCGGTAATTAGCAATTGACTGATAGACAGTTGTAAACTCCCCAGCGTGGCAGAGTACGCTCTAATCTCCGTTGACTGAAAGGACTAAGGGACACCCATATCCCTGCAGTGGGATGATAATGATGATGTAAATTCTCTATTTAACTTTTTAACAGGATGTGCAGAATTCTGCAGCTTTCAACTGGATTTTCTTCCACACGGGCCCCAAAGGTCCAGAAGTTGATGACAACCTTTTCAATCACTGCAACTCGATGACAATGAATGCATTTGAAAATATGCATTATATTGCTGCCGCGTTAATGGCTAAAGCGGTTAGAAATTATACATTTTGAATTCAAATAAAACTTTGAAAAAATTATCTAACATTTTATTTATAATACAAAATTAACTATAAACTATTTTTTATACAATGTTTGCGTTGTTTATTATGGTTTACAAAACTTTTATGATGTTGGTATTTTAATCTTAGGCTTTCCCTCTAGATATGCCTCGTCTATAGAAGGTTTTTTATGAATATAGTGTATGATCAGACTAATGTAAGATAGTCTTTTAAAACCATTTTGTTGATGCATTCACTTCAGAGTGCTCTTATAATTTCACTTTACAATAAAGTTTGATTTTCTGTCTTTCTGTGTACTAAACGGCCATTCTTTGACATCAATACCAAGAATATGAGCCTAATCTACCTGGTGTTTAAACTTTCCTCTCATAAATTTAGGTAAGGGAACTACACCGGGACATGGAATCTGTCCATAAACCTCACATATGCATGGTCTCTCACAACCAACTCCAAAGTTCGCAGGATTATCCTTCTTCTCCGCCGCAATGGTCTCTGCCGCCAACACTGCGGAAGATTTCCCTACAGTTCTTATTAAATGCTCTAAAATATCCTCTTTCGATTTACTGTCAACATCCACTAATATCTTCCTCCCATCATCAAAATAACATTTGATAAATGGCGATGGAGTTAAGTTTTTCAACGTAGCCACTTGTACATCAGGATTTTTATACTGTATCTGTGGTAAATACCAGAAAACGAAGTCTTTCGCGCCGGAGTTATTCTGCCCATAGACATTGTATGCGACGGAGAATATCTTAATTTTGTCCTTCAGCACCAATCGGCCGGCTTTCAGATAGTTTAATGTACGCCGGATAGGCGCTCTGCCTTTCATGAATGGCATTTTATTTGACTAACTATTTACTATTTCACTGAAAAAATTAAAATTACAGATTGATTACTTTTTGTAACCCCTACAACTTTTCTTTTAGGTTATGTTTTAATTTTTGATTCAATGACAGTGACAGTAGCCGACTGACAGTGGCATGTATTTTCTAGTTTCTACTACTTATTTTACATTGGCAATCAATATTTTTTCTGAATATGTTTTATCGATTTATTTTAATTTAATTTTGCTCTCGTAACTTTTTACATTCACAAGAAAAGAAACTATAATTACCGCAACCAAGGAATAAAGAAACGACTGACTTCCGTGACCTTAACTACGATTCGTGATGTTCATATAGTCACTTCTCATAGTTGTTAGGCTGACCTTAATGTGATCATAATCATCTTCAACCTATGATGGTCCATAGCATCGAGTACGTCTCTCTTAACTTTTATTAAGCTTCTACAGAAACACAATCACAGTCACAGCAATCGTCACATCCACATAGCAATCACAGTCACAGCAATCGTCACATCCACATAGGTGACACAAGAATGCACATAAAGTAATACAAAGTACACATCTTAATATACGAACGCAACAATCACGGGTACCGCAACAGTGACAATGACACACACACATCTCATAAACTCATTTTATTATAAAACAACACTTTTACCCATTATTTTTTGGTTAAAATTAAATGATAAAATAGAATCAAAATAACTTTGTCTCAAATTGTCAAAAGAATGACGATGTCAAATTTAAGAGTCTGGCCAGTGAACCGTGTCACCAGCAATGTAAAGAAAGTTGATCATGGTAACATTAAAAAGTCCGTAAATTATGCCGCAGGAATAGCAAACAGTTCGTATAATATAATTACGTTTTTGATCACTGCGGAAGTCATACATATTACCTATTATGATTTAGATACCCTAGCTAGAGCATGAACCTGTAGAGCTAGAGTTTCTTTATGTCATTTTATAAGAACACAGAGCTTTTTTTGCCCGCTACTTCGTTCGCGTGAAGTTTCGGACCCGTTCCCGTAGGAACCACATTGAATTTCGGGAAAAGCCTATGTCATTCCCTGATAATGTAGCTTTCTACTGGTGAAAGAATTTTTGAAATCGGGCCAGTAGTTTTGGAGTCTATTCATTTTACGCCTTACGCAGTCCGAAAGTCTTTGGCAACGCCTTTTTATACGTGTGTTGACCGTCGCCCAGTCTTGATTTCGTGACATACGCGAATTATACGCAACAGTCTGCTACGTTGACACGACGCGACGTCGAGAGCGTGCGTCGTCCGAGGCGTACACGATGTTATCGAAAAAAAGTACCATAGTAGTATATAGTCGAAAATTTCGAGTATTGTAACACCTATGTACAGTACCAGAGAAGCGATATCAGTGATATATATACAGGGTGTTTGGTAGAGGATTGAACATGGGATAATGGCAGAAAGGTGAGATGGTCTGCTATATGCTGAGCGAAAAAAAATTGACCTAGGGCCCATAGTTTTTTTTAAAAGATTTTTTTTAATTTTCACTAAACTTTCTTCCTTCGTGAATTTGAAGTACTATAACTTTTTTTTTGTGGATCAATCGGCCAGTTTATTTTTTATTCTTATATGTAGCTTACTTTTAAATTGATATTTGTCGGTTAGAGTTACCACAAAAAATGATATGAGTCTTCCAAACATTAAAAAGACGAAAAGTACACGCCGAACGTTCAACTTTGGACTGCTGTAAAAAAAAACTAAAAGTGGTACTGCAGTTCTAATTCTAGGAAAACAGCTCTAGGTTATGCCCTTTGGAATGGTATTCAATTTACATAGTATTGTTTTTTCTAAGTAGTCTTTTTCGTACATTCTACATGAAATTGACCATTTCTGACAAAAATCCTTTAAAGAAAATAAATCAAAATAATGTTACAAAACATAGAGCGGGATGGTTACACAAGGCAGGTAGAAACGTTAACGTTTCTCTTAATCAATATCAACATCCGTTCTTCCTTTTTCACTCTTCATAGGTGGGCAATGCATCCAAGACATTGTAGTGGTGAAGAATGGTAAGTGGTATGCAATCACCGCTGCTTATTGACATCTACGATTTTTTTATGACACGAAAAGGGCAAACTAGCTAGCAAGTCACATGATGGTAAGCAATCACCGCTGCCCATAGGCATCCACGACGAACTAGAAAATCACCTGATGGTAAGCAATCACCGCTGCCCATAGACATGCACAATTTTTTTTTGACACGAGGAGGACAAACAAGCACCTTATGGTAAGCAATCACCGTCTACAAAATCTTGGATACGTTGCCTACCTATGACGGAATGAAAACGGAAGGACCGGGAAAGGAAAGTTAATAAGGGAGTAGGAAACAGGAGGTGTATCAGGCTTCCGGCTCTCCCACTCATCCTACAAAACACGGGGGACATACGAGGTACTGCCCCGGTCAAGCCTGCCCATTTACGAGCTACTACTAGTTCATAGTAGTGGCTACGCTCTACCACTCTTCACCACTACAAGGTCTTGGATGCATTGCCCACCTATGAAAAGTGAAAAAGGAAGAACGGATGCTGATAATGACGAACCGTAACCATCCCGCTCTATGTTTCGTAACATTTTTTTGATTTATTTTCATTAATGTATTTTTGTCAGATATGGTCAATTTCATGTAGAAAGTACGAGAAAGACTACTTAGAAAAAAATTTACTATACAAATTACATACCATTCGAAAGGGCATGAACTAGAGCTGTTTTCCTATAATTAGAACTGCTGTACCACTTTTATTTATTTTTAAACTGCAGTCCAAAGTTGAACGCTCGGCATGGACTTCTCGCCTTTTTGATGTTTGAGGGCTCATCATTTTTTTCCTGGTAACTCTAACCAACAAATATCAATTTAAAAGTAAGCTACATTCAGTTAAGATAAGAATAAAAAAATAAGCTGGCCGATTGATCCAATAAAAAAAAAGTTATAGTACTTCAAGTTCACGAAGGAAGAAAGTTTGGTGAAAATTTAAAAAAAATCATTTAAAATAAATTATGGGCCCTAGGTCAAATTTTTTTCGCTCAGCATGTAGCAGACCATCTCACCTTTCCGCCATTATACCATGTTCAATCCTCTACCAAACTTCCTGTATATCCAATACAATATTAATGTATGGTCAGTGACAGTTTTCAAAAAGAGACCACGTCTTGACCACGCCCAATCTATTAGTTTCTTTTATCTGTGGCGGTAAATGTATGTACTATGTACTTATTAAAATAAAAAAAACGTTTTTTATGGAAATATAATTTATGTTTTTTTCCGCCAATTTGGATTAAAACCAGTATCTATAAATAATTGATCCTCGTCTTCTTTGTCCATGATTGGAAAACTCTGTAAATTAATTAAAATTAAATTAATGATAATGACGATTCTACTTACGTAACTATTTAGCAATCTGTGACTACACACTCTTGCTTGGGGCGGGGCGCTAGTATTAATTAAACGTAATAGTAGGTAATTTACTAACACTCACTGAAACACTTTGAAGTTTTACACTGGGCGAGCTCAACAGAGCACTGGCTCCGGGTCTGTAAAACATGCAAAAAAAATTTACTTACTTTGAAAAAAAAAAAACAGCAGTCATATCATATCAACCCATAATCATCCCACTGCAGGGATACGGGTCTTCCTTTATTCGAAGGGGATTAGAGCGTACTCTACCACGCTACTCCAATGCGGATTGGCATAGGTCAGTGTTTTCAAGTCGTAGGAAGACCACCGACAACAGCCGGGTCCGACGGCATAACGTGCCTTCCGAAGCACGGAGAACCTCAAGGTTACCGAACCTATCATATGTAATCATAACACTGGCTATAGTGTAGATGTTGCTTAACTTGCGTGTTCGTTAGTTTAGTGCGACACACCTTTTGCTTCAAATTGCTGTTTCTCACGTAGTTGTTAAGGAGGGAAGTCCTTTCAATACTTCCTACTCCGACTATCTTCTTTCTGATTAAATTCGTTGTGAGTTCCAAGACAGCTGTAGTTTCTCCCCCGGGACGTCAATAAGCTTCATTGCTTATTGTCTATCTGAGGTCGCCGTTGTTGATCCTGGCTACACAGGAGACACAGTGGTGAGCACTGGTGGGAATGTGTGGTGAGCTTGTCCCGACAGTGCGACACACAGCGACGCCATCGAGCTCCTCCGCCATCAACTTGTCCAAAATAAATTTAACCAATACAATGGTTACCACGCCGGCCCGCCACCCAGAGGTCCCGGGTTCGAATCCCGGTCGGGTCATGACGAAAAACGAACTTTTTCCGATTGGCCTCGGGTCTTGGATGTTTATCTGTATGTATTTATTATAAAATATAGTATCGTTGAGTTAGTATCCCATAACACAAGGTTCGAACTTACTTTGGGGCTTGCTCAATCTGTGTGATTTGCCCTATATACATATACATATTTATGCATACATACATAACCCACCTTTTTGGTCGGTTCCTCGTATGTTTCCAACGATGTCTGCTTGCTGTATTGGCCTGTAAACGGATATAAGACATGGAATAACATCGGCGCTACTCTTTCTACTATACCAAATTATAAAGTGAGAAGCGAGAGATGAAAAGTATATTTTTACACTCTATCTCATTCTAACTTACCAGAAATATAGGGATTTGGGATGGTTTGAAGGCCATTTAGTTACTTTTAAGTATCCTGGGTGTCATATCTATCCAGAACTAGATTTAGGATTTTATTTTTAGATACTAGAATTTTACGAAATTCCCGTGTGAGTTTCGTAAAAATCCTAGTATGTATTTCTTGAATCCGTTGAATAGTTTAAAAGGTCTAACCGAATAGAAATTGAAGCGAGTTCAGTTTAAAATATGTAAAAACTAGGAAATCCCTCGCAACTTCGTTGGTGTATATCTCGCTTTCCCGTGGGAATGTTGAAAAATCCTCTCTTAGTGCTCCCCTACGTGATAAAAGGAACCCCTGTGCAAAATTTCAAGTTTCTAACCCTTATAGTTTAGGCCCTGCGTTGATATGTCAGTCAGTCAGTCAGCTTCTCCTTATATATATATAGAAGATTTCAAAATCCGTAGTCTCTATATTGTACCTTAAAATTTGTATCTGTGCTTTTATGCTCTGGCCAATAATCCGTATATAATGTTCTCTGTCTGCCTCTCATCGAAGCGAGTATTTTATGAACAGCCTTATCATTTTCAACATTAAGTTTAGGTTCTTGTTCTTTCAAAATGTTGCTACAAGGAAGATAAATCAAATTATAAGCAACGGCGACCCTATAGTCCGGCAATCTCGTGCGCGACCGTCCCGCGGGGTGACAGACGGTGGCGGGGACGAGGTAGCGTAGCCGAGACTGCCGTATTTGACGCGCGATGCACGCGTTTCCCTTCCCCGCTACACCACCCGCTACCCGCTGACATCTTAGGTACCTCGTCCCCGCCACCGTCTGTCACCCCGCGGGACGGTCGCGCACGAGATTGCCGGACTATAGTCAATATTTGGATGGGTTCGAAAAATCTCGAGCTTCGGAGCGTACGTTTAGCCAGCTGTCGGCAAGTTAGTGGCCGTCGGGCGACTTGAAAACACCAGCTACTCGCAGTTGTCACTAATTTAACTTCACAGGCGCGCGACTGTCGCGAATGGTTTCAAGTCTACGGCCTGCTTTTCAAAATTCAAAATATTTATTCAGAGAGTAGGTTCTCACAGGCACTTCTTCTTGTCAAAGATCACATTACATTACAGTAATAAAATATTTATGTAATTAATCTACTCTATAGACTACTACCATTTCGGAAAGAAAAGAAAAATGACCACTGGTAAAAGATATGGCGAAAGAAAACCAATTACGGCCTTTTTTGTCATTATAACAATACATTTCGCTGCCAGACGATCGAATTTGGCCCGGTAGTGGACCATCGAACCATCCGGTATAGGACCATATTCCCGCGTCACACGATTGAACCGTCCGGTAGTGGACTTTAGGGCTGAGCACACCGCATGCAGCGCAGCGTTTGGTGTGTCCTTTCTCATAATATTGCATAGATTACAACGCCATAAGCTGCAACGCGCTGTGCTGCGCTGCATGCGGTGTGCTCAGCCCTTAAATTGACTAAATTCGTTTGTCACACGTTCGAATCATCGCACACGGCTACCGGAACAAGTTCGATCGTCTAGCGGCACCTTTAGGTTCGTCAGTACTGCTATGAAACCAGGCTCACGAATACTTACCTTTTAATTTTCCATTTCTGAATTGTACCTTTTTGCCTGTCGGTTTTACCATTGCTATCTGACAAAATTTTTGGCACGGTGCGTATCCTAGAGAACTCCATTAATGTTTCTGTCTCTGTAATTGATTAATTACAAATTAAAATCGTCTACTATTATATACCAGTGTATACCTTTCAATACTTCCTACTCCGTCTAATATATTTCTGATTAAATTCGTTGTAAGTTCCAAGACAGCTGTAGTTTCTTCCCTGGGGCAATTCACGTAACAAGAACCGTTTCTAGTTCGATTCAACGCCACTCGCTGTCCGGTTCAATTCCTATTTTGTATGAGTGAGACAGCGAGTGTCGTTGAATCGAAGTAGAATCGGTTCTTGTTACGTGAATTGCCCTGGGACGTCAATAAGCTTTATTGCTTATTGTCAATCTGATATCGCCGTTGTTGATCCTGGGTCCGCAGGAGACACAACGGTTGGGAATATTTATTGGTTTTACGCGATTTTTATCGTCTGATAATAAAAATTAATATAATTTTGTTACCTGAAGTTTTATGAATGGTGTTTTTTTTGCTACGGTACGGTTCTTTTGTTTGTTTACTTTGGCTGTGGGTGTGATCTATGTATACAAAATCTCCCGTACTGTTGGTGTCTTCTTCATCATTATATTGGACATTATCTTTCTTCCCATAATCAATCTCCGTTTCCATTTGAATTCGTACCTTAAATATAAGTATCTAAAGTTAGAAACATATTTCTGCCTGAAAAGGGCGACAGTATTTAAGCACTACCATATCTTATTTATTGGGGGAAGTCTATGTCCAGCAGTGGACTGTCTATGTCCAGCAGTGGACTTCTTGTGGCTGAGATGATGATGATGATATCTTATTTCTAAGACGATTGACACTTGGTTCGCAAAAAAAAAAGAAAAAAAAAGCTAGTATTTAAATAAATAATTTACCGTAGCACACAGTAATGGGTATTGTGTCTTTGGTCTTCTAGCTGTGTGAGCAGGACAAGAGGCTAGTGGACCAGGAACAAGGGTTCTCTGCCCCAGCATATTTGTATGGGAGAAGTCACAGACTAATAACAACCGTGGTTGCTGCTCCCCATGGCGTACAGCACCGCAACCGACCGCGCGGAGCGTCCATACTGCTAGCTGGCCGAAATGACCCCACACTGTGGCTCTATAATTTAAAAATAATAAAATTATAATTTATTAACAAGCGAAAGCCAATTTCGTTTACGTGTATGCACAGCAGCGCCATCTGGCATCCAATGGCGCTTTATACTACTGTATCCGACTTTTTGACCAATTCCTACGGGAATCGCGTACTTTTCGGGATAAAAAGTACCCTATGTGTTAATCCAAGGTATCAGCTACCTACATACCAAATATCATAAAAATTAGCCCAGCCATTTGAGCGTGAAGAGGTAACAAACATACACAGAAACTTTCGCCTTTATAATATTAGTGGGATTATAATATACTTTCTTTTCCCCGCGGCTTCGCTCGCGTTAATTTTATGACATAGACTCGTTTGACAATAAAACAACCCATAGCGCGACTTGTGGCGCCATCTATTGGCCGATAGCCCACCCCATACAGCGCCCTCTATAGTAGAAAAAATATTTTCTCATTGGAATGGCATACTTTCACGGGATAAAAAGTAGCCTATGTTGGGCTCTGTACCTATGACAATATGTATACAAATTTTCATAATGATCGGCTGCTTAGCCAAGCCGTGAAGGAATAACAAACAAACAAAAGTGAGTTTGTTTTATAATATTAGTATGATAATCAGTCAGTTTCCGAAACGCATTTTTTATGTTAATGATACATTAAATTATAGCAGTCTTTATCAAACAAAAGAAGAAAAAAGAGAAAGCATGAGACTTAATGTGGAATTAAAATTAAAATTCGTTTTAGAACTGGTTGAATATTTAATATTTTTAGCTGGAAGTGATTATTATTGCTGTATTAAGTGAAATTTTCTTATCGCTACACAGGAGTCTCTTAGTTCATTCATATAATAAATATAATATAGGTATTGTATGTTACATATATTCTATTTTACCAAGAACATTTAGCTGTGAATGTTGTAAGTTGTAACATGCACATTGTGTATGTATACGTAATCGATTTTAAATTGTTATAGTGTGCGTTTCCAAGGTTACGCACACTATAACAATATGCATGTGAAGTTACAACATACATGGCCAAAATGCTCTACGTGTAATTTAATAATCTGTACCTGTTAGTGAGTTTGAAAGGTGACATCAACTGGACGACTTGTGCTCGCCGTCTTTCGCCCCACCAGGCGTCGAATATCTTCCGAATGGCTTTCTGGGTTGTTAGTTCTTCCGATTCACTTGATCTCCGCCACCTTACCTCGCCAACTGTCTGTCCAGCGTATGGATAGCGTACTATGATTAAAAAGTAGTATTTATTAGTCGCACAGATGCTGAAACGCATTTTTAGAGTTAATGACACATTAATCAATAGCTGTCATTAACTAAAGAGAAAAGAGATATTTGAGTACTACTTATAATTATCCGTGATTATTTTTTACTAATGTTTCAATGTTTACTTAAAAAAAAAACATAATTGTAACTCTTATCATTACCATTTTAAAAGAGCAAGTGCTTAGTTTCTTGCTAGTTCATCTTAGCACAAATCTGCCGTCTGAATTGGTGATAGGAAAAAAGTGAGACGATTCGAAAGTGCTTGTAATATGCCTATTTGAATAAAATGATTTGATTCCTAAGTTACTACTGTCGGGAATTCGAAAAAAATATATTATGTAAATTGATTTTTACAATTGATATTTATTTATAGAGGAAACTGTAATCAGAATTGCAGACAAATAGGTACTTTATAATCTGGATTAACATAATGATTTTTCATTATATCCGGGAAATGCTATCATTATTTCCAATAAGAGCGAGATTACGTGAATTAGTAGGTAATAGTAGTACAAACTCTATATATACTAATATTATAAAGAAGTAAAGTTTGAGTGTTTGTATATTTATTCAATTGTAAGGAGTAATCTCGGGATCTACTGAACCGATTTTAAAAATTCTTTCACCAATAGAAAGCCACATTATTGCTAAGTGTCATAGGTTATATAAAAAACCGAAAAATAAAAAGGCTTTTACGTGGTAGTCGGTTTTGCAAAGTGAATCGGAGAAAAAACGGTCGAATGAAAGAGTTTCTTACGAACGCTGCTTTCTTTCTGACAGAGTTACTTTCGAATTTTGTATTAGCATGCAAATACAAACTATACCTACGTATAACCCTCCTTTTGGCAATTAGAAATTAAAACATAACACTCTGTACTAAAAAAGGATTAATAACATTATGCCAAACAAAGTAGGCACGGGTTAGCTAGTTTTTTTTAAATAAATATATTTAATTACCTGTAGCTCTGCATTGGTCATGTGCAAAATTGCATTGGTCTGCAAGTCTTTGAGCTAAATATGCCAACTCGCGGTCCCATTCCTAAAAAGTTGAGTAAAATTAGGAAAAAAATACTGGGTGTTTGGTAGAGGGTTTGACATAAGATACTGACAGATATAGACCGTTCATAGTAATTTTACCTCTGCTACCTGCTGAGCTACAAACATTTGACCTACGGCCTAGTTTTTTCTACTGCTTCTATATTTACTCACAACTAACATCATAAGTCCAGGTTTTGGTAGAATTTCACCTCCACGCACCCTCTCTTTTCCTGCAGCGATCCGTTCGCGGCGTCTGAACAATGTTTTTTTAATCAAATTAATACCTAGAATACCTACTTAATAATGATTCATAATAGGCACACACACAAAAAAGAGAAAAATCGAATAGTAGTAATTTCTATAGTAGCTATTTGTCCATGTAATCATTCATTACTATTGATTGTGTTAAGATTGCTCGCGTTGCTATAGGGGTAAAAAAATGATGTTAAACCCGAATTTACTCTATTCTAGTAAATTACCTATTTATATAATTTGTTACAAAATGCTTGACGTCAGGTGTGAAATGTATTTTTGTATAATTCAAACAGTACTCGCTTGGTTCAGCCTGAAAACAAAACTGTTATTAGATTGTGGGAGATCCATTTTATAATGATTGAGTGAAATTCTGCCTTATATTATGTATTGCGCTATCTCATTTACTCATTCGTTTTTGTATTTCTATAGACGTATGCTAGAGTCAAAAATCTCAGATATTGCTGTCTTTAGGGGTAGGTATCTTATGGAAAAGGAACCCAAAAAAGAACCCCTTGCAATAAATCACATAATAAACTCAGAAGATCTCTTAATGAATATCTGGAAGATAAACTAATTTAAATGTCTGCCTCTCTTTTTCTACTCAAGTTGCTATGCCTTAAAAGGTGCATGTAGATAACTGCTATGTATTATGTACAGTAATATAATGTATGTGTCACATGTAATGCAATAAATAAATAAATAAATAATTTTAATATTTATTTGTTAAACGTGTGAACAGAATGTTGGTCGACTTTGGTCTAACTTATGATTATACATGCCAGGGATATAATATACCTACTAATAGATTGGCTCGGCTGATTGGTTTAGAAGGGTTTCAAGGCACAAAAACATAACCTGCCTCGCCAAATTTAAATAGATATCAGTGCTGGAGGAGTCTTACATCAGGATATTGGCAAGCAACATGACGACCCTTTCCTTGGCACAATCTCTGAAATCTTACAGAACAGTAGGGCAGCTCGTGTTCATCCTCCATCGAGTCGGTAGCCGCTTTCATTGTCAGCACAAGAAGAAACAATGTCTTCAATAGCGGTGACATTTTTACACTGTAATTCAAGCATTTGTGACATTAAAAGGGCGCCTGAGTTTGGACCTTGTACCTATACTATTAGTAGGTTAGGTACAGTTTTAAGTATGTAAAGTAGGTGTATTATTATTTCCTTGTTATCTTCCTTTTCTGCCTTTTACGGCGTAGCTTTACCCGCAGCCACAGCCCGGACACTCCATACAACGCGCGGGAAATAATTACCTATTTCTACTACATAGGCCAATGTCGTCTGTACATGCGCGCACGTATACGCACACGTAATACACATTCGCTCACTAGGCGCAGACGACGCACGCCTCCGCGTATACCAACTTCAAACGAGATTTGAATGCAACGGATTGTAACGTTAGCACACGGGGCGATCGAAACGCGCATCTACTGCATTTACGCGCATTAAGCGATACAGACGCGCTGTATTCGCTCGAACGTAGCTTTCGCGTTTTAATCAGAAGCTACTTGTCCGTTTCCCCGTCCTACGCGATTCAAACGTGATACAAGCACGCATCACGCTTGTGTTTGTATTGCGTATGTATTCAAGCGTCGTGTATTCTATCGCTCTAACAGTTTGTAAAAAGTTGCACTTACATTTTTATATTCAATACTCTATCTTCTTAAATATAAAACTATCAAAACTTATTTGTTACTAGTTAGGTATATAGAGAATAATAATTACAAAGTTCCACATAATCGTTCATTATAAAATAATTATAAAAAAACTTAAAAAAAAGCGTCTAAAGTTACAATCTGTTTACAAAACACCAAACACTGTGATTTTAATTTTTTGACAACCTGCCATTATTGACGATTTCTTTCAAAAAGTTTTGTTATGATCTATGAACGAATATCTTTACCTACTTCTTTATTTCTGTAGTTTCCCCACTCTACAGTAGCAGTATCAAATCAACTTGAGCTTATGATAAAAAAAAATTGTATGTTTCAAGGTTTCTTTCATAGCGTTATAAGTGGTGTGAAGCGAACATTGTAACTATTAAAAGTAGGCCTACATTATTGTGTTGACATCAAAATACCAGGTAGTTATGTCTTTTTTTTAACCACTAATATGTCGGCAAACAAGCTTACGGCCGGCCTGATGGTAAGCAGTCACCGTAGCCTATGGACGCTTGCAACACCACGTAGAAATTATTCTAATCATATCTAATACTCTTTTGCTTGTTAAAATCTTATTTAAAGTACCCATTGCACGCCGGTGACGCACTGTGCCTGATATGGAGGTATGGTAACTCAAAAAAACACAATAATATTATGAGATTCATTTAATTAATTCTTTTTTTTAGATTATACAGTAGCTTTGCTTCTTTACAGAACGTGTGGCTAAAAAAATAATATAATTTTAATGCATCCACCAAAACAATTGCAATTAAATACTAAATTGTGTAAAAAGATCATTTTTTGAAAAATAACTGAGATCACATACCAAGAATAAAAATTACATTTTTAATTTGAAACATTTGTGATGTATCGTTACAGGGTGTTACTTAACTTATCGACCGATTTCGAACGGTAATGTTGGTCGATTGCGGAACCGATTATTTCGAGTTATTCGTCGCGCGTATGAAATTAGCAAACGCGCGCGAGTGGCACCTTCCTTTTTTTTGTCGCTGTGTGGTGTGCCACATAATAAAGTAGTCAAATAAAAACGGATTGAAACCAAAAAATACGTATAATTTTGTCCACTCTGGTTGATTCGAATAATAGTTACCAAACCGAGTGAATTGACGAATAACTCATTATTCCGAACAGGGACCTATAGTTTGAACGAAACAGTCGTACCACGCTCTAGGTGTGATACGATAAAATGAGATGACGTTAAAATAAATGCTGACTTATACGACTTATATGATTTCAACAGCTTTTATGAAAATATAAATTTAAAGGTTTATTACTTCTCAAAAAACAAAGTTTCACGTTAATTAAACAAGGTCCAACCCTACCAACCAACGATCGATTTCGATCAAAAGCGTCGACCGAATAGTTTGGTAACACCCTTTTAAAATTCGGTTAAAACGTTTAATATTCGAAACCGGCACTTTGCGATCTGACAAATTATTGCTAAACTATAACGGAATAATATTTTTCGCACCCAGAATAGACATTTTGTTATATATATTTATTTATAACTACTTATAATATAGATGCAGGAAGAACTAAGTGAATTTGGCGCCAATAGTGGTTTTTCTGCGGTTTTCAACAGACTTCAAAAAAAGGAGGAGGTTCTCAATTCGACCCGTATGTTTTTTTTTTCTATGTTTGTTACGCGATAACTCCGCCATGAAGATGAACCGATTTGAACAAATCTTTTTTCGGCTTATAGGTAATACCTCAAGGGTGGTCCCATTTAAATTTAATAATATTTGAAGTCGTTTTTTTTTAAAGTTAATTATTTATATAACATCTATTCTTTTATATCACGCTATCTCGTTCATACAAATATAAAATGAGCGAGACAAGTCCAAGACTGAAATTAACTCTTTTTTATTACTGAAATAGATATAGGACTGACTAAAGATGGCGTTTCTTCTAGACATAGATTTTTATCTTGATAAATTATAATTCTGCAATTGATTTTTATGATTATAATTATTATACAGAGCGAGACAGATAAATATTTTTTTTTTTTCTTTTTATTCAGTGGTGGCTGATCTGCAAGAGATGGAAGCAGTAGACGGGACATCACGCAGAACAGAGAACTCTGGCGCTCTCTAGTTTCAGAGGTCAAAATCCACTTCGGGTCACTGTGCCAATGGAGTAAGTAAGTAATATTACTTACAGAGTAAGTATTACATACAAAGTATCTATTACTTACTTAACATTACAAAGTATTACTTACTTACTTAAAAGAGTAAATATTTCTTAGTTGGCTCAGTGATTAATTTTAAATCATAAATTAATAATATACCGGGAATTAACGCGATCATACCTTGATATTGCCTGACGTTTCGACCAGGTTGCACTGGCCGTGGTCACAGGCGAACTGGTTCGCTTGTGACCACGGTAATAATGCAACGCGAAGTTTTTAATTTTAAATCGTTAAAGTTCCAAATTGATTTAGTTCTCTCCTCATCTGTTACTAGTTCAGTTGAATAAAAAATTCTATTTTTTTTTCACAAATACAATGCGGGACTCGTATGCTTCTACGTTTTATGAAACAAAGCATTAAGAACTGGACAACACTGTCACGGAGATTGGCCATTCTCCGCTGGACACCATCCCAACCACATATTCTCGTAAAAAATACAGTTTCAAACTCTCAAACTCATGTGCTAACTTGCTCAATTCCTATCTACACTAATATTCATCATATCAACCCATAATCATCCCACTACTGGGATACGGGTCTCCCTTCAATCAAAGGTGATTAGAGCGTACTCTGCTACGCTGCTCCAATGCGGATTGGCAGAGGTCGGTGTTTTCAAACCGCCCTAAGGCCACCGACTTGGCTTAACGACGTCATCCATCGACAACAGCCGGGACCGACGGCTTAACGTGCCCTCCGAAGCACGGAGAAGCTCGAGATAACGAAACCCATCCAAACGCTGGCTAGGGTCGACGTCGCTTAACTTGCGCGTTCATATTAGAGTGCGACACACAGCGACGCCATCGAGCTCCTCGAACTAATATCCTCACTAATATTATAAAGAGGAAAGATTTGGGTACATTACCCCCGAGTAACATAGGATATATTAAAAAAAAACTAGGGTTCTTTAGTACTAAGACCCATGCGAAGCCGGGGCGCTCCGCTAGTTTTGTATAAGGCAGCGTTTGATATTGAGACAAGATTTTATTGTTTTTTTTACGAGAATAGTGGAACTGATACAGTGGAGTCTAGCTCTAAACATTACATCTAAACTTATTCGATTTCTCAAAGCGAAGAGATTTAATTTAAGAAATAAATGGTTGTAAATACAAAATATGTTTACGGTTTGTTCATTTCATTGTTAAAAAAAATCTACTGTTTTATATTTGAAATTTGAAAAAATATTAAATAAAATCAGACAAGTGCGAGTCGGACGCGCCCACCGAGGGTTAAGTAGTAATTCTACTAATATTATAAAAGCGAAAGTCTGTGTGTGTTTGTTACGTCTTCACGCTCTAATGGCTGGGCCATTTTTTAAGATATTTGGTATGTAGGTAGCTGATACCTTGGATAAACACATAGGGTACTTTTTATCCTGAAAAGTGCGCGATTCCCGTAGGATTTGGTCAAAAACCTAGACAGCCTATAGAACCTATATAGATGGAGCTAGCTGTGCATAAAATTAAACTCGGGTAACACCACGGGCAGCATCTAGTATTAAATAACGCAGGAATCGAATCACCCAGTTTTTTCTGAGCTTCTCCTGTAAAAAAGACCCTCTTTTTAAAGATATTTCGTGCGATAAAATATCGCATTGACGCGTCATTAGTTATATCGTTCGCACCCGTGGCATATATTTTTTGGAAAGTAAATTACATTATTCTAAATTTAAAAGATAAGTATAGTAAAGAGATTTTTGTTTGCTTTTCACATTTTATTAGCAGCCAGTTGTGTATTGTAAGACAATATTACATTTTTTTCATAATCTCTTCGCTTAAAGAAATCTTTCAATACTGCGGACATCGATGTCTATAGACATGAAAGTTATACTTGTAACTTATTTTATTAGTTGTATTTTCAGTAAACACACCATTTGGTGTCTTGTTTGGGAAAATATATATTTTAAAATTATTAAACTTTTTTTTATATCACTTCATTTTGTACATAAATAAATATGCGTTTCAGTGGCTGATAGAAATCTATCATTTTTTTAGCCAAAAAAATCCACTTAATAAATATTATCGGACGCAAAACGTCGAGGTCCTCAGTATTGAGTTCATTACAATATATTTGCAGACCAAAAATATAAAAAAGACGTATAAAGCTATTAGTTAATATTATATTAAATCGAATATGTTCTCAACAAAATACGTAATTTCGTCTATATGACTATAATACACTTAATAATACGCTACGTAATTACGTTTACGCTCACAAAGACATTGTCGCAAAACGACAAATTCGCATAACGACATCTAATCATTATGACAAAATAATAACATTTAAACGATTTGTTTTAAAGTTGTCATTATGCGTATTTGTCGTTCTGCGAGTTTGTTATTTTGTGATGTCAAAAAGAGCATAAACTTGCATAAAATTAGATGTTGTGCCTAAATCTATACGAATTATATCACACGGTTAACTAATAAAATTATTTCGACTTCATTTCTACATAAAAAATAAAACTCATTAACAGCCAGCTTTTGAAACACATTTTTGATATAAATGACACACTAAATTACAACTGTCACTGTCAACTAAAGAAGAAAAACAGAGATAGCACGAGCAAAACGTGCATTTAAAATTAGTTTCAGAAATTGGCTGTTAGCCCTCGAATATAGTACCTAAGCTGATAATGGCAGCTTGTTAAGATGTATATTATAAAAATTAATAGTAAATTAAATAAATATTATGGATATAAACAATTGATATATATTTTTAAATATGATAATATTTATATTTTAAAACAACTTTTTAAGCATAACTAATCAAATGTAAAAGTTAAACGCAGTTAACTAAGAATTCGAACATAATACAGTCCCTTAAGAATTGGATGCGATTCTACTACCATTCTTAAGTTTAAGAACTGTACCTACTTATAGCCTTAAGCTATAAATATTTTTTGAGATGTAATTTTTTTTAAATATTCCAGGTAAAAAAAAAATACTAATATATATAGGAAAAATATTTGTGAGATTTTCGTAATACAGTCCAATGCAATTATATGAATACATACGCATTCGAATATAGATCTTACTACACTAACATAAGAACTCACGTGTATACATTTTATTGCCACCGACTTAAACGAAAACGTTCAAATGTGCTAACATACCGGTGTTTTATACCGGCGTTATAGTACACGTAGCATTCAGTAAGATTAAAACAGTTTTATTTTCTGCGCTCACACTGAATGTTATTTGTACAATAATATAATATGGTGCTCCCATACCGGTGTTATAATCTTAAACGACTTGACACAACATCTACAAATCATACACGATCATAAACTTTTATACACATTTACACATCAGTCGTAAGAAAAATATTGTAGTCTTGTCAAAGCTGCTATGTACATCTAAATATTACATGTAATAGTGATTTTTACGTATTAAACACTAAATTTTTGTGATGTCATTACATTTACGTCGATCGTTGTAACGGTAAAGTCAAATAAACGAGTACATAACACACTTTACATATAGTTACGTTGCTCATTGAAAACAAAGTTAACAAAATTTAAGTCTCTCTGTGACCACGGCAGATGCAACTCTGTTGAAGCGTAGGGTATAAAAACAATTAAGTTTATGTGCGCGTTCAAGCCACCTAAATAAAGTATTAAAAACGCGATAATTTAAAATATACTACAAAATTGAAGTCTTATTTATTAACATTTTAAATCTGAAATGACCGCAGATGGAAGAAAACACGCACTACGTCAAATTAGGGAAAAGGTAACAGTTTTACAGGCATATTCTGAAACGCATTTTAATTCTACATTAAGTCTCAAGCTATTTATTTTTTTCTCCTTTAGTTTGACAATGAGAGCTATAATTAAATGTGTAATTAATTATGAAAATGCGCTTCAGTAATTGGCTGTCAATCGGCCGATACGCAATTGGTCGAATTTTTCGCAAAATGTCAAGCTTTGTTTTCAATGTACGTTTCAAGTGTTGAGATATTTTTTTAAAATACATTTTAAAGGCTCATCGGTTAAAAATGATCAAATACTATAATTCTTATGGGAATAATTCATATTAGTTGCACAAATTAATTATATTTCATTGAAAATAAAAATATATTGGGATAATTAAACATGAAATGTTTATAACAATATTGTTTACGTTTGTGTAAAAGTAAACATATGTAACTTAAGTTAACAAACGTATTTTTTAAACGGTTTTATTCTTATAGCAGTTAAATTTGTTTATTCTTTGTAACAATAAACAAATGCAACTTAAACGGTTACCTTTGTTTACTTAATTATGTTAATAACTACGTAATGAATGAAATAGTAAACAAACCTAACTTAAATTTACGTTTGTTGACGTATTTATATTCTTAAAAACAAATTATTGAATGAGTTTAATATTAAACGTAAATAAGGCTACTTATGGATGGTGTTATAGTGAACTTCGTTTAAACGACTAGCCTATTTTTAACTTTGTGATCACCACGGTTTCAATGTTCTCATAATTTACGCCAAACTAATAGCTATACAGTGATCCAATGTAAGGTGTGACATGGGTAGAGAACAAAGACTTTCGAGTTAATAATATAAGCATCGTATTACTTTTAGTAATAAGGCCGCCTTGTTGCACATATACTAGTCTATAAATTCGAGTAAAAAATCCCTTTATTTTCTTTATATAAACAAGTTGTAAATGACAAGAAAAAGTGCCTGTGAAGGTCTAATTTCTGAAATAAACGATTTCATTTAATTTCATTTACATAATATTTAGTAAATTTGAGTCATATTTAAGTCTCTGCTTTTAGCTGACCGTGTGACACTCTCTGGACGTGAAAGTACATGTAAACCGTAAGGTTGATACAACTTGAATTATATTTACGGACCAGCTAGGTTATTCTGCATAGCAATCGCGATTTTAATTTCATTTCTGTATAATTTCAAATGCAAAATTAACAGCCTTGCAATTTTAATTAATTCGCACCCTTGAAATTTTATACTTTACTAACTATTTGGTTAGCATAGAATTCGATTTCATTTAGTTTAGTATTTAGTTAGCGCTAGTTTAGCTGTAAAGAGTACCTAAAAGTAACAATCCAATGGCGATCGTGCGGAATTATCTTCAAGAGTAAGGGGGCTGATCACCCGTTTCATTGGCTGACTGACGAGACGTCACGACTGATCACTCGTATGTAGCATATAAAGTTTGTCGTGTATAACCGTGGTGTTCAAAAAGTTGATTTAAAAAAAATGTGATGAAAAATAATCACATTCGAGAGAACATTCATACAGTCGGTTTCTGAAACGTATTTTATTTTTAAGTTTACATTAACCCTCAAGCTCTTTTTTTAGGGTTTCGTAGTAAACTAACAAGCAACCCTTAGTTTCGCAATGTCCGTCTGTCTGTCTGTCTGCGGTCTAACGCCTAGACACTATTTGTTCTTTAGTTTGACATTTACTATTTATTAGTAATAAATAATTAAATTATTACTGTATGTACAGTCACCTCCATAAATATGTAATCACTTTAGTACCTTTTCACTTTCGTATATCTTTTTAATTACTTATGACATTTGAGTGAACATGACAATGTTATAGTGACAATTTTTTATTTTATTTTATTTAATTTATTTATGGAGGTGACTGTACTCTCTAACAAAGTGCCTGTAAACACCTATTCTCTGAATAAATGTTTTGAATCATTTGAAAACTATAATTTAATGTGTCATTAACTTTAAAAATGCGTTTGAGAAACTGGCTGAACGACTGTTTGTCTAATACGAAAAATATATTTTATAAATTGTACAAATACAAAAAAAAAATGCAAAATTCACTTTTACAGGCAACGTAGAAAACAAACGTTCTCATAAAGACAATCTTACTTTTAAAATAATTAAAAAATAATAATAAATAATTTTTAAAGGTGAAAATAATTATTTTAAATAAAATTGTTAATTACATCTAAAAAAGTCGGGGAAGCCGTTCGTATTTAAGTTTTCATACGGACCTGGCTAATTTGCTACCAGAAGTTGTGCGAGGAAGTCGAACTGTGAGCCAGGTATCGACTATAATATCACATTACTATCTAGCCAGTTTTCTTGTATTAAAAGTCGCTTATTGAAAATAGGTTATTTATGGTCCTAATTTATTAATGAACTTTCTTTTAACACATGTCTATATAGGTTAATAGGTTACTTATGGTCGTTTAAGCAAGGAAATAATGGTCTAGTATTCTGTAAAAAAGACATTAAATTTAGAAATACTCAGTAAAATGCGCCTCTCTTGTAACAGCCATTCGTCAGTAGAAAAAAAAGGTTTAGGGGTGCGGTGCGAGGGGCGCGTCAACGCGTCTCACATATCAAAATGGTTGAATATGAATGAATTTATATTGTAAGCAAAATTTTCTAACTACTTACAATACAATCCAATTTTTTTTACTGAATACTAGACCATTATTTTCTTGCTTAAACGATCATATGTAACCTATATAGTCATGTTAAAAGGAAGTTCATTATTATTTATTTATTGACTATTTATAGTTATTACTGTTCAACCAGCCATATTTTGTTCAACCAACCATTTTTATATTAAGCCTGCTTAGATGAGAACAGGTAGCGTGCACTGAAACTCACGCAGATTAATGGAATGAAAAATTTCACCATTACTAACTTTCCCGGTAGCTTGGTGGTAAGAGCACTCGGCCTTATACCGAGAGGTGTGTTCGAGACCCAATTGGGATGAAATTTAACTCAATAAAAAAAAAATATGTATGATTATTTTCACAGAACTGGGAGGTTTGCTCCGCAGTAGAAATGTGCTTCGCTACAAATTGTATGCGAACCATGTCTATAAGTTAAACGTTATAGAACCAGGCCCACAAAGAACCGAATCCTTTGATTGGCAGTGTATTTTTAAATATAAGTACAGAGACGCGAAGCCACATTTTTCAAATGCAATGTTTCACTCGTATGGCCTACTAATATTATTGTTCACGCATACAACACTGGTGGGACGTCGCTCGGCTTCGGGCGGGCTCGGCCGACATCGGCGGCGCTCGCGATCTCGGATTATTAAGCGCGTGCCTCTCGCCCACGCAACATCGAGTGCTCTCAATATTCCACTTTGTCTTTTATTGTATAAAATATTAAAATAAATAGATTATTCACGAAAGTAATAAATTCGTCATTAAAGAGTCCTAAATTCCTAACTATACACAGTGGCTGCAGCTCAGCACACACACCACCAATTATAAAGGCGAAAGTTATGTATATGTTTGTTACTTCTTCACGCTCAAATGGCTGGGCCAATATTTATGATATTTGGTATGTAGGTAGCAGATACCTTGGATTAACATAGGGTACTTTTTATCCCGAAAAGTCCGCGATTCCCGTAGCATTTCATTAAAAGTCTGATATAGATGGCGCTGCTGTGCATAAATAAATACACGCAAACGAAGTTGGACGGGTTTCACTAGTAGTACATAATTTACGTACAGATTCGTCATAACAAGAGTGGATCACATCCACATTGTCTATTTATTAGTTTCTTTTGTCTGTGGTGTGAATTGTATATTTTTTTTTAACTTCATGCATAAAAACTTCTAGACTAAACAGAGGTACTTAAAGAGAGTAGAGTAGGGCACAGCGGATAATCCGCTCAAATCGGAGCAGCCCGTCTGGGAAAAGACCTCCACCTTACAGAAGATCGTAGCCAAATAACATTGGTCTCGGCCATGTTGTGTTCCTACGGTGAGTAAGGTCTCCAGAGCTCGAGTTGGGGAGGTTGGGAGGGTTTGCAACGCGTGAGTGATAACCCCGGTATTGCAAGCATCTATAGGCTACGGTGACGGCTTACCATCAGGCCGACCGTATGTTTGCCATCTTTGTGGTATAAAAAATAAACTAGAAACTGGATAAAACATTCTGTTGGTAGATTCCTTGCTAACAGCTAATCTTCCTCGCACACTGGTAGAAAAGCAGCAACATTATAAAATGCCCATTTTCTGTATATTACTTGCAACATACTAGCAGTCTACTTGCACAAATATATACATAATATTATTTGGCAACTCCATAAGCGGAAGTTAACGTTTTAGGATACTTAAATAATGAGACAGATTTGGGCCATTTTAAGTGTCTAGGATTGCTCGAAATTAAATTTGGAATTAATAACACATATGTCTGTCACTGTCAAACTGATGAAGACAGAAAGAGACAGCTGGAGACTTAATGTGGAATTAAAATGCGGTTTACAAACAGCGCGTGTGTGACTGCGCGAACATCCTATCAAAGGCGCTTAGAAGACTCTAAAAATCAACCTTAACCAAATCCTAATCCATCCAATCCAATCCTAATGGATTTTAAAAGGATAAAGATTTAGAAAATTAAGATAAGGTTAGAATAAGAGTTTCAGCTTACAGAATAATATCTTAATTCCACTTCAAGTCAGCCATCTCTTCTTTTCATATTAGACAGTGACAAATTAACTTCAATTTTTTTTTGTGCAACTCACAATAATGTCTCATTATTTAAATATAATGTTTAATAAATTACACTTTACATATATTCAAATACGTGTCCGATGATAATGACTAAACTTAAAACACATCTAAATATGTAAAAAATAATGGCAAATATTTTTAATAGAAACTTACAATTCATTAATATTTTATCAGAATACTTAACATGTTTATATGCATACACTTAGATCCAATTCACACTAGGCGTAGGCGTTCGATGAGCGTATACGCCGCGCAGACGCCGCGATAACGCAACGCACGCCTAGCGTTGTCTCGACGTCTTTACTGTATGCAGAGACAACGCTAGGCGTGCGTCGCTCATCGAACGCCTACGCTATGCCTACGACATGTAGTGAAGAAGCTCTCAGGGTCATACTATACTGCTAACAAAGACTCGTTGCAGAAAAACGAGACAGCGTATGTCATGTTCTCTCTCTCACTTACCAAGTTTACTGGTGACGTCACAAATGCTTAGAGACTCACGTTGTTTGGTTACGTATGTTTATCAATAACAAGTAGTTTCAAGTGGGGTACAGACATGACATTATTAGCATTTTATAGACAGTCGAGAAAATTTGTGCGTACGCGCAAATTTTCTCGACTGTCTATAAAATGCTTTATGGCAAATTCTATATTGCAAAATTGATTTGTGGCAAATTCTGTCACAAGTCTATGTTAGTAGTACAGCACAGAGTCGAAGCGTATCGAAGCGTCAATCTGGTGCGTGACGTAGCAAATTCACACGGGACGCCAATAAGCTCATTGCTTATTGACAATCTAAGGTCGCCGTTGTTGATCCTGGCTATACAGGAGACACATTGGTGGAAATGTGGTGGGTCCCGATTATAACCGCGACATAACACACACTCCTTCTAAGATAAAAAGACGCGAGCATTCGACGGAATTCTCGTGTATGAGCACGACCAACGCTGATTGGTGTGAACTTTATAATGCGGTTATAAGTGTGAATTTGCAATGTCTGATCGACGTTTCGACTCGGCGCTAGTATGAATTGAACATTACGAAAATCCGTAATCCAAGTTTTCTTTTTGTAACACAACCTTAGAAACACGGTGGAATTAGGTAATTTTAAACTCGACGAAAAATTATGAAAAATTACATTTTTTTTTTTTACATTATTTGAAGAGCCCAATTATTGCTGTCGAGAGGTGGGCCCAAAATCCATATATTGTTTCTTATTGATATTTGGGTTTGGAAATGCATTTTTCCTGTCTCTTTCAAACTGGTAAACATTCAGTAAGTTAGAATGTGATAGAGCGTTGAGGTATACCTTACCTCAAGGTATACTGATTTTCGTTTGAACTTTTACTTATATATCAGTATATTAATTGAACCTTTGTGTTAAAAATAATTAAATAAAATTTCCTATGGGAAAAAATATGAACTACGGATCTTCCAAGTAGATGCATATAAACCAGTATTGATATATATGGCAGTTACGACACGATAGATTGAACTGTCTATCCTATAGAGGGATATGACGTGTTATTTTACAATTTATCGTCGTTACGCCTCGAACACTGCGCCATTCGGTCGCGTATTGTGAGTATTATATCCAAACGTACGGTTTGAGCAATGCACTAACGTATTATATACAGCACTTACTTATACGTACTTATATACATTGGTGTTGCCATCTGAAAGAGAAGAGAAAATATTTTGAATTATAAACCTTCGGTCCAGTAGTTTCGGAGCCTATTCAATTCAAACAAACAATCTAATCTTTCCTCTTTATAACATTAATATAGATTTTAAGACTGCAGCGTTTCGTGGCAGCTCCCGTAATGCTGTTACGAAGTGCTGGAATAATATTCCGCCTGCATTTAGAAACTCTTGGAACTTTTAAAATACAATACAAAGCGTTCCTCATGACTTGGCAAAATAAAATATTAGTACTGATGAAAAAAATTTGAAAGAACGTAAATTTTTTTAAAACTTGAATTATGAGTATTTTTTGTAATTTATCCGGTTTCCACGGAAGACCAAGCGTCGTGGCGTCCCAAGGTGCCCGACAAATGTTAAGTGGACATCGTTTCAGCATTATTTTTTGTTTTTATTGTATGTGTTTGTCATTTTTTGCTGAAAAACTTTTTTTTCCTGTCATACATTTTTGCAATATAATGTAAATATAGATAGATAAAACTGTTCATTTGTTACTTCGGTCACACACGTAGAGAATAGGGAAGGAAGAGGTACTCACAGTCAGACTGGCCTCTGCCTCTTGGTGGTGGTCGCGTGGTGCGCGCCCAGCGTCACGAGCGCCGAGGCCACGGCCAGCCTCACTAATAGGGAAGGAAGAGGTACTCACAGTCAGACTGGCCTCTGCCTCTTGGTGGTGGTCGCGTGGTGCGCGCCCAGCGTCACGAGCGCCGAGGCCACGGCCAGCCTCACTAATAGGGAAGGAAGAGGTACTCACAGTCAGACTGGCCTCTGCCTCTTGGTGGTGGTCGCGTGGTGCGCGCCCAGCGTCACGAGCGCCGAGGCCACGGCCAGCCTCACTAATAGGGAAGGAAGAGGTACTCACAGTCAGACTGGCCTCTGCCTCTTGGTGGTGGTCGCGTGGTGCGCGCCCAGCGTCACGAGCGCCGAGGCCACGGCCAGCCTCACTAATAGGGAAGGAAGAGGTACTCACAGTCAGACTGGCCTCTGCCTCTTGGTGGTGGTCGCGTGGTGCGCGCCCAGCGTCACGAGCGCCGAGGCCACGGCCAGCCTCACTAATAGGGAAGGAAGAGGTACTCACAGTCAGACTGGCCTCTGCCTCTTGGTGGTGGTCGCGTGGTGCGCGCCCAGCGTCACGAGCGCCGAGGCCACGGCCAGCCTCACTAATAGGGAAGGAAGAGGTACTCACAGTCAGACTGGCCTCTGCCTCTTGGTGGTGGTCGCGTGGTGCGCGCCCAGCGTCACGAGCGCCGAGGCCACGGCCAGCCTCACTAATAGGGAAGGAAGAGGTACTCACAGTCAGACTGGCCTCTGCCTCTTGGTGGTGGTCGCGTGGTGCGCGCCCAGCGTCACGAGCGCCGAGGCCACGGCCAGCCTCACTAATAGGGAAGGAAGAGGTACTCACAGTCAGACTGGCCTCTGCCTCTTGGTGGTGGTCGCGTGGTGCGCGCCCAGCGTCACGAGCGCCGAGGCCACGGCCAGCCCGCCCAGCGGCGGCGCGCGCCCCGAGCCCCCCGTGGGCAGCCGCACCAGCAGCGACAGCACCGCGGCGCGCGCCCCCAGACACGGCTCCAGCGCCACCGGCGCCGGCACCCCCGCCCCGCCCCCGGCCCAGCCCCGCTCCAGCTCCACGCACACCTGGCTGAAGGGCCGCGACGCCATCTGCTCCATCTCCACGAACAGGCGCTGGCGACGACGGTACAGGTCGTATTTCTGGAATTAACGCAAACAAGAGTGTTACCTCGTTGAAAGACCTTTTAATCACTCATGATAATATAAGACAACTAGTGAAACCCGCACAACTTTGTTTGCGTGCATTTATTTATGCACAGCAGCGCCATCTATATCAGACTTTTGATGAAATCCTACGGGAATCGCGGACTTTTCGGGATAAATAATACCCTATGTGTTAATCCAAGGTATCAGCTACCTACATACCAAATATCATACATATTGGCCTAGCCATTTGCGCGTGAAGAAGTAACAAACATACACATAACTTTCGCCTTTATTTCTTTTTTTCCATACTTCCATACTAATCCATACTTAATATTATAAATGTGAAAGTGTATTTGTCTGTTTGTCCTCCCTTCACGTCGAAACTTATGAACGGATTGATGTGATTTTTTTATTGTGGTTAGTTTAAGGTCTGGAGAGTGACATAGGCTACTTTTTATCCCGGAAAAACATCTCATTCCCTCGGGGAAAAAAGTATAACATTATTTTTTCATTATATTTTAACGGGGATAATTTAAGTAAGTTTTATATAATATTTTTTTCACATATTCGTGTTCAGCATCAGCAGTAGATATGCCTCCAAAAATAGTGCAACTGTACAAAACCACACATTGTATATAGATATATAATTAAACGTATAAAAAATAATCCAATTCGCACCAAAAATATATTTTGACGTAAAATAAAACATACCTGTTTAATTTTCCATAGTGCGGCCGCCACAAGCAACAACAGTAAGAAACACGACGAGAAAGTTATGAAGAACTGTTGTAGATTCAACTTTGGGTACTGCGAGAATGATATTTGTATCCACAACGGTGGTCGAAAGTCGTAAACGTATACGAAGAAAGTCGTCAAAGTCACGTTGTCTTCCACTCCGAAAGCGTGTTCCGACTTTGAGAATCTGTAATGGAATGTCCTGTTGCTTATTATGGTGTAAGTTTCAATTGAGATGGAGTTTCAATGGTCTCATACTAAATTGATTAATTGCGGGCCTATTATCGTAATAAAAACAATTAAAATCTACTCTCAAGCAGTCAAGCAGTATCTTGGTCATCATACTAATATTATAAATGAGAAAGTGAGTTTGTTTATTTGTTATTCCTTCACGGCTTGACTAAGCAGCCGATCATTATGAAAATTTGTATACATATTGTCAGGGGTACAGAGCCCAACATAGGCAAATTTTTACGCGGGCGAAGCCGCGGGTAACAGCTAGTACAAAATATAAAACGAGCAAGATAGCACTTTTTATACGAGGAAAAACTAGCTAGCGGGTCACCAGATGGTAAGCAATCACCACTGCATCTTCAATGCGTTGTCCGCCTATGAAGGATTGAAAAAGGCTTGACCTTCGAGGGAAGTGAAAAAAGTAGTAAGAAGCAAATATTAGGCTTTAGGTGTTGTAGGTTTTATTTGAAAGGATTGTATTGTGACTGGCTAGTTGTAATTCAAGTTTGATCAACGTATTTAAAATTGGAATGTTGTAGAATATTGACAAGAATTGTTTGTCAGAGAATATTCATTGTTAAAAGTTTTTAGAGAGTGTGGAATAATATGTATTGAAGATGAAGTAGGAGTTGTTTAGATATAAAACGTGAAGTAACGTGTGATTTGTTTTTATAACAGTATTTATGAATATATACCTAATTGATTTATAACATGATTGACTAATTGATCTCCAAGCACACATCACTACAACATTAGGCTCTCTATTATCGTACGAAACGCAGCGGCATATCGTGGCTATTACACGTCGATATTCTGTGAGAGGGTGGTACTGCCCCGTGCTCGAGATTGAGACAAAATTTAACTGTTATAACAAGAATAGACCCGTTAAACACGCAGCGGCTGGGAGGAGCTTGGAAGCGACGCGAGCGCAGTTGTGTTTTCTATATTTCTATGAACAATTTCACATATTATTCTATGAAAAAGCATGCGACGCGGATCGAATTAGTTTTCGTATCTTGACGCGTCCACCCCGATGTTGTTTTTATAATTTATTTTGGAAACACAGACATGAACTTGCACTGTTCTGGGTAACAGGCTATCTGCATAAAATGTTTTTTGTTTAATTAAACCTTCTTAACGTTAACAGAAAACATGCATACAAATAGTTTATATTTATTTTTACATATGGGTTGTTACGATTCAACCCTAGATTTAGTATATACTAGCGTACCTAGCAAGCAAGATATATAATTTTTTGGTTTTTCTTTTAGTTTGACTTACATCCAGGCACTGCACAGGTAACCATATTTAATCACGTCTAATTAACACCAAAACTACACTTAAAAACCATAAAATTTGTAAAGATAAGTGGGATTTGTTTTTAACACGACGACGTTAGGCCGACACAGGCCGATAGCGTGTATAGGAAGAATGGTCTCGCCTATCTATCTCGCTCTAACCAACGTGTATGCTATGATCTATCTCTTTTGCATTGCCAATCTTACGCTAGTATATAATAAATGTATCGTGTATTTGTGTGTCGGCACGAGCTCACTTGTATCTGAAGTTGGTGCAGTTCAGGTCGCTGAAGAGCGCGCGCTCGGCGCTGTCGCCCCTGGCGCGCACGGTCAGGTTCATGCGCGCGTGCGCCGAGCACGTGATGCTGAAGTCGGCGTCCACGTCCGGCTTCACGGGCGCGTTGCGGAAGTTGATGGCCGACAGGTGGCGGTCCTCCTTCTTGGACAGGTTGAACGTGAACTGGTAGTCGACGGCCAGGTCGTAGTAGCAGGCGCCCTTGTTGTGCGCGTCGGCGTGGTAGTGGTTGGTGTTGTCGCACTTGTCGCAGCGGTCGCCGGCCAGCCCCTTGGTGCTGCAGAAGCAGCGGCCGGAGTCCGGCGCGCACGCCACCGCCTGCGCGTTGCACTCGCACGGCTGACAAGCGCCGCCGTTGAGCGGGTTGCCCCAGTGGCCGGGCGCGCAGGCGGCGCAGTGCGCGCCCGTCGCGCGCCCGCCGCACGGCTGCACGCAGCGCGCGCGCTCGTCGCACACGGCGTGCCCGTTGCACTGGCAGGGCGGGCAGCGCGCGAAGTGCCAGCGGGCGGAGGCGCACACCAGCGGGGCGTGCGGCCTAGAGTGCGACATCAACATTATCTTGTACTCTCTATTATGAATATCGGCCAGAAGACTAAGTATAAAAGAATACCTCCGCAGGCCGCCGGCCAGGCAGACGCCGCGCCCGCCGCCCAGGCCGTCGTCGCACCAGCCGCACGCGGGCTCGGCGCGGCAGGCGGCGCAGGAGGCGTGCGCGCCGCAGCCGCCCGCCGCGCACGCGCCCACGGCGCCGCCCGTCGACCAGAGCCGGCAGCCGCCGAGCGGAAACGACGCGCCGTACGCGTTCTGGACAGCACCATTTCATAGATAGATAAAGTATTTCCTGTAAATCTACTTCCGGTGTATCAAAAGAGGGTGTTAGTACACCCGAAACTAAGCAGCTCAATTAATAAAAAAAAGGATTACAATTTACAAAACATCACATTAATCACTACCTCTTACCCCGTCGCGCGCGTACGAAGCGCCAGTTACGTACTGATGCGTTCTACGGTTAGATCACTTCGCACGCGAGGGCTTACAACAAAAATTGCTATAGTATGTGTCTCGTACATTTTGATTATTGGCAGTGAAATGGATCATTATATCAAACAATAGCAACGCTCAATCGAGCCAATAGTAATGACACCATGGAGTAACGCAGTAAAAATTTTCGGTACTCGTTTATTAAAAAACAATGTTAACCACCAACCATCCACGAGCGAGAGAATCGCGACGAGTCCGAATGAAAATTGCCGTGTGGGGACACGTTCTGAGACAATGTATAGACGAGGTGGCACGACGATATTATCGTCGCGATTCTCTCTCGTAGAGATGGTCCCTGTAGTATTAATAGACAAATACCGAACATTTTTACCACATTACTATTGGTCCACGTATGTAATATAAAATAAATAAATAAATAAATATATAGGGACAATTCATACAGATTGAGCTAGCCCCAAAGTAAGTTCGAAACTTGTGTTATGGGATACTAACTCAACGATATTATATTTTATAACAAATACATATATAGATAAACACTCAAGACCCGAGGCCAATCAGAAAAAGTTTGTTTTTTTTCATCATGACCCGACCGGGGATCGAACCCGGGACCTCCTGGGTGGCGGTCTGTTTTTTTTATACCACTTTGGCAAACAAGCATACAGCCCGCCTGATGGTAAGCATCACCGTAGCGTTAGCCCTTCCAACCCCCCCAAGTGGAACTCTGGCGACCTTACTCACGTAGGAACACAACATGTCCGAGACCAATGCTATTTGACCACGATCTTCTGTAAGGTGGAGGTCCTTCCCCAGACGGGCTGCGAGAGATGCGGAGCGGATTATCCGCCCAGCCCAACCTATCTTAAAATATATTGATACTATAGTATACTTAGTGTGATATAAAATATGTATTCTCACCTTATCGACGCACCGTCCCGCAGATGCACACCAAATGCACTCCTCCGCAGTGCAATTCGTGCAAGTTTGGAAAGTGGAGCACGGCGCACTGCACGAACCGGCCGCGGCCACGCTTCTGTTATTTGTCGAGACGATTAGAAACAATATATTCGTCTCGGTTATATAGTGCAGAATTTCTTCATTGATATGGACTTAGGGAGCTATTCGGACACTTCTAAATTGATCCATGTTTGTTTGTTAACTCAAGGTGACGGTGGAAGAGAATTTCGAATACCAACGGCGCCATCTACGCGCCTTACGGAAGATTAAGCGATCTCAATTCTATATCGATAATTGTTCGTGATTGACGAAAGTATTGATTCGTAGACTTCTATAGATTAAAATACATCGATTGGTTAAGGAGACGCGTAATGTGACTTTTTCAATTTGACATAGGTAAAATGTTAGATGGCTTACTCAACTCATCCAACAACCTGCATTGGACAAGCGTGGTTAATTTTCACATCCAAATTCTTCCTACATATCCATGAATTTAAAGTACACATGAAAGGGGGGTAGAAAGGTCTTTGCCCAGCAGTGGGACAGTTTTCGTTAAGAATAATACATTATGGGTGATTTAAATGAAATCTTTTATTCAGACAGTAGGCTTTCATAAGACAGGTTCTTTAGTTATATTTTACATATTTTTTCAGTAATATTCCACCATTTCAGACATATGCAAAATGACCAAGGGGAAAAGAAAATACCTGATATCATCCGATGCGTTGGCCGGCTTGCATTTTATGCTATCATAATCCCAGTAACACAGTCTTTGAGACAGATCTTCCGTTCCCTGGGGACGTAAATATAGATTAATATAATTTATAGGTATTACACCTTCTCGGAAAGTATCTTGTTATGGGGCAATAAAGTGCATGATTCCCTGTCTAGAATGTGTGGCAGTAAAAACGTACAAAAATCCATTACAGAGGGACTGTAGTGTGTACTCACGTGCGTGTGATGATGCTGGTGCGCGTAGCACGCCGCGCACGAGTGGAAGCGCGCGCACGCCTCGCGGCCCGAAGACGGCGCGCCGCACTCTTCGACCGACAGCGCCATCTGCCGTTCGTCAATGTAAGTGCTGATTGACCATAGCATTAATGTGTGTCACTAGCATCTCTGTCAGTGTGTTACCTGGTGCGCGTGCCGCTGGCAGTACTGCGGCGCGGCGAGGCAGGCGCCGCACCAGGCGCAGCCCGCCGCCGCGCACGCGGAGCACGACGAAGCCAGAGCGCAGCGGGACGGGTCTGACGCATTCAATTATATATAACATCCATAATTCGAACTTCCTTTTATGTCTGCACACGCCGAGAGATATAGCGGTTCAGTATATATTTTTTTAATTGACATTAGGCTATTTGACTGATTTTGAAAAACTGTTTTAAATTATTCGTTGGTATATGAATAATATACCACATGTATATTTCTGCGAAATTTGCAGTATTTTCCGTAAAATATCGGTTTAAAATTTAAATTACAATATTCGCGCTAAAAACGCTTTTTCTGTAATGGCGGACGCCGTGACGTCACAGGCAAGTAAACTTGTACCAAAGTGTACATTCAGCGTGTTTAGAATATTTTTTCTGTTATTTTACTGGAAAAAATGGTTTATAAATGGTGTAATTGTGCCACAATGTACAAATACTTCTATAAAAACTCCACAAAAACTGTTTGTTAGCTCGCAGAGACCCAAACAGCATTTTATCTCATACAAATGTTTTTATGTGTGAAGATCACTTTGATGTAAGTATACCAGTAATATTTGATTCGAATAGTAATAGATAAAATGATAAAATCACACAAAATGTCGTAACAATGAACAATGTTGACTTGCGTGTGACGTCACGCGAGGCATAGCCAATCACAGAGCGTTCTTGTGGCTGAAGAAATTTAAAAAATAATTTGGATTTATTTTGTTTATTTTGAAAAATCTATAAATATTTTTGGATACAGAGACAAATATGTTTTTTTATGTTATTACCTAATAGGATGACCACATTTCGTAGCATATTTTTAATAGTGTCAAATAGCCTTTTGTCGTCAATCCTATACGAAGATAGATACACATACGTATCATTACACGCACATATTTTGTTCAGAAAGTAGGGTTTGGGAATAACCCAGCACACATTCCCACTGGAGACAGTGGGAATGTGTGCTGGGTTATTTTTGGCTTCACAGGATCTCTCCTGTCTCTCCATAACAACAGCGACCATAGATCGACAATAAGCAGTGAAGCTCATGGACGTAACTATAAGTCTTAGAATTCACAATTAATTTAATCAGAAAGTAATTAGATAGAGTAAAAAGTATTGAAAGGAATTAAGTTTACCAAAATAAGTCAAGTAAGTAATTAATAATGAAACTCACCAAACATCGGCTCGTTTAAACAAGCTTTGACACTGCCATCAAATGATTCTTTCCATCCAACTTCCTCCAACTGAAAAAGAGGACTCAAGTATATAATTGGTCTATTGAACTGGCTGGCTCGACCGGGGCGACACCACTCTCTCACAGAATATCGACGTAAAATTTCGGTAATATGCCACAGTGTTTCGTGCGATCAATGAGAGCCGGAAGCCCCCCCCCCCTGCTTCCTACACCCTTTTTCACTTTCCTTCCCCCATCCTTCCTTTTTCATTTCTTTCTTTCTAAATGATCGACGCATCCAAGATCTTGTGGTCGTGGGCAGCGGTGTTTACCATCAGGTGATCCGTAAGCTCGTTTACCCTCCTCTGTCATAATAAAAAAAAGACTTGCGTCTCACCATGATTCCATGTAAAGGTCTCTGTATACGCAGCGGGATAACACCTCAGACGGGACGGAGACGTGACTTTTTGTTCGACACGGCCACGTTCCCGTCCCATCCGTGTATTTGCAACATAAGTATATTCACATACATTTTGTATGGAACTATATTTAACTCCCCGTCGCGTCCGGGAAAAATCACGTTACGTATACAGCGAGCTTAATCCGGAAGGCATCGTGGCAAATAACAATTGGGTAGCACCCGAATAAAAGATAACAGTCTTACAGGAACACACGCCTTCTCGTGCGGCCGCCACGCGCAAGCAAGCGCCGCGTGCTGCGCGCTCTTCAGGCACGAGGGCTCGTCCGAGTGCGAGCCGCACTTCTCGCCCGTCGTGAACACGAGCGCGTCCGAGTGCAAGCGCCCGTCGAATCTGCAATGAAACATATACCGGGTGCAGACTGCTGTCACGTAACATGAAAGAAGCAACTTCTTCTCAACAGGCCATTTGTGTCGAAGTGCTGGTAGGATAAAAAAAATTGACCTGCGAAAGTATTTCCTGTAAATCTACTACAAAATAAATGATTTAATTTTTTCATTCATAATGTGAACGCAGCGCCTTGTTTTCTTCGTCCATCAATCGCGGCGAGCGCGTGTTGAATGCTCAGAAATATAATATGCAAAGAAATATGAATTATGGTAATGAAACGCTTAGCTGGTGGTGGCCTTAATGTGTGAGTAGGACAGATAGCGAGAAAATTGAGCAGATAAATTATGAGCTCTTAAATACATCGACTAACGACGATATCAAATATGTAATGGTCCTTGGAGCCGGATTCCTAACAAGAAATGAACAAGCCTCACCCGCCGTGCACGATGGCAGCGCGTCTCGGCTGCAACGGCAGAGAGGCGGCGGCGGCCGCAGCTCGCGCCGCCCCTGCGGGCGCCGGGAAGCTGCGCCATACCGAACACCTAAGACAACATACATATAGTGAGACGCACATTTAAACTATGTTCACGTGGCCATATGAGATCTAAATAAACTTGAGAGGTCTGGATGGTCCCGCAAACAATGGTCACTTTATCCCGAGGGCCGTAAATAATCTAGTATCCCAGAGTACAAACTTAATTGCTTGATTTGGGATTAGACGACGTTAAGTGATTCGGTTAAGAATATTAATTTTTATATGTATAATTTAATATAATTTCATGCTATTATTGCCTAGAGAAAACAAATAAATAAAAAAGTATTCATTTAAATGACATACAAATATGTATAAAATATAATATTTCTGTAAGTACCTCACGTCATAAATAAGTGGCGCAGCCGAAAAACACCTCGTTCCGGCTGCGCCTGCTACCGCGGCGGCTGCACTGTCATTGTGGGCGTTCCCACCAAACACCAACATCATGCCTAGAAAATAAAAACATTTAAATTTTAAAGGTCATTTTCCTGATTAGTCAAGACGACTTATAGCAATCCAAAAACGAGTAAGCGAGACGGCGCAAAAATGTAAGGCAGCATCTCATTCACGCAATCGTTTATAAATTGTTAGACGTCGTCGTGGTTAACCCCTCAAATTCAATTAGCTTTTGCCTCAAATATTTCTATGTAGGTATAATTTTACGAAAAATTATCTTACGGATAGTCAATTACTACGAACCATTGCTCGACAGAAGACGACTAATTAGATTTACCAATCATATGAGAGTACGAATATTACAATCTTTCAAAAAACAAAAACATTAAATATTGAAAAAAAAATTTTAAAATTAAAATTTATAATAAACCGGGAATTAGCGATCATACATACCTTGATATTGCCTGACGTTTCGACCAGTTTGCACCGTTCGTAGTCACAGACAAACTGGCAATTGCACACGTCATGTCTCCATATCCATATTTTTTTAATTCTTCCAAATCGTTAAGATTGATATGAAAAATGGGGTTTGAACTGCATTTACTTACCCGGCGATACAAATACAGCTGAGTGTAAATATCTAGGCGTTGGCGCTGAAGGCAGAGGTCTAAATATTCTGGTCTCCACGTCATATTCATACAGAGCTGCTGATGGTGCCTAAAAAACCAGAAAACTGTGAGCCGTTCAAAAAATTTACCGCAAACATAGTCACTTGCCTGTGCTACGCGGCTTAAAACATTGGTTTGGAAACGAGGTTTGAAATAATGTAGACGAGACGTTTCATACCAATTACGACTGAATTTCAAACGCCATTAGTAGAACACGTTTGGAGTTGGTTTTAAACCGTGTAGCCGTTGAAACTGGGTTTGAAACCGCATAGTCCAAGCTTTCAGGTCCATTTCCATGTACTTTTATTGGCCGCAGTGTAGCTAAGCTTGGAATCACTTTCATAGAGATTTATAGAAACTAGTAGCGCGTAGTGTGCAGCGTGCGGACCATAGATTTATTATATACTAGCGTTAGATTGGCAAAAAGAGATAGATCATAGCATACACGTTTGTTAGAGCGAAATAGATAGGCGAGACCACTCTTCCTATACACGCTACCGGCCTGTATCGGCCTGACGTCAGTCGTGTTAAAAACAAATCCCACATATTTTTACAAAATTTATGGTTTTAAGTGTACTTTTGGTGTTAATTAGACGTGATTAAATATGGTTACCTCAAACTCTACTACTACTCAAACAAAAAGGAATATCCACAAAATTATATATCTTGCTTGCACACATGTACATTACACGCACACTAGTGTATTTTGTTTTCGGTCACGCCTTAATCAAATCAAACCATTGCCGATCTATACGCAAGAATATACTAAATGTATGGTGCCGTCTTGGAATTTAATGTTTAATTTGTCCAAAAATGCAGACTTTGTTAGATACCTGCGCAGCCTCCGATTCCGAGACGAGTCCGCCGTGCACGTACACCTTCCTGGACAGCGCGTCGAACACGGCCGAGTGGCCGAAGCCGGCCCTCGCAGCCCAGCCCCGCCACGCAGCCGAGCCCCATACGCCTTCAAACATTCGACACTTTTATTCAGAGAATAGCTTTTTAAAAACAGCCACTCTTGTCAGACAGTACACATACAGAGAAATCTGACGGGGTCAAAAGAATTATGGTCAAAATTACTCAATTTGCGACAAGAAACAAGCCCATCCATCACATTAATATTAAAAGATATTTCTTTTGACACTGTATATTTTTTAAAATCTCATATTGAAATAAAGAGGGGGGGGGGGGGGGGTTAATTTAAAAACTTTTACAGGTGTCCGTGGAACCAATAGTACCCTGGTTTAACCCAACTGGAACAATTTTGTAAATATCAAGTCATTGAAGAACAGTTACCTTCAGTCAGATAGTACTCCTGCACGGTGTGCAAGTAGCCGAAGTGCGGCGAGTGCCCGAAGAAGGCCAGCATCACGGGCTTCTTCGTCACACCCACGTACGCCAGTACCGCGGTGTGGCCGGACACGGCAAGACCTCCTGAAATAACATTCTAATAATAATATATCTTATGATATAAGCGACAAAGTTTACAATAGGGATTTTTTCTAAAATTATAGGCTTTAAAATTCTAATCATTTTGCAAAGTGCAATTGAAAACATTAAATAAATTTGAGCCGTGCGAACGCAACCATTTTGCGCGCGCTTTTGATGACGTCATTGGTTGGAAATACTTATTATCTACCTTAACACCTACATAATAAGAACCAATATAACTCACCACAATGTTTCAAAGGTGCCGGTCTATGTGGCGAGCAAGTCGTCGGCGTCGCGTTCACCCAAACGGGCTTCTCTGCGTCCAATCTGATTCGCCACAACTCGTTTGTGACTTCGCCTGCTCGACCTTCTAAGCCGGCCAGACCACCCCTGACAAAAATAATATAGTATATTTCAAATACACATCTTTTTTATGGAAGAAGAATAGGTATAAAATTCAACTTGTCATACTTATTGTGGTTACATAATAAAGAATTTTATTAATCGCAATGTGTGTTTTATTACAATAAAGGGATTTTTAATTGAATCATGTTTTTTTACCACTAAGGTGGCAATCAAGCATACGGCCCGCCTGATGGTAAGCAGTCACCGTAAACCCCGTAAAAAGTGGAGCTCTGGAGACCTTACTCACTGGAACACAACATGGCCGAGAACAAATACTATAGACGAGTAATACGCACAGCTCTTGACGTTTCTCATACAATGACTTGGCAACCTCCGTTCACCTCATGCCGCTAGGGGCGCTTTAACATTTTGCATACAAAAGTTTTGAAATCGTTCACCTCATGCCGCCCTCATGCCGTAGGGGCGCTAGTGTCGCGTCTTGCCAGAAGTCTTCCGAAGCTGTGCGTATTACTCGTCTATAGTATTTGCCGAGACCAATGCTATTTGCATGTTTTAGGTACCTTATAAATTTATATTTTAAAATCAGGTGACTGTTTGGACATTTGTAACAAATATAGTGGAACAGAATCTGGTCCCGAAGGCTGTCAAATAGTGGGAATGTGTGGGGGGAACTCACCCCCGCTCGGGTTCGTCCGAGGCCACGACGCCGCCGTACACGACCAGCTCGTGGCCGAATAGCACGGCCGAGTGCGCGAACCGGGCGGCCGGACTCGGCGACCCGGTCTCTATGGTCTCCCATGCACGCTCTAGCACCTTATATCTGATGAAAAAAAATATATATTGTACTTAGACTTTATATATAAAAACTCTTGTATGGCAAGTTCAGACATACACAGCGACGCCCAAGTTTGAAGGATAAAAAACATTTTTTTTAATTAAAAATATTCTTGACACTTGAAAGAAGCTTAAAGGTTGTTCTGTCACTTTTAAACGCCCTTTCCCTTGATTTTCCCCATACAAAAAGTTCAGTAGCGATGGAGTATTTTGACCATGGCAAAAATAGCGAAGTTGCGGACACAAGGAAAGCTAGTTTAACAGTACTACAATAATATTTTTACTTTTGTGCACAAGGGCAAAAACGTATCTACTCATAAATGTATCTATATTAAGGCAAAGGAAATAAGCCATACAGCCAAACACAACAAAAAGTTCAGAGATAGAATTTGTTATTTTATAATATTTACTTTAATTTATTTGCCTTATGTGTTTTTAAGTCATAAAAGATATTAAAATTTAAATTAAAGTACGGTAGGTTATTTAATTAATTTAAGAAAATTATTTTATTACCAAATTAATTTAATAGTAGGCTGTATAGGACTGCAGCCCAAGCCTAATTTCAATGTCGTAAGATTTAAAAAAAAAGCGGCGGGAAAGGGGACACAGGTCTTGTTTTTCGTGCGTTTATTTATTTATTTCCTCGCAATCGAAGTGAAAAGCAGAGTTTATAACTCGTCCACAAAACCATTTCTATCCTCGACATTATTAGCAGCTACTTTCTATGCTAAAAGTCTCGGATAGAAACGATTCGTTTTGTGCACTTGTTGTAAAATCTACTATTTCAGTGTCATTAGTATTGAATATTATTTAAATAAGTTTATATTTGAGTCACCTATACAAAAACGCAGCTTCCCCGAACATTTCCCCGCCGACCCGTAACAAGTCGTCCCCGTAGTTCAGCAGCACGTGCCCGGCGGCGGCGGGGGGCGTGCCCCGGGGGCGCGGCAAGGGCGGCGCCGCCCCCTGCTCCCGCCACGCCCACCCCCAGCCCCCCCGCGCCGCGTCCCCCGCGCACGCCGCCCCCGCGCGGGACGGCGCGCACGCGCAGCCGCTGGCCGTGCAGGTGCCCGCGCCCTCTAAAGAGTTGCAGTCTTCTGCAATATTCAAACCAAATATTTATTATATTTAACAGATGGTTACTATAAATAGTAGGTTACTTCGTTTTTTTTATGACAGAGGAAGACAAACGTGCTAGCGGGTCGCAACCACCGCTGCACATCTATGACTACAAGAATCTTGGGTATGTTGCCCATCCTTGAAGGAGAGAGATAACTGAGGTTCGGCAGAAAGGGTAGGTACACTTACATACCTGGACACAATGGCTGATCACACGCTACCCCCACCCATTCTGGGTCGCATTTACACGTGCCTTCATCGCATTCACCATGATCTGAAAATAGAGAAATTCATAAAATTTTATTTGTAGTTTTGTTATTTTTCTTACTATTGTTATTAAATTCGTAGTAAACTGTAGACTGGAAGCGTTAGGGAAGTCTATGTCCAGCAGTAGACTTCTGCTTTTCGTGTGCTTCCAACAATTAGTGCCAACTGCGTGTAGTGTGATGTCCGTGTCACTTCAAGTCACTGATTGACATTCGGGACTTTCGAAAGGGACGGCTAAACGTGCCCTCCGAAGTACGGTGGAGCTCCTGACTTTTTTTTAAACCAATCCAAGTATTGATAAGGGTTGTCGTTGTTTAACTTGCGCAATCGTTCCACTTTAACGAGGCCATCGAACTCATCGAAGCAGTAGACTTCTTGTGGCCAAGATGATGATGATTGTTATTAAGCCAATAACCCAATAACAGCCCGAATTGAGCCCGCGGACTCCATTTTAGCGGGCTCAATCGACAAAAGAGCTAAAATAACACTTTCTTCTTACTTGAGCAATTGGTGCGCTGGTCGTTCGACGGGCACGAGTACGCTGCGTACGTCACGTTGAAGCCCTCCATCGCGTACGCATCGTCAGAGAAGAAATGCAGCAACGCGCTGCCGGAGCGCGCCACCACTTGCCGAGTCCAGCCCGACTCCTCGTCTTCTAATACACCACTGAAAACATTATATTTTCATATCAACATACAGAAAAAAATATTTGAAAGATCTTCTAATCCCACTAATATTAGAAAGGCGTCAGTTTGCGAGTATGCTTGTTACTTCTTCACGCTCCTAGGCCAATTTTGTATGTAAATAAAAAACATTAAGTTTTATGGAAAATTTGTTACTCAATTACTGTACAAGATAGTAAGAGCCACAGCACACGGCGTATTTTATACGCGCAGATGACGCGGGAATCGTTATCCAAGGCGGTGTTGCAATCATTCCATCGTAACGTCTAACATACAAAGAGCTCAATGTAACACGAAACGCGCGTCCTCTGCGCATATAAAATACGCCGTGTGCTGTGGCTCTAAGGTGTAATAAAGTTAAATTGAGTCTATTTGAAAAAAAGACTCGTCATAATTTGCCACACATTTGCGAAAAATATATTAAAGACCAATTTGTGGTTGGGAACCATGAGGAGGCCCGCTTAATTGTTTGGTTGGTGTAACATAAAAATTACCTATATACAGCAAGGAGCTTCTCAGCTCTAACACTATCCCCATCATAAACATATAGATGATCCCATCCGCATTCGGTTGCGAAGCTCTCCAATCGGATGCGGATCACTGGTGCGTTTGGCCCCAACCACGGTGGGGCCAATAACCAGGAACATTGTGTGCTGACGCTGTAGTTGCCTGGGCCATCTGTTATGATGCCCGTAGGTGACGTCAGCCTGGAAAAGAAAGGACAATTATTTTAATTTTTTTCAATTATAACCATAGTGGCAAACACTCTTATGGCCTAGGGCCCGATTCTACTAACACAAATGCACCAACGGACTCTCAATGGTGTCTCAATCGTGTCTCAAAATAATGCCGATAGTGTATCAGTGGAATAGTTATTAAAATTTGTTATGGACATAAACAATAACTTCTTCTTCTTGCGTCGATTCCCCAATGCTGGGGTCGTGACCCATCAAGGCATCAGCTTGTCACGCACGATGTTCCGCCATCTCTTCCTATCTTCTGCCGCGTGTACCGCTTCAGCAATGCCTGTGTCGAGTGTGGTGCGGATCAGATCGGTCCAATAACAATAAACAATAACATAGTTTAACTTATTGTTTAAGTCCATAACAAATGTCAAAAACTATTCCACTGATACACTATCGGCATTCTTTTGAGACACGATTGAGACACCATTGAGAGTCCATTGGTGCATTTGTGTTAGTAGAATCGGGCCCCTGATGGTAAGTGGTCATCATAGCCAGTTTACAGCAGTTTACAGCAGCCAGCAGCAGCCAGTGATAGCCTGATAGCTGCCGACCGTGTGTGTTTCAACCATAAATAACCGACTTTATAAGCAGAAATTCTTTTGGAAAATTTAGCCTTACACGGTTTTAAAGCATGCGTTGCAAGTTGCCACCTACATGGTCAGTCAGTCGGATTTATTGTACATACCATTTGGGGCACGTGCGGGCCTCGAACTATTGTTCCTTGCCCGGGTATCTTCACTCAGGGGAAGCTTCCCCCGGTTTTTGTTACACACGGTTTGTCCTACACAGTTTAAACACGCTGCGTAACACGCATGTCCCGCTACCAAGCGTAATTGGTATCAAACATTTTTACTACACTGTTTTAAACATAGGTTTTACATGAAGACTCTTCTATATAGTCACATACATACAGACAGCTGTAAAGAAACCTGACCCCCAAACGAAGTAAGAATTAGCCCCCTTACTAATACTAACGTTGTGTAATGCGTGTATAGTTAAACAATGTTTTGTCACTTTCATACTTCATTTGATTCTCCTCAAGAAAGACAGTGACAAAACAGTGTGTATAACTATATTATATACTCGTTACACACGTTTATTAGTAAAGAGGTTTTTTAGGTAACTAATCAGAATTCAACAAAAGATTGAATACTAGACCTAATCAAAATGTATTTTTTATTTTATTTTCGTTTAAATACATTGAGAATTACATGAGAAAACTTAATCCTTACTTCGTTTGAAAGGTCAGATTTTTGTGCTGTCTGTACATTAACATTGCATTGATTTATTATACAAAAATGTCCCCCACAACAATTAAGATAACAATCATATATGTAAATTAATGCACTAACATGTATGATTCCGGTTAATTGTCATTGTATCTAACAGGTCACCAGATGATAAATCATCAGCCTAATAGTGAATTGCTCAAAAACTTTTAAAGGTTAATGACACGTTAAATTATTGATGCCAAAAAAAAGATATGAGTTTGTGTCTTAATGTGTTATTAAGATTACAATGGGGTTTTGCATCTGGCTGTAAATTATGGTTTTAACACCTTGCTAAGTTCCAAATAGGCTACTTGCCAACAACATCATATTCATATTAGAAGTATCAAAAAACTGGGAGTTTATTTGACGAATAAGCCATACAGGAGTTGTGAAATCAACTCTTTGAATAAAGTAACTAACAGAACGATAGCTCACGACGTATTTAAAACGCACAGAGGAACCGCGTATATGCTCTTCATGCGAGATTTGAACGCACCCTTGTAACCTAAGCACACGGGGCGATCGTGAAACGCGCATTTAGTGCGTTTACGCGCATAGAGACACGGCGGCGGCGTGAACAGCACGCGCCCCTTGGACCATTTGTACGGTCGTATTTCGACATCTAAGGCGCCGAAAACGCACCTGCCCCAAACACGCGTCCACTGCTCGTTAAAAATACGTGCAATCGCTCTTAAGTAATCTGTGTCTATTAAAAATCTCTCAAGAATAGTAATAGTTTTTTCCGTATTTAACAGTTTCTTTACTCTGATTGCGTGTACCTTGACTTTGAACATTGTGCAAAAGGAAAACAGTGACATCACAATAGACATAAAGATAATGATGACATCTGAAATCTTAAGTAGTAACATCATCTGATAGTATTATAGGAATTTCTAAGATAAGATACTAAACCCACTTGCATTTAATGATGTTGAGAGGTGTATCCTTTGTTTTATAACAGGGGACAAACAAGCTAGCGTGTTACCTGATGTTAAGCAATCAACGCTGCCCTAAGATATCTGTAACTACATGATCTTGGATGCGTTGCTCACCTACGAAGGAATGTATAAAGAAGGACGGGTGAAGGAAAGTTTTTTTTTATTTTTTTATACCACACAGGTGGCAAACAAAAACAAACGGTCGGCCTGATGGTAAGCCGTCACCGTAGCCTATAGACGTAAGCAATACCGGGGGTATCACTCACGCGTTGCCAACCCTTCCAACCCCCCTAAGTGGAGCTCTGGAGACCTTACTCACCGTAGGAACACAACATGGTCGAGACCAATGCTATTTGGCTACGATCTTCTGTAAGGTGGAGGTCCTTCCCCAGACGGGCTGCTCCGATTTGAGCGGATTATCCGCTGTGCCCTACCTCTCTTAAGTGAAGTGGCCTCGAGGATAGTAGGACCATTTTAAAACAAAATCATCACATCTTGCAAGTGGAATTTTTGTCAGCTCAGCCCTCATCTTTGTTACTACACAGGGTTTCTGTTTATTAGAGCCACATGTGTCCACTAGATAATGAGCTCGAGCCTCGAGCTGACTGCCTGACCCTTACTAATATAGTTAATGTGAAAGTTACTCTGTCTGTTACTTTTCATGTTAAAATGGCTATACCGATTGTGATTGACTTTGGTATGTGGGCATAATTGGAGACCTGAGAAAGAATATAGGATATAGCCCACAAGGGGGTGAAACTTTAAATAGGGTACTATTTATTTGGATTTTCCAATTCCATTCATTTTTTTCTTATGAGGAACACGATTGTTTTACAAAGCAGAACAAGTCTGAAAAATTGTGTTGTTTGGATAAAAGAAGTAGGACAGGACATTAATGCATTTTTATTTATTAACAAAACAAAAGATGGGCGAAATATTTCCACTCTCAGACAGTGTTAAATGTTAATTAACATTAATTCAATTTCATGCATTTACCAACTACAATTTAAGTTTAATTAGTGAGCATTGCTAATTTATAAACCATGCTCAATTGTGCAATAGTATTTTTTAATAGTATTGTTTGCCATAAGCTTGTGACGTAAGAGAACCCATGAAGAAATTACTAATAAGTGGAGTTTGTAGCAACTCCACTTATTGGTAATGAGCCGTTCGTATGACCGACCTTTTCGCTGATGGGAGGGTGTTTCTAAACTGTGCGGTGTAGGGCTGTGCGGGGGTGCACCTGTGTCGCACCCCGCACAGCCCGACAATGTGTGACGTCAGTGCCCAATTGAATGTGCTGGACTACATTGCTTAGGGCAATTCCTCTTAGTATTTCTGAGAGAACCACTCTAAATCTATATTTACAGCCCAGTGGCTCGTTGGTAGTGAACCTACTTTCGGCACCAGAGGGTGGGGGTTTTATTCCTGCTCGGATCAGGCATTTATGTGACGGTCAGGCATATTTGTAGTTGTTCTCAGCTCTAGGTGTTTAGTTTTAATTTACTATAATGTATAGGAGCCTAGCTTACTATGGGACCAGGTGGAGCTGTGTGAATTATGTATAGGTACAGGTTGATGTTGATGAAAATGTATATAAAGATTAGTTAAGATGGTGTTTTATGTGAGATTTTTCCATAATATGTTAATAACAATACAGGTTTTTCTCATTTACTTATGCAAAGTAAAAAAATTTTGCATAACTACATGTATAATTAATTTATTTTAATCATATTTTGTTATTACATACATAGGTATATTAAATACATAGGTATGTACATAACTATATTTTTCTTTGTATCATTTGCCTGTCAAAGAATGATTCATGTGGGACAGGTGTACTATGATTGCCATCCAACAATTTTATGGAAAAATAAAAAAATTTAAATAACCAAAAAGATAATAATGCATAAACCGATCCTATGCCAAATGTGTCTTACGGATCACAAAAAAAAGTTGCTAAATTCAGGTTTTCTTTAGGTTTTTTTTATTGTGCAAAAACAAGCAAGATAGAATCGTTAAAACGCATCATTCAGGTTCTATTGTGGGACATCCCGTTTTCTAGTACTGTCGTCCCATGAAAAAGGTGAACAGGGCTTTAAATATAATTCAAGTTTTAGTGAAGGGATTTACACAAACCCGTTATTTAACAAAAGTACTGACATTGCTACTATATTCTTACAAAGTTTTATAACGATAAATAAATAAATATAGGGGTAGGGTAGGGTAGGGTAAGGTAAGGGTAGGGTAGGGGTAGGGCAGTCCCTCTAAGGTGGAACAAAGTCCGCCGGGTCAGCTAGTATACATATAAATATTCTTGGACGAATCACACCGTCTAGTCCCAAACTAAGCTTCTACTATGGATACTAGATTGCTGATAAATATACATACTTTAAAAAAAAAAAAAACTTATACATAAAAAACACTCAGACCAAGGCAAACAGACATGTTCATGCACACAAATGTTTGCCTTGTGCAGGATTCGAACCCGCGGCCCTTGGGATAAAGTGACCATTGCTAGCAACTCGACCACAAGGCCTGTCATGCGATGCTTACATTAATAGTATAAAAATCTTTGTTCTTAGTTCTTTACCCTGCTCATCTCTTTCATTGGTTGACAGAATAAATATTGTTATGTGAATGCATGTCCCATCATAGTTTCAATGCTATTCAGTGTGTTAAATAATAAAACTATTCAATTAACAACTACAATTTCAGAACCAAACTAATAGGAAAAACAATGACAAAAGGAACCCAGTTACTTATTACATAAAATACTGATAGATGGTAATACTGTTTCTACTCATACTTAAATTAGGTTAATGGTTAAACTAAATAATAAATTTAAATGGTCAAAAAGGACTCCTAACACATAATATGACAATAATAATGGTCAGAGTCGCGATAGGTGTTATTCCAATAGCAAAAATTCATGCAAAACTTGCAAATTTTGTGCCACTTAAAACGTTAGGTGTATGTGGAACACCAGTTATTTAACGTGCCGACCTTCGCAGACACTCTGTTAGGACTCAAGAAGCCAAAGAAACTAATTGGATAATATAACGTTCGCTTTCTCTCGAGGAAATACGTGTTTTTAATGTGACAAGGTGCCTCTGTCAATTGGGCCATTGTCCAGTTATTCTACTGGTTAATGAGCACTTACTTGACTTTCCCGCCGCAGTACTGGCACTCCGGGCCCTGCCAGCCCTCCAAACAAACACAACTTTCATTCTTACAATCACCATTTAAGCAGTTATGATCATTACACCTACTTTTAACACCATTACAAAACAATAACACTATGACAACTGAACACAGAAACGGCGAGAACCAAGAGAATTTTCGTCTGTACTTCGATTTGAACAGGAATAAGAACATTTGCAAAGATTCTACCATTTTGATGTATGCATTTTTCAACGAGTTTTGGTGGCGCGGACGTGAAGCGGTTCAACGTCGCGTATTTTTCGTACGGTACTAAATTTGGTGTTGCCATAAAAAGGACCGATGTACCCTAATATTATTAGAAAACTGATCTGTCAATGGGTAAGAGTGCTTTCAAAATAGTTTGGTTTGGCTCCTAGTCTGGAAGTGATAATTTTAAAACCAACTACCAATTACTTTCCTATCTTGTCACTTCATCATCATCACATCGGGTCTCCCTTCAATCGTGTGGGACTAGAGCGTACTCTGCCACGCTGATCCAATGCAGATTGGCAGAGGCCGGTGTTTTCAAGCCGCCCCAAGGCCACCGACTTGACTTATCTACTGTCATCTACCAATAACAGCCGGGACCGACAGCTTAAATTGCCCTCCGAATTACGGAGAAGCTCGAAATAACGAAACCGATCCAAACACTGGCTAGCGTCGACAACGCTTGACTTGCGTGTTCATTTAGAGTGCGACACACAGCGAGCTCTTCGTCACCTGACCTGTCACCTAAGTAATAGTAATTGCAAGATATTATCACAATAGATTAAAATCAGAGGACAACATAGAATAGAAAATACTTTTAATAAATACTATGAATATTACCTAAGTCTAAACAGTAGAGCGGTGATGTATAAAATTACATCATTACACTGTGGTTTTATTGTTACGCATATAAAATAATAATGTGGTTAGATAATTCTCTATACGAAAATTTCCTTTTAGATGGGTAAAATTTAATCTCATGGCAATATTCGTTTTGACATAAAGAAAATATTGCCAAGCTTAAAAAAAAATCGACGCGTTCAAAACTTAATTTAAACAAATAATAAATTTCGTTGTTGTTAAATTACTAAAACATAATTAAAGATACATAATTATTATTTCTAAATTATTTTATGCGATATTTTATTGAATTGGAAGCTTCCAATTTAATACATATAATAAAAAAATATTTATTTTAGCGCCATCTATGGTGGAATTAGATAAATATTTCATTATGTAGGTAAAGACTACTCTAATAGATGTCGCTATGAGTTAAAAACCTATGAGTTTGTAATTTTTTATAGTTTTACTACTTAGCCATCTTTTAAACTTAGGTCGTATAAAATTACACACATTGTAAAATTGAGATCGTAATTTAGGCATCATGATAACTTTGTAATTTATTATGGCGAGGAATCTTTCGCGAGCTATGTATGTAGGTACGTTTACCTACCTACTTCATGTGAAACCTCAAAATCAAGTTTATAAACCTACCTATCCATTTATTGATCATTGCACATGTTTACATACTAAGTAATGTTAAACATAATGTACTTAATATAATCTCAATACATAAAGAAACTATGTAGAAAAAAATTATAATCAAACACTATCCTAGAAGCCAACGCTCCTGGCCCTCAAAGACATGAAACAATTAAGCGCCATCTGGTGTAGTGTACTCTAAAACATCATATATTCAATACTATACCTGGACGCCAACGCTCCTGGCACGCGCACGCAGTCAGGAGCGTTGGCGTCCAGTCAAGTTTCATGATTTCGCCGGCCAGGAGCTTTGGCGTCTTACTTACGTACTCCGCTGGCTCAGTGACCCGAAGTGGATTGGCCTCTGATACTAGAGTGCGCCATGGTTCTCTGCTCTGCACGAAGTTCCGTCAGTCCACTGCTTCCATCTCGTGCAGATCAGCCAGCACTGCATCGCTCCAGCGATACCTGGGGCGGCCAACCGGACGCCTGCCCGACACCCTCCCCACATATGCTGCCTTGACGCTCCCTCCTCCATTCTTTCAAGATGACCGAGCCAGCGGAGGCGCATGGATTTATAAACACCAATTATGATTGGTTCGTTCACCAGTGCCTCTAACTCCGCGTTCTTTCGGACTCTCCAGCTTCCGTCCATATTTGTCGTCGGTCCGAGGATTTTCCGGAAGATTTTACGCTACGCTACCAAAAGCTGGTTCTCCTCCTTAAGTGTCAACGTCCAAGCCTCACAGCCGTATGTTAATATAGGCCGTATTACTGTTTTATAAATCAGAAGCTTGGTTCTTCTACTAAGAAGCTTGGACGTCAATACCTTATGTAACGCCGCACTGCATCTTAGGGCGTTTTGGATGCGGACTTACGCGTATTAGTATCGGTGACAGTGCAACCATGATACTTAAATCTTGCCACACCTTTATACACCGTTTCTTCTACGTGAAGGTTAGAGCGGCTTGAGCGAACGTCTTTGTACCGTTTCATATGAAGGTATTACATATAAGGACCCTTCCGGCTTCCTTTCCCAGGACTTTAACTGCTTCCGTTACAGCTTCGCGATTTTCACCCAGCAATTAAGGCCAGGTCATCTGCGTATCCTATAATCCTGTGCTTTTCTCCTAGTTAGACTCCTGTATTCAGCGTGAGAAGCTTTTATAAGGCCTATTCCAGAACTAAGTTGAAAAGCACCGGAGACAGAGCATCGCCTTGTTTAAGTCCGGTATTTACCGCGAAGTCCTGAGTGCTGGTGTCCCCCACTTTCACCCGCATTCTACTTTCCTCTGTAGCTACTTGTTCTGTCTGTTGTTTGACGTCTAGTCTAGCATAATATAATAAAATTGTAAGAATTTTGTTGAGTACCGAGCTACCGAGTACTTACTGACATTAAAAAAATCCGTGGCGCCACTATCGCTTCACAGCAAAAACCATTCTTCATTAAAATAATTAGACGACTTTCACAAATAATGGTGGCTGATATTTATCTTTTGTTGTTGTTTTTCCATTTAGCTTTTTGTTACAGAAATAATATTTTTAGAGTGGCTGTTGTCTAAAAGGATTGTTTGTCTTCAAGTGTAAATCTTTATAAAATGTTGACAAATCTATTTATCCCACGAAGGAATATAATCTCCTAAGTAAAAAAATATGTAATACATAGGTACCCGAGATTTTTTTGCCATGTAGGATGAGAAAAAAATTCGATAGTTTAGGCACTGGAGATTAAAATTTAGCAAAATAGTTAACTTTTTTCTTTGCACCCGTCTCGCCGCTGTAACTATGGTCACACACAAATAATTATAGTACTTATTTACTTTATGGTATCGCGTGTTTAATTTTGAAATCACAAAACTACTATTTATTGCTTTTAAATTTCAAATTTCAATAATAAATCACTTTGTAAGTGTTAATTATTACACTAATATTTTTTAAATGCGAAATTCGCAAAACTTTCGTGATTAAATAAAATTTGAATTGAAAAGTTTATAAAATCGGTTTAATTATACTCTTAACTAACTATACTTGACATAAAAAAAAGTTAACCCTACGATTAGTGAGCGTTTCGGCGAAAATGCTTAGAATAACCACTAATGCTGAGTACACATGCAATAATATTTCGATAGAAGCCAATTTTTAAGTGAAAGGAATTTTTCAGTACAATGATAATAATATTGCAGAATGGTTAGGATTCGAATAGCCGACTCTCAACTCCATTTACTTATTTAACTTTTTTTATGCCACAAATTTGTCAAACATGCATACGGCTCGCCTGATGGTAAGCTACACCGTAGCCTATAAACGAATCCAGCTACAATTAAAAGCTAATAAAAATAAATATTATTGAGATTAATGCTTTTCCGAGATTACTTCTTCACTTCAGCGAGTGTGCGGAAAACTGAGGCCAGTGGGGCAATTCACGTAACAAGATCCGATTCTACTTCACGACACTCGCTGTCTCACTCATACAAAATAGAAATTGAACGGGACAGCGAGTGTCGTTGAATCGAAGTAGAATCGGTTCTTGTTACGTGAATGGCCCCACAGATTTCAAGAGTGTATCCGATGAGATGGGGGCATTTATATAAAATGACAACAAAATCCGCTGCTTACTAGCTCGGACATGTTTTAATTTTATCTTAGTATACTTTATCAAAATGTTTCTTTTAGATCTAAGTTTTATCACATTTTTTTTAATTATAGTTTACTTAGCGTTATAAATACTTAAATTAATATGTTTCGTAGTTATTTTTTAATCGTTTAATCCAAGATCTTCTACCGCACCGGTCGGTAGTCGGTACCCCGTAGGTACATAAGTACCTACGTATGTGCTTCCCGGCTCAAGTAGCCCATGGGCCATGTAGCCATAGAGCACATGCTCTACCACTCTTTTTTGAAAAAATAAATATTAAACTAGTTATAGCTGAACCCACAGAACACAGAAAGAAGTTGTATTGTATTCTGATATCTGTGGCTGAACCATTCTTTGAACGCATACGTACAGCCCATCTATATTTTTCAAAATATAACATCAATATTTTTAGTTAGCGCTTTTTTGTAGTTATTTTCATTTGAAACCACTTTACGAACACATTTATCAGATGGTCCCCAACCGTTTTACCCGTTCTAATTATTCATTGAAGTACTCTAGAATGAACACGTAAGTTAAGCAACGTCGATCGTAGCCAGTGTTTGGATGGGTTTCGTTATCTCGAATTTCTCCGAGCTTCAGAGAGCACGTAAGCTGCCATGTAAGGATGACAGTCGTTGAACCAAGTCGCCTTCATTCGGGTTGACACCACTGACCTTTGCCAATCCGCACTATGGAGCAGCGTGGTAGAGTACGCTCCAAACCCCTCCAATTGAAGTGAATTGTGTTTAAAATTTATACGACGTAGTTTTGATCTACTAATTAAGTATATTATTTCGTAAAATAAACTTATACTGTTTTGACAATTCCAGTTTATGTATTTAACGTTTCATAGCAAGATGTAAGCATCGTTTTGAAACTTTTTAATTATCATGTTATGTTATTTGCATTGTTTTATTAATTAATATTTTATTCGTTTAATTTAAGCGGCAATCGATATTTTCTGCACTCCCAATGGTTGACTGGTAGAGAATGCAATTAGCATTAAGGCCGCCTAATGTATCAGTAATTTGTGTATTGTGGTCAATAAAGTTATATAAATAAATAAATACTGAAAATCTCTTTCATTTTTTCAACTAGTATATTATCTAATTTTCCATAGTTCATAAAAATATTTAAAAAAAAACTCAATTTCGCCAAATTGTCGTACAAAAACCATGTCCCCACGAGCGCAGCTGCATTGGCCAAGGTCAGTGCCATTGTACAGGCCGAGTGCATTGCCCAAAGACTGCATACGGCGAAAAATACACACACACAAACACACAGACAAGTTTGTGTGTGTGCGAGGTACCGCCCGACAAGAAGTATCCGAATTGTCGGCCAAAGATTAATATTATAACAGACTAGCGAAATCCCACTTTCCCGATCAACAATTCAAAAGATTGAGAACAAGCAATAAGGATTGACGTCCGGGGGAGAAACTACAGTCTTGGATCTCACAACGAATTTTATCAGACAGAAATATGATGGTGTAGGAAGTTTCTTAGGATGTCTACGTCATACAAAAGGATCCTTCAAGCGGAGCGTGAGTGAAGAGACATCTTTCAGGGCACCTGTTTTTAGCAGGTTAAGAAAAAAGGAGTAAAAGAAATTGGCATTTCGGATGTCACTCACCGAATGAAACGCTTTTTTGCTCTACGTCGATATTCTGTGAGAGGGTGGAATGTGCGCTGGCCTAGAGGATAGGAGGACCATTTTACTCGTGTACTTCTCGTGTTGAACTAGCCTATTCATATTGTACTATGCAATGTAATTACCATTATAAATTACAAAGTGTGTACCAATTATTAGCATAAAAATCTTTGTGTAACCTGCTCAACTCTATCATTGTTGACTGTACAAAATGTTCAATAATGTATTTTTTTCTATATAAAATCCAAACCACACATAAGAACCATAAAAAAGCCATCGCATTTATAACACTCTTATGTGCTAAACGCATCTAAATCCATCGAATCCACAAAAAAAAAATCTACCTGAATCCGACCAATCATATTCTTTGACGAATACAAACAAAAAATAATGGCCAGTACCCACCCGAATTGCACTCACACACACACATACACACACACATACAAGTTTTAAGAGAGGCGGCTAAGGTCAGGGTTACATCTTTTGGTTTCGAATTCTCGATTTCGGTTTCGACGGCTGCGTGCGCGCATGTTGCTTGTTTTTTGTTTTGTTTTGCAGCATTTTATTCAGTTTAGTTCTGTTATTGGTGTGATTATAAAATAATAACAATGTTTTTTTTTTATAATCACATAATGTTTCTTAGCACATACTTTTTTTCCGTTATTTTTATTCATTTTTCATTGTTTTTTTACCTGGTGGAAGGAACAAATTTTGAAATTGATTTTAGTTTTAAGTGGAAATTAATTTCTAGCTTTAAAAAAATAAGTAATTTAGTTGGATCTATTTAAAATAGGTAAGTAATTAATAAGTAACTAATTCATATTTTCAAGTTCAGGATAAATGTTATAATCGAAAATTGATGATTGTAATGCTTTATACGTGGAATTAACTTCATTCAAAAAATTACTTCATGCTTAATTTAAACTCGTGCTAAGTTTATTTTTATTTTTATATAAAAACCTTGTCGTCCTTAATTTAACTTAACTATAGTTCAACGTACTGTCCACAAATAGCCACCAAATTATAAAGCCGGTTGCCAAACGACGGGAGACGAGTCCTCCATTTTGGCGCGTAACCGCCCGGCGCCATCTTGAATTTTTATTTTTTATTATTTTTTTTGAGAATGAGACGATGATGATTATTTTTTTATGGCTCTATAGAGGTTTACGAAATATGATGTGATTTTTGCACTATTTTGATTGATTTTCATTTGCAAGTTCTTGCGGATGTATACTTAATCGCGCTAATAATAATATAAAGACTAAATTGCTCATTGAAACTTTATTCGAAAATTTGTCAAATTTTTGTTGTTTTCAAGATTTAATACTTATAAATATGGTCAGTGTGATAAGAAATATCAACGTAAACAAGTGTAAACGCAACACTCTTCAGATACTTACATACTTTTACATAGAGATTTATTTAATTATATTACGTAACATTTTTTCTTTAAAAATTTTGAATTATCTGTTTGCGTTTTCAAACAATATAGGTACTTACTTAAACGAAAATATAATTAATATTATGACGTTAATTTAGACTTGTATTGTTAAATAGAATGCCTGCCCGTAATTTATAAGTCGGCCTTCGAACCAAGTGCTTCGAGCCTCCGGCAGAACATTCGCAAAAGATGGCTAACCAAAAATTATTTACGGATATGTATTATTAGCGGTTTTCCATTTTATATTTTTGTCCTACTGTTCCCGTTTTGAGATATTTATTGTGTTTACGAGACATTTGGTCGATGCGTGCTGTTAAATTATTTTTTTTGGGGTTCCCTAATAAAAAAATAAAAATAAAAAAGATAATGGCATTTCAAGTTCTGGAAGGATAAATGGTGAAAATTAAAAAAAAAACTATGGACTCTCGGTCGATCAAATCTTTGAAGCTCAGCTTGTACACTATCCCACATATCCGTCTTACAGTTGAACCCTCTACCAAACACCTTGAAGAGAAAAAAATATTTTTTTCGGATTTCCTAAATAAACAAAAATTAGGACTGTTCGTGAAAAAAATGCCAAGTACGGTAAATGTTTAGTGGTGGGACGATTTATTTTATAGAACTTTTTTATAAGAACTTGGATGCGATTTTGTAATATCGCCCCGCTTAGAGCTATTAACGGCTATCTGGCACCAAATTCTTGTGTAGATAGTCGGTTTTACGTTTTGTTCCTCTGACCTGGTCACCTAGATACATCCCATAACTTATATATTTATATGGACTCATTGCTTATGTCTGAAATAAAGATTTATTATTATTATAACTACTGTATCGTCATTTAGTTAGATACATTTACGAATTTTGTAAGTAGATAAAATAGGCACATTGTGTTTTTAGGGTTTCGGAACCCTTATAAGATCACTTTGTTGTTCGTCTATCTGTCCGTCTGTATGTCTGTCAGTCAAGACCCCTTTTCTCTGGTTCTAGAGAAAAGGGGGGTTGATACCTCCATGCGTTTTAGAGAAAAGGGGTCTTAGCTTGATAGCTAAAACTCATATCAAATACTCACGTCTACTTATACTAGGAGCTGTGAAAAAAGCATAAATTTTTGGTTACACCATACAATAAAAATATTAAAAATAAAATCAAAACAGGTTTGTACGGAACCCTCGGTGCGCGAGTCCGACTCGCACTTGGCCGGTTTTTTTAGAGGTGCGTTATATAGGTTGCGATAAAAACTTAACTTATAGGAATGGCTTTTGCCCAGCAGTGGGATCTTAATAGCTAAACAAAAAAAACTTAACACACATACAGAACCTATTAAAATAAGACTATTTTACGCAGTGGATATTTTTTTAAGAGAACCTAGAGAACTATGTGTGCTGCAGCCATTTAAAAATCTCAGTGTAATCTTTACTCACAGTTATAATTATAATATTCTAATCTAACTTTCTGTATACGGAACTCTCTTTATACGATGCGTAACTATTATTCAAAGTTAGTAACTAAGTAAACTATTTTTTCCGTATAATTAATTATTAATTCAGTTACAGATGTCTCATAATAAAATGACCAGTAATTTGTATTATACTCCATCTGCTCGCTATTGTAATTTATTTTTACATTATGTGTGTTCTTACACTTTTTGTGGCAAACCGAACTTCTTTTTTATATTTTTTTAATAGCCATGCGTGTCCCGCTGCTGGACAAAAGCCTCCCCTTCCTCCCTCCATACAACCCTGTCCTATTTTTATACAATTGTATATTTTTTTTATCACACTACTCTACTTGCGAAGTTGCGACCAGTGAACACAATATAACTGAACTATTAAATCGTGTCGAAGCAGTCAGCCTTAGCTTTGGATTGAAACTCAATAGACAGAAAACGAAAATGATGATTGTCGATAAAAACAGCAACAATGCTCCGGAAGTCACCGAGATTGCAAAATGCGAAGTAGGCCATAATAATATGTCTATTTGGGTTCCCTTGTATGTAACGAATACCGGAGGATCTGAGGATGAAATCAAGCAAAGAATAGTCATCATTCACACGGAGCGCTTGATAATGCAGGGCCGAGTGCAATGGCTGCAGATCCAGAGGACGATCTCCTCTAGGCTGGACCGACCAAATCAAGACTCTGACCCAGGAACCTCTCAATAGTCTCAATGAATGCGCAAGACAAGCTTCCACCAGAGACAGATGGAGAACGATAGTGAGACATTACCGGGAGACACGCGTGGCCACGACTACTCTGTCAAGAGTATTCAACTGAGAATTTTTTTTTTTTTTAAATTGTCTATATATGTCATTTTTTTAATTGTTATTCATTTTAGTTTTCCCGCTCTATCTTCTCGCAACACTAATGAGCTGTAATTACTTTAGTAGAATAATAGTTCAATGCTTAACAACAAATTTTTCCATTAAAATTATTTTCCCCCATAATACCCACTATCCATGCTCTTTACAAATTCCGCTACCTACTTTTAAAGTTAAGTTACTTTAGTTTAGCTCTCATAGAATTAAGACGGTTTTGCAATCTACTGGAATCAAAGTAGTTAAACAACAGCTCACAGTTTTTCAAATAACATACTGTTTTAAATTGCTCTCTTACGTAGTTGCTAAGGAAGGTCCTTTCAATACTTCCTAGACTTCCTATTTCATCTAATTCATTTTGAGTTCCAAGACAGCTGTAGTTTCTCCCACGGGACGTCAAAAACCTTCATTGCTTATTGGCAATCTGAGGTCACCGTTGTTGATTCTGGCTACACAGGAGACACATCGATGGGAATGTGTGGTGGGCTTGTCATGTGATAAAAATTATTAAATAAAACAAATTGACATCAACAAATGAAAGAATTTTATTGTATACAGGTTTTAAATATCCTTGCACAACTTACACCTGCTTATCCAGCCACGTCATTAAGTTAACGTAAAGATAAAGTATCTTATATATAGAGGACATTACATATGAAAAAAAAAATCACCTCAAATCATTCAAGTTTACAGTTTAGTATACGTAAGAAACAGTTTTTTTTTTACAAATTGTCTACAATTCCACGATTTCAAATCAATCTTTCTTTTTGAGTCGCCAAGCGACCTTTTTTTGGACGTTTTTTTAACTCTTTATCAAAAAGTCAGTCGAATCGCCATTTCAGCTCAGCTTTCCAAATTCGCGTTTTAAAATTTGACTAGATTTTTATTTAACAGTAGCACTATGCCAATCACTTTCTGCCAATTATATTTCCCTTCTACATGAGCAGCATTGAACAATAATAAAACTATGAACATCACTTTTTATACTGAGGAAGTGAGAAAAATATATAATATTCATAATTTATTAATAAAAAATAAATGTGTCGCTAATTATTTATAACGCAAAATCGTCTATTTATATGTTATGAAAAAAATAAACAATTATAATAAAAACTAAAGGAACAAAATAACAAAAAATAGAGGCGAGTAAGGTATATTGAAAAAAAATATTCCATTAAAACTTGTACTCAATAATTAAATAACAATATTATAATTTGATCTCGTCAGCTCCATAGTTGTGCCGAATTATTGGTTAAAGCATAATTGGCTTTTACTGTCTCCAAATGTCTTGAACAACCCAACTAATGTATCAAGTATAAAAAAATTAATAAAGCAAAAAAATAATATGTCAAAATTCAATGTTTACTTTACAAAACAATTAATTTTATAATGGTACATTAAAGAAATTATAACACTATTTTCAAACTACCATAATAAAAAGTGTGGCAAAAATTGAATCTTGTCACGTTTTGACACAATGTCACCTGCGTGATGTCTACGCCATATTTAACCAACAATTCGTCATAGAAAATCATGAGCCGTCCTTTATTAACAGTGTCTTCTATGATATACATTGGTCCAATACCTGAATTTTTATGTTATTATATCGTCGTCTCAGTGCTTGTTTGCAATTAAGAATTGGTCACATTTTACAGAAAAAAAAAATGCTTTTTGTAAAACATTTGATAGCCAAGCAAACTTGTAACGAATTGATTGTGATTTTTTATCTAGAATTTTTATTCAATAATCGATAGCCCCGACGAATAAATGTAAAAGTGATCTTACAACACAAAAAAGATGTAAGTACTGGCATCTTTACTAACATTTACATTCTTTATGTTTTTCGTTTACGCTCTTAAAAGTTCGTTAACAAAGAAAAGCCAAGACTTTTCTAATCTTTTTTTATTTATTTATTTAACTTTATTGACCACAATACAAAGTAATGATACAATTGGCGGACTTAATGCTAATTGCATTCTCTACCAGTCAACCATTGGGAGTGCGAAAATACACGAAAGCGGCTATGGTTTTTAAAACATGACTACTTATATAACGTACAAACTAAAATTATTATAATAAATACATAAATAAATACATATATAAATATATATAATACATACAAATATATAATATAACTGATGATTATCTGAGACAATAAAATAATGTTGATGATGATTAATCACTTCCCAAAATTAACATTTTTTTTCTACAAACAACCACTGAACCGACGATTTTTTTTTGTCGTTTTAAAAATAACGTCACCAATTTACATCTTTACAAAGAAAACATACGTTTCCCCAGCGTTGTGATGTGTCCAAAGCGTTTCGAATAAATACAATGTAATTTCGCTTTCAATAAACATAACATAATCTAAAATTAAATGCTTTTTGTTGTACATAATATTTATTTTTTAAAACAGAAAACTGTCTCCATCAAACGAACCACTGTTCCTACCGGTTGTTATCCATGATAATTCTAAAAATGTCAATAATAATAAGTTTGAATTATTGCAATATATGTAGTACAATAATTATTGTTTAAAATTAATCTTCTAGAAATACATATAGATGTATAGAAAAAAACAGTTAGTGACAATAAAGGTGATACTTACATTAAAATAGAAACATATTATGCCATTTTGCGACTAACATTATAATGTAGTTATTGTTCTAAAAGAACAATGCTTTTAGCATAAAAAATACATTTGTTAGTCGAAAAATGGTGATGTACAGTCGAAAACATTGAAACGTTTCTACGCCACAACTACAACTTGTGTCAAAAATGACATAAGTGTGACAAAACATCAATGTAGTCGATTGTATTAAGTTGCAGCCACACAAACAAACAACATGTGTTCACGAATGCTTAGAAATAACGGCTGACAATGTCTTTTAAAATTATTCTATGTCACGTAAACATCGCTTTAAAAACATTCGAATATAAAAATTCGATATTTGATCATTAAAAAAAAGAATTTGAATTTCGAAAATGTATTTCCGTTGTGACGTTTCCGTGACTTAGAATAAACACAGCAGAAGGTACGATTCATACTCGTATAAGAATAACACATTCACAATATCTCGCGGATTCCTAAAGTTTAATTTAATTAAAAATGCAACTTCCCTTCATTGTCTTTTGTTCCTGGACCAGTCGAGGACCGTTCAAGATTTCTAACCTAACCCTTACAGAATTTATTACATTTACGAAAAAAAATTAACAAAATATTAAAGAATCACTACCTGCTACCTATTAATTGAAAATTACGCTAGAATATTAACTAAAATTCTTAAACTATGTGGAAAAATGATTGAACAATATACAGAAAAATGATTCACTAATAAAAACCAGTGACTGTGTAACGCACATCTTCAAAATATCTGTCAAGCTCCTAAAAATTAATTAGGGTTACTCGAAATTTACTTTAGTCAGTAAATTAAATATGTCAAGATTTTCTCAAAAACATACAAAAATAACATGTGACAAAAAAAAACTTGGTTTTTTAATGAGCCTGACTGTACTAGGAATATCAAATGAGGTACTTTCATAAAGGCAGCTTATATTTTTTTTAAAGTAACATTTTGAAAACGTGCGTTTTTAGACTTCAAAACAATAAACTGCGCAGAAATGGGACAGCTCGGGACAAGCCATCAGAATTGACAACGGCAACCACAGATTGACAATAAGGAATTGGTCGGTGTTCGTGCGTCGGCAGTACGTAGTCGAAGCACGAACAACGACGAATTCTTTTTTCTACTATGTAATATTAAAAATTATTTTATGTATGTATTTTTTTCTATGAAACGTGTTGTTTACCAAAACCTGTTGACGCACGAACATCAAAATCTTGGAACTCACAACGAATTTAAAAGATATTAGTGCGAAGAATTTGCCTGTCTTTGACATAGACAGTATTATTATATGTCAAAATGTGTTTATTTTATATCAGATTTTTAAAACAAAAATGATCTGGGAGCACGGTAAGCATTTCAGGCCATTTTCGACCCATTGTAGTGGTGTAGGCTGTAGGTAAAGCTCAATTTTCCCTTTACAGTTTATTATTCTGACGTCAGATGTCACTGTCAATAACATTTTAAGTGTTAAAAGCCATTGAGATGTTATGTAACTAACTAGAGCCGGCGTTGAATTTTTTTCCTACCGACTGAGACACTCAGAAAAAACTACTTAGGCGTTTATTCTTTAAAACTGTTCGACTTTTATAATTTTTTTGACAGATATTACTATCTGAAGACTTATTCAGTGGCAGGTAAGGTAGTAATTATTGATAATAAATTAATTGATCAATATTTAGTTATATAAATTCAAATTAAATTAATATAATAATATTTAAATTTAAATTATTTAAAAAATATATTATTTGATTTAGATTGTTATTAGTGGTTTTGTTTGAACGCTAATAATTGTTTAATCAGTCCTGCAAACCTCTTTCTTTATAATTGTATTTCATTTTCCAATTGAGCTCAATTGTTATCTTTACATAGTAAAAAATATTAAGACGCATCGCAGTAAAAAAACATGCTTGATTTTGGTTATCTTAATAAACATTCTATAAATGGCGCAGCCGTGAATATTGGCGCAGTAGGTAGGATTACAATCTTGTCTACGTCCTAACGCATTTGTGAAATAGTTGGCGCAGTAGGTAGGATAATCAGGCGATGTTTCTCCACGTCAACTCTAGCCCATAACAGCTCAATGGTAAAGGCGGTGTATACAATTTGTACAGACCGGCCCAGCGCATGCGTGGCACTCGGCATATTTTACTACATATCAGTCGCAACTCTCTTTTAACCCGGGAATCGAACCCCAAACACTTTGCACAAAAACAATGATATTTATAACATTTCAATACAATATTATAATCATTAAGGTTATTAAAATAAAGCCACTTAAAATTAACTAACGTTACAAAATAAGATTAAACAACATAATTTGTTCCCGATGCGAAAAAATTTTTTTTTATTAATAATATAATAAAAAAAAAGTAATAACATTCTAAACGGAATGTCCTTTATTATCTAGATTCTCTTTGCAAATTGTCCCTTCCTATTTCTGTACAAACTTACACAAAATAACTGTTTTCTAAGACTGTATCATGATTGGGCGTATAATGGGCGGCAGACTGTCACTATTCGTGTTTCTGTACATTTTTTACAATCGCGAGCAATTTAACTTTAAATTGGAGTACGCTCGTAACGTCGCGCCGACCCAGGATCAGGTAGCGTAAAATGAGCCGCTCATTCTTCGCCCAATGAGGACGCAGCCTTAAGCTATCAACAAATGTCAGGCGTAACACACAGTTTCGTGTACGTATAAAAAAAAATGTTGTTCGCGGTTTTTTTTTTGTTTGTTTTTCCCTCGAAATCAATCCGAAATGCGGTCTGGTGGGGCGCATGAGTGAACGATTATAAAGTATTTTTTTTCATACAATGTATATTTTTTTACATTGTATACTTAAATGCACATAACGTTTAATATAGAACGACTTTTGGAATAAATGCTAAAAAGACTTCAAAAATATGCAGAGACAAACGAAAATTGAAACATATATATCGACTAAGTAGTTTAAAATTTTGAATATAAAAATTTTTGTTTTTTTTTTGGAAGAGAACGCATTCGACATCTCGGCATTCGGGGATATGTATTATGATTTAGATATCGATATTTTTGCCAAAAAAAAACTTTTTTTTATAAAATTCAGTCCGTGAATCTAGATTGACCAGTCGAAATGTCGAGCACAATCTCCATACTATATTTTGCACATAATCGTGGTCTCCGAAGAAAATGTATGACATTATACTTTTATAACTTGTATATAATATATGTATATTTCAATTACATACATAATACAAAGATTTCTTAATTTCCATGAGGCGCACGTACACATATCTTACAATAACTATCGTATGTTAATTTTATATCCAAATAGTTTTCACCTAAGTTTACTTTGGGAGAGCGTATACATTTTTTTTCACCATACTTCATTAATATATTTTTGATTGAACACCAAAAAATTTCACAAATTTGAAGATATCAATTACTTTTATTTAATTTTTTTTTGAGGATTTTTGGGAATAATTTTTAAAGTCGACAAGAATATAATAATGATTATTCACACACTTTTGTATAGTCGATAAAACATTTAAAACTTGGACCTTGAAAAATAAGGATATATCTTCTTATGATACCATAATAAGAGTACATAAAATATATATAAGTTCACTAGACGTTAACGTACTTGCATGTATAAAGTGGGGCGGGCCCCGCTGGTGAAGCAAACCGCATTCGCATCGTAACACCTAAATATCACATTCAGTAATATGGAAACCCACGTGGTAGCTTAGACAAGGTAAATTACTATTTTATACAAAATAATAATTGCACATAAGTCCGAACTCACGCGGCGCGAGCGGGCCCCCCGGGGGAGGGGGTCGCGCCCGCGCCGACCCGGGGCCGAGCCCCTCCCGTCGTTCAAGCGCCACAAGAACTACGCGTGTAGCGTTAATAATTTCATTCAATATATTACCTATCTAATTATAAAAACACCGCACAAAATCTGCAATAGTTCACTTAAAAATCGATAACATTTACACTCATAGCTAGCTTTATATTTAATTTGTTACATTGTTTTTTTATTTACTTAAAATTATTTAAATATTTAATTTTTTAACGTTAACTTTTGGTTGTCTTTTACTTAAAAACAAGATCAAAAATCGAGGCTCTCCTGTTTTTGTGGAAATTTTGTACAATCCCTGGCGTCGCGGGCGCCGGGCCCCGCGGGCCCCGCGGGCGCGCCCGCGCGACGCTGCCGACAGATCCGATCTACATGAACTAACTCTATTGCGATATTGCATAAGTAAAGCTGTGGTACATTGAACTGGTTGTGACTTTTAGGTAACTATTGTGATATTTGGTGATTAAGTGTTGATGTATGCATAAACTGTGTGAGAGATAGTCTGGGCTGACGGAGGAAGCGGAACGGAAACTGGAATATACCTGACTAACATGAAGGGTAAGTGTGTAAATGCGCAAACGACCCAACCCAGTCGATCTGTAAAATACGAATAAAAGCCTGTATCTATAGTTATTGTCACTACAACAGTATACACAAATAATGCGTGAGTTTTGTATGAAGAAAACTATTGCACACTAATAAGTCGTCATCGTGAGTCGTGCCCCGGCGCATCGAGCGTCGGGCCGCGGCCGGGGCACCGCGCGGCGGCTTCGGCGACTCGCGCCTCTCCCAACGGAATGTACTTTACATAATATTATCACAAGACTGAGGAGATCGGAGCGTCTCGGCGCGGTTCAGTATCCGGGCGACCAACACTAGGAGCTAACACTAGAGTCACGTCACTGGAAAGGGTGCAGCGGGAAAGCCCGCAAGTAGCACTAGGCGCTGTCGGGCGGCGCGGCGGGAGGCGGCGGCGGCGGCGACGCGGCGCCCGCCGGCGGCGTGGGCGTGCCGTTGCGCGGGCGCAGCTTGTCCGCGCGCAGCCGCTGCACTGTCTCGCGGATGTCGGCCGCCAGGTCTGTGTCGAGGCGCGCGCGCCGCGCCGGCGGCCCGTCCTCGGCCGGCGAGCCCGCTAGCCGCCGGAGCAGGCTGGGCGCTTCGGCCGACGGCATTGGTGGCCGCGGCTCCGCCGTCAGCTGCTGCAGCAGAGCGGCCCGCGCCGGTCGCTCCAGACTCGACCGGATGATGCCCTCTAGGAATGACCCGTTGGCCGGAGGCGGCGCCTCCTCACGCAGTCGCCGCATCATGTGCGACGCGTACAGGTCCGGAGCCGGCGGTGGGAAGCTGGCGTTCGCCCAGAATGGGTAGCCCGGCGGGTAACCTGTTTCGGGTCCGTTTAGGCCATTAGAGAAAGGCTTCGTCGGTGGTTTGGGCGCTTGCGGCTTCGGGGGCGGCGGCTTGACATCCTGCTGAGGCTTCGGCTCGCGTTTTCGTGGTCGCATCAGATGCCGCTCCTTTACCTTGTACTCCAGAGTGGAGTGCGGCACGCCATAGTAGGAGCCGGCTCTATGCACGGACATTTCACCCCGCTGCACAGCTTTGACGGCTTCCACCAGGCTATCTCTATCGTAGTTCCTGTATTTTCCCCTCTTAGGACGCGTACCTTTGCCCCCGGCGGCCGGCTGGCCGTTATTATTCGTCGAGGCACGAGAGTTGCTTGGTGTAGGGTAATTCCTTTGGTTATCTGGTGGAGTTTTGATGACAGAGACGTGTCTCTCAGGCGGTCTCATATACGGTAGATCACTAGCCTGGGGTCTATCAGGAAGTTGTTGGAACTTCTGGCTGATACTTCTAACTATGACGTCGTTTATCGACGTGAAGAGGTGCTGGTTGGGAGGGTCGGCGAAGAAAGCCGGCAAGTGTGGTTGTGGGTTGACTGGTGGTTGAGGGGGTTGGAGGATCGGTGTGATGGGCGTGACGGGGGTAGTTACAGGTGTGGCAGGGGAGGGGCTGTTCTCGTTCGGAGGGTTGAAAGTTGGTATTTTGAGTATGACGGAGGGGGGCGAGTCGGATCGGTCGAGGTCGCTGTCAGGCTCGGAGTCATGATGGTCGAGGCCGGGGCCGAATTTGTTGACCTTGTTGCGCAGAGTGGAGCGGGGGATGCCGTAGACGGCGGCGGCTCGCCGGGTGCCGAGCCGGCCCGACTGGATGTCCCTCAAAGCCGACTGCAGTTCGTCGTCGGTGTAGCTACGCCGGGTTGCGCTGTTGCTGGTACATTCCAGGGCTGCGCGCTTCAACCTATAACAATACAGAAATTTGATTTTAAAACATAATTTATTTAAATATGTATTTCGTACATAATTTTCACAATTGCAAACATAGTAGAAGGCAATTTCAAAAGCAATTTGAATAGAGAAATATACAGGTTGGCCAGTTGGTAACAATTATGATACGCTCTTATTAATAAATGCATTATTGAAAAAAAAACCTACGGAAATGAAAAAAGAGAAAAAATTGAGAATGAACCAAAACTATCAATAGCAAAAGAAACGTACCTACTCTTAATAATTTATCTATTGAAACATCTTAAAACTTTTAATGAATCCGGTTAAATTGTGTTACAAGAGCCTCGCTTCCATTGCCGGGATTTAAGCTAAGGATACCTACTACGAAAAGAATTATTTCTTTCAAAAGATTTTGTACAATACCCCACAAAAAGAGGGATGTTTCCATACCTCAATAAACTGTAACCATGTCAGTGGTACCTTCATTTGCTCATCGTCAGAGCCTATTTTACATATAACTACAGTAACAGCTCTAAAACCTTCAAGATCAATAATAAGATTTTCTGTATTTTCAACAGTTTGGTAACAATGCATAAAAAAATCCCATCCCACATTTCTACTTGTAAATTTTGCACATTTCGATACTGTATCTCTACAGCGATAAATTCAATGTATATTCATTCACCGAATGTCCATTTAAAAGTCAGTATGAATGAACAGCAATGAAGCCACACCTAGTATTTGTCCGCCAAACAAACCACCTGGTCAACAGCCGGCAATCGGGCGAACCAAACCCCACATTTCGAAACTATTAATATGTGATAAGCGAAGAGCGAAATATTTATTCTCAGTCGCGATAACGGACTGCCATGAATGCTTCTTTATCTTTTCCCTTTAGACTTTTATTTTCCAAAACACAACCGTAACATTTTAAATCTAATACCAATGTGTTAAAGTCTAAATTCATACGGAAGCTTTCAACGTCTTTAGTTTCATCTTGGTCTAGCTTTCTTATTTTTCGATATAATTCACACGGAATTTTGCACTTTATAATGTTGATTATAAACTGCATTGTCGCTTGGGTCTGACGTGTGCCGAGGATGCAAGGTCGATGCACTGGGAGCTATCGTTGCATTTTTATTTGTTTTGGCGAGTCATGCGACCCAGATCGCGGTCCCAACGAATGAATTTATTCAGTTATCGATTGGGTATTGTGTATAATATCGATGTTAAATTGGAGACATCGAGACATCGTCTTTATTCCACGTGCTATTGAGAATTTGCACTAAACAGCAATCGCTAATCTTGATGACGTATAGATATGGTGATGTTGCAGGCTTTGTTCACATCCGAATCAATGGATTGTCTTCCAAAGTGAAGATGTACAAAGCGGGTTTTGGAAATCATACTATCATACTAATATTATAAATGAGAAAGTGAGTTTGTTTGTTTGTAATTCCTTCACGGCTTGACTAAGCAGGCGATCATTATAAAAATTATACATATTGTTAGGGGTACAGAGCCCAACAAAGGCTAATTTTTACGCGGGCGAAGCCGCGGGAAACAGCTAGTAATTAATACCTCTTAGATGCGTATATGAAGCGATTTTAAATCGACTTCAAAAAACAGGAGGTTCTATGTTCTATGTCTTTTTATGTATGCCCGTCGATTTTCCGTCAATTTGTAGACCGATTTTGAACATTCTTTTTTGCAGCAGACTGAGTAGTAGCTGTTATCTGTGGCGGATTTAAAGTCTTTTCCGCCCTAGACCACGCAGTACCAGCCTCCCATTTCTAAGCTCCTTACATTTAGTCTAGAATGGTATATTTTTCGCCACTCTTAGCTGCCCTTAATATCTGGCCATCTTGGGCCCGGGCCTACGGTTAATTATAGGCCCTGTGACCTCAAAAAATAAAATAATAATCCAGGAATTCATGAGTAAATAAAGGTTATTACATCACTATTATATAACTACTGTATTCGAATATATCGTGTGTCCACGATGCATGACACACTTGCACGTCAAACTTTTTTATTGTTCCACAATATAATTTTTCCTGTGACAGACAATAACAAAGTACATATTCGATTTTAGTTTGTACAAACACATTTCTATTGCCATTCAGCGAGGTAACACTGAAAGCGTTTTGGGTACCCTGCCCACAAGGTAGTAGTTTTTAGTTTATTTTTTGAATAAACAAAAATTGATCGATATAATATCCTTGGAAAGGTCAGGTCAGAAACAGCAGGCATAGGAAGAGATTGAAAGCTGGTTTTCAAGTTTTTTTATATATTTCAACCGTTTCAATTTCATCATCAGCCATAAATCTAAGCAAATAAACCGTCCGTTGTACTCTTGTACGATAAACATTTCTTTCGCAATGTTGTTCATCGTAAAATGTGGCCATTGACACTTAAAGATATCGGTTCCTTGACTTTGTATTATTGAGCGTTTAATATACTGCATATACGCTTATCGGGAAGATTGGTACATAAATATGCTTACTTAGTTACAATATGCATAATATTCGAGAATTTTTTAAATAATTCTACGCAATTCATACAGCGTCTGGTCCCAATGACACATTAAATTGAACCTGACACAGTCATTTAGCCAATTTCTGAAACGCATCTTAATTTTAATTAAAGTACACATTAAGTCTCAACCCTACCGTGATCTTCATAATGCAAGAACAATCGAATCCGTATTGTGTAGTATATTTATCTCCTAACTAGTCCAAACAAAGTTCCTAAGTCAAAGTTTCTGCTTTCGACTTTTCCATCCACATGCCCTTTGTGAGCACTCATTTACTGAACTATACTTTAAAATAAATATAATTAGAAATGATAAAAATGGTCTCAACTGTTTCAATTAAGTTTCTTTCGACAAATTTGTCCCTATGGTAATTTTGCTTTGTTTCCAAAATGGAGGTAGTTTATAGAGTAACTTATTTATTTAAGTACAAATGTGCCGCCAGAACTGGCAATAGGAAAAATTTCGGACGATGCGAAAGAGCTCATAAAGGCTTTGAATAAAGAAAATTTGTATTTGTATATTTTTTACATAAAATATAATTTGATCAATTGGTACGAGAAAGGGACTTTGGACGACGATATAAAAGTTCATTGACCATAATGGCGTTTCGTTTTCATAAGTTAATGGGTGCATTCACATGGCATTGTTTTTGTAATCTGACTCTGGTAGCACGAGGAAATAGGATTGTTAGAATGCACCCGTTGCAAATGTACGAGGTTATGGGCAGTATAAGGTCGGGGGACCGTGGAAAATCGTGATACAAGTTTTCCTGGTAATTTTCAGAGGTTATGAAGTAATGGAACGCGTCTATCCTGAGTGCCTTCAAGAGATTAACCTATAACACCAGGGACTTTACTGGTATCCAAAGAGAGTGTTCTGAAAAATATATTTTAATCTGTTTCCAAAATGCCGGTTCATTAAGTGTTAATAACTGTTACAGCCAATAAGATTTTATGCGTCAGCTCACAGAGGCTTGCCGTTTCGTTATACAAGGTTTAAATGGCAATTTTCTGTGTATGATCTTGGATGCTTTGCCCATGAAAGAATGAAAAGGGAACACCGAGGGAAGGAAAGTGAAAAATGGAGTAGGTAGCAGGAGGGTTATTCGACTTCACCAGTTCTCACTCATCGTACAAAACACAGCGGGATATCCACAGGGATATCACTGCTACTTCACGTTGTTATTCAATGGTACTGCCCTGATCGGGGCAGCCCATAGTTCATAGTAGTGGCTAAACGCTGTAACTCTAAAATATATGTAAAACACGACTCACCTATTGTCCAAGATCTTGGAATCGGGTGGTGGAGTCCCGCTAGTGCTGGAGGTAGACTTGGCGCTGAGGTCGAGCGGCTGTTCCGCCAGTGTTGGCGACGAGGGCGCTGGTATCTTGTCACCAGAATCTGGTAGCCTGTAAAATGTATAATGTGTATAGAAAAATATAAAATCATGATAATTTAATATTCAAGGGAATTCTTAAAAATCGCCTTTAAAAACGCTTCCCAAATCTGAATTTAATTATCCTTTATAAATTTAATAAATTTTATTTAAACTGCGATTAATGTTTCGACTGTGACAAAATAGGTTTTCGTTAAACCTGGGATGATCTTGGTTAATTAATGAATCATCGGGGCAACCTACCATACATTCTCATCATCAACTATTATTGACGTCCCAGGGGAGAAACTACAGCTGTCTTGGAACTCGCAACGAATTTAATCAGAAATTAATTAGAGGGAGTAGGAAGAGTTGAAAGGTCTGCTCCTTTAGTAGTCAAGTATCCAAAAATAATAATAAAATTACCTCGTTAAATTAAACGTAAAGTTGTAACTAAAATACGGACCCATAATTAATAATAGTAAATTTACAGCAATTAAATGATATGCGTGCAATGCGAGTTTAAATTTAACTTTCACTGGGGTTTTTTCTGTTATTATATTTTTTTTGATATCGTTTTGTAACAGGGTTAATCTATAAAATCTATATAAGTAGGTGTATAAAATTCAACCGTGTGAATGTCACCATGAAAGCCAGAGCAAACAAGCATACGGCCGCTTGATGGTAAGCATCACTGTACCCTATAGACGCTTGCAATACCGGGGGCATCACTCACGCGTTGCCAATCCTCCCAACCCCCCAAGTGGAGCTCTGGAGACCTTACTCTCCGTAGGAACACAACATGGCCGAGCGAGACCAATGCTAATTGGATACGATAGATGTAAGGTGGAGGTCCTTCCCCAGGCGTGCTCTGATTTGAGCTGATTATCCGCTGTGCCCTACCTTTCTTAAACCTTCATAGAGTGATTCAAGGGGAAGGTTTTTAAGTATAATACATTTCAAAATTCCCATGGGAAAGCGGGATACACGCAAACGAAGTTGCTAGTTTATTTTAAAAAATTCTGAGAATATTCCAACTGTATGCCAAATTGTACTATTATGTCAGCTTTATTTAAGGTCATTATAATTACAGTTTTAAAGTTAAAGTTTGTTTAATTTGTTGTTTTAATGCATCACTGACAATGCTATTTAAATAAAAGGTGTAGATTGGTTACATTAAAAATTTTGTCCTCCTGTGGGGATCCCGAAAGTACAAAACGTTGTTGCTACAACACCAGTAAACAGAGAAAATTTTAAAAGAACTTGTTGGGATATAAATAACAAAATGCCTTACAATTTTTTTAAAGAATATGGAGGTCGTTATGAATAACTAAAATCGATTCGAAAGAGCTTATATTAGGCCTATTTGAAAAAAAATATTTTGAATTTGAATTTGAAATTGTTGCTGTTTGATGAGTAGAGGTTTTTGGTGATAGTTTTCTCTTTACGGTAACACATTGGGAAACGGTTATGTCTCGAAGTATAATCTCAAGTTGGTGAACTGTTTTGTTTGTCATTGTCGGACCGTTAACCTATCTACATTTTTTAACGTCATTATACCAAATAATATTCGTTTGTTCAGCTGTTATTAACAAGTGAAATTATGAAGTTCGTTGATCGATATTGCGTATTTCAAAGTTAGGATATTTGAAAGTTATAACAAGTCAGTGAAATAGTCATAGTACTGGTGCTAATTCTGTTGTACATTTAACTAGACTAAACTAATTTTGACAGGACTAGAAGTGTTGCTATCCTTGTCACTAATTGTAAACCAAGGAAGGACAACAACACCTTTGGTCCTGTCAAAATCTCGGTTCAGATATAGAACCGATCATCCAAGTTAAGCAACGAACAAATCCAACCAATATCTACTTAATTTTATTTTAATTGCATTATTTTATTACTATGATCGGAATATGTTTAAAAATGTATGGATCAAAGTTATCTGAAATAAATATGGGTTGAAATAAAAAAACTGGAGTTCCTCTTTTACAGAGAAAGAAGAAAGATGGACTAAAACAACTGTCGTGGTTTCATTAACATCATTGGTAGCGGGATTCAAACCAGCGGCTCTTGGGACCCACTCCACTACCACTCGACCATCAGACACGTCGAAATAATGTGTTTAACTAGAATTTTATTCATTTGAAAATACAAGTAACAACCAGTTTCCGAAGCACATTTTAATTTTAATTCCACATTGATCAATTTTCTTCTTCTCTGGTTTGGCAGTCACAGTACTCACAGTAATAATTTAATGTGTTATTAACTTTAAAAATGCGTTTCAGAAACTAATATTTGCTATTGAAAACAAATATCAAAATATTTATTCAGAGGTCCTCAGACACTTTCTCTCGTCAAAAATCACAATAAATAAATAAATAATAAATAAATGGGACAAATCACACAGATTCAGCTAACTACAAAGTAAGTTCGAAACTTGTGTTATGGGATACTAACTCAATAATACTATATTTTATGACAAATACATATATAGTTAAACATCCAAGAGCCGAGGCCAATCAGGAAAAGTTCGTTTTTCATCGTGACCCGACCGGGATTCGAACTCGGGACCTCCTGGGTGGCGGTCTGGCGTGGTAACCATTACGCCACGGAGGTCGTCATATATTACACAATACATTACAGTAATACATTATTTATGTACCTAATTGATCATTGAATGCTGCTCCGAATCATCTGAGCACCTCCTCCCAGGCCACAGTCCCCCTTGGACTGTATGGAAGTCCCTCAACCGCTTACGGTCGCAAGTGGGCCGCAGTAGGTATAACCTTAGAAAATGTGGCTTCATAGGAGAATCATCCGACATTGCCTGTGACTTGCAACACTGGTGCTCCGCAGACAATTAGTCATCTCCTATGTTGCCCGGGTTGTCCTATTGACTTTGACAGATTTGTGGAAGGCCACGGATAATGCAATCTTACTGGCTGAACATCTTGCCTTGTAGGAATTTTATTTTGTTTGAGTCTCTGACACGAAAAGAAGAAGATTATTGAATAAATCATCATTAAGAAATTGGTCGTGGGTGTCTGACCTAAAACAACGCATATATTTGTTACACGTCCTCTAACTTATTTGTTTTCTTGTACTGACAAAGCATTTGTTTATACAAAATTCGTTCACTTTTGTTCAAAACTTATCTTTTATTTTGAAGGTGAAAAAACAAATTATTTATTTTGTACGATATGTTATATTAAAAAGTAGATTTGTAATTCCAATTCCCTATTTTTTTTTTGACAATTCACACAGATTGATCTAGCCCCAAAGTAAAAAACTTGTGTTATGGGATACTAACTCAACGATACTATATTTTATAACAAATACATTGCTAATCAGAAAAAGTTCGTTTTTCATCACGACCCGACCGGGATTCGAACCTGGGATCTCCTGGTTAGGCGTGATAACCATTACGCCACGGAGGTCGTCAAAGTGATGTGTCATATACATTTATACCTTCCTCTAGAACCACTCTATCTATTGCTAAAAACTGCATTAAAACCAGCTGAGTAGTTAAAAATTCACAGATTTCGTCATAATTATTTTTGCACCTCTTTTGAATATTTTCTCGTGTATTTTGAGCCCTTTTTGAATATCATATCTTCACAACTCTCCGAGATATAAGGGGATCGCACTATTTCGTGAAATCGGAGCCTACTACAGTGTGGAGCGAACGAAAAGACGTTTTCAATGTCATAAGATCTAAGCGAACAGACATCGGAAGCCACTTCATTTTGTACTACGTAAAGATTAAGTTATCTTACTGTAAGACAAATTAATTAATTTATTGTGTAAAATAACAATGATTAAAACAAAGGATATTAACATTTTTTTTTATGCCACATAGTTGACAAACTAGCATACGGCCCGACTAATGGTAAGCATCACCGTAGCCTATAGACGCTTGCAATACTGGGGGTATCACTGACGCGTTACCAACCTTCCCAACCCTCCTCCAAGTGGAGACCTTACTCACCGTAGGAACACAACATGGCCGAGACCAATGCTATTTGGCTACGATCTTTTGTAAGGTGGAGGTGTTTCCCCAGACGTGCTGCTCCGATTTGAGCGAATGATCCGCTGTGCCACCTCTCATAAATTTAAATTAAAAACTAAACTAACATTATAAATTGAACAAATCAAAACTTAAACTACTTAGTAAGTAATCTTACAGTAAGTAGTTGAAGTTAATATTCATTAACAAAACATTTGAAATTAATATTCCAGAATTGGTATGTCTTCAAGAATACTCGGCGTGCATCTATTCAATTGTGCTAACGCCTCAACTCGATATTGAATGGGCGATGTCGAATCGAACTGTCGTGATACGACGGTATTGCTACGATATGATAATAGACAATAGATAGTAACGTACATGAAAATGCTATAATATTAACGACAGAAGATCGAAATTCGTCGAGGTTCAACGTCACTCGAAACCGTGTCCACTTTCATTAATAAAAACAGTTTTAACGCAGCTTTTGGTAGTGGTAGAGCATTTATGAAATAGGCTAGGACTACCGAGTATGTACAGCCAGAAGAGGTGGGCAGAGAAGAGGATTAAGATTAAATATTTTGATGTAAGCAACGTTATAAAACTTCGTAATTACAAAAACAACAACAATTTGTTGTTTTGTTGTTGTTGTTTTAATTTGGTTGATAAACAAGCAAACGCATAAATCCCATTACGCAATATCCAGAAAACTTGAATCATCAATTAAGAGAGGTAGGGCACAGCGGATAATCCGCTCAAATCGGAGCAGCCCGTCTGGGGAAGGACCTCCACCCTACAGAAGATCGTAGCCAAATTGTGCCAGCCATGTTGTGTTCCAACTGCGAGTAAGGTCTACCCAGGCCACAGAATAGATAATAGTACAGTCAAAAAAGGAATTGACTGGGGGTCAGTCAATTCCCTGTATATATGTGATTAAAGATTTCTAAATATTGAGTGAAGGGATTTACTTGAAAATTTGTAATTACATAGTACAATATGAATACTATTGAATAAATTTTCAAGTAAATCCCTTCACGCAATATTTTGAAATCTTCAATCATACAGACAGGGGGGGTCAGTGAATTCCTTTGTTGACTGTACTACGCCCACACCTCCGGGGGTACGCTGCGGTGACCGCTTACCATGAGGCAGGTTACCGTAACCTTGTTTGCCACCTTAGTGGTATAAAAAAAAGATTTAAATATACGTAGAAAACACCCAGACTCGAGAACAGACACAATATTTATCACATAAATGTTTTAGCCCGCACAGGAATCGAATCCAACATTAGACACATTAATATGTAGATTATAATTAATTTCCAATTCAAACAAAATCACATTAACAATGCATAAAGCTAAATTCTGAATTTCAATAGCGTCACCTTCAAGAAGCGTCAAAGTAGCACAATAACATCACGGCGCTTTTGTCGACTCGTCGCTCACACTGAGCTGAATAGGTCGTATAGATCGTTTTCGTATTATTGGTTTGATCATACGGACCGTTGTGACTTGTGACAACGATGTATATGGAAGTCTTGCATGTAACTTTACAGAGATTGTTATGTATAATATTTTATATCAATATGTAACCTCTTCGCGATATAACTGTTGTCTATGTTTAACAGCCTTTCGGCAAACCTACCAAAATTTCTAATTCTTGGGCAAATCTAGAAATACCTACTTAACTTTTCAGTCAAACGTCAAATTAAAAATAATCTGCTTCGGACTTTGCCTAGTCTATCCTAGCAGACAGTCAAACTCATTAAACGTCAATTTATGTAGCACTTGAAGCATGTTTAAACAAGATCAAATGTACAGTGCTACTGTATTTATGAACGTGGCCGAAATTGGAACTACAACTCCCGTTCATATTGTATGTCACTTTTCGACAGTTCGCCTTTGACAAAATGTATTAAAATATGCCACAGTAACGCCCTCCTACAAACGTCACTCACTTTCATGAATACCATTGTAGCACTGTGTTGTGCAACTCAAAATGCCACAAAGCACTTTGAAAAAAAAAAAGTAATAATTTTGACTTGCAAAATAAATGATTTTATTTTTTATGCCAAAATCAAGTGCTACTTATAAAAAAAAAAGTTTTTCGTTAAATATTGTCATTAAACAAAATAAAAATAAAATTTCGGAGATTATTAAACGAAAAAAATCAAATTTTATTTATAATATTAGTAAATTCATAAATAAACACAAACAAAACTGAAATGGATAATACTAAATCTGTTCTGTAAAACAGACAATAACGGAATGATAGTGAAAGGAAACATTTCTGGCGGAAAAGAGATAGTCGAACGTGAATAGGGAACGCATTGGAAAATGTTTAGATTCCATATTATATTTCAATATTTTATTATCACTTTGTGGTAAGTTTTCGCATTGCATGAAGGAATAAATACTAAAATAAGTTTAAGAAGTATGTATAAATTATTTTAGGATGGATTTTCTTTTACAGGTTCGCTTTAAAATTTATTCTGCTTCGGGACAAGCCCACCACACATTCCCACCGATGTGTCTCCTGTGTAGCCAGGTTCAACAACGGCGACCTCAAATTGACAATTAGCAATGTATAGGGACAAATCACACCGATTGAGCTAGCCCCAAAGTAAGTTCGAAACTTGTGTTATGAGATACTAACTCAACGATACTATATTTTATAACAAATACATATATGGATAAAATATCCAAGATCCGAGGCCGATCAGAAAAAGTTCGTTTTTCATCATGACCCCACCGGGATTCGAACCCGGGACCTCCTGGGTGGCGGGCAGGCATGGTAACCATTGCGCCACGGAGGTCGTCAAATCTATGGAATGAAACATATATTTTTTCTTGTTATTTACTTCTTCGTAATAATCAAAGTAGTAAACAGCTTGTTTACTCATAAAATGGTAATTTAAATTCTTATTCGTTTGAAACTTTATTACAAACTAAACGAACTATTTACTTAGCGTAAATTCGATTTCAAATAGTTTGGTATTTAGTTAGCGTTAGTTTAGTCTGTTTAGAGTACCTAAATCTAATACTAATTAATCTGGATTGGTTTCAAAAGTAAACTTGGAGGTCACAGGTTTGAGTCCCACTCCCACTAGACATACACTCCTGTAAAGTCAGGATTACTAACGGTCTGACAAAAGGCAGCGAAGCTTATTAACGTCCCGGGGGTGTATCTACTAGTAAGGCAGTCAGTTGCCTTAGAATTCAAAACGAATTTAATCAGAAGATATGGCTGAGTAAGGACTTCTCTTCTTGCAAAGAATCAAATATTTTATTTAGAGACTAGGCCTATCTGTCGTCATATAAATCTTTAACATTATAGTTTCAGACCAAATAAAAAATGATAGACATAACTCTGCGATCAGAGAAATGAGGTTAGTTTTGTAAACATGTGCGTGTAACAAAATTTTAATTTGATTTAATGTAAAATATTGGTTTCCAAATCACTTACGTGTGAAATGTGATTCCATCCTGCTTTTTATCCTTTGAAGACTGATTCTTACATCCTTTTACAACACAATTTGGCATTTTCACATTATTTTTATTTTTTATGTCATACAGTAGACAAACAAGCAAGCGGGCCAACTGATGGAAAGAGGTCACCGCCGCCTATGGACATCAGTAACACCAGGGGCGCTACCAATGCGTTGTCCACCAAGGAATTTGGAGGAAACGAAGGAGGAAGGGAATGGAAAGAAGGAGGGGGGAAAAAGGGTATAGGGTTGGTTAGTTGGGTTTGCGTATCTCTCACTCACCGATCGAAACGCATTGCTGCTTCACGTCGATATTCTGTGGGAGGGTGGTACTTCCCCGGTCGAACTAGCCCATTTCGTAATAATTGCTCTACCACTCCAAGTAAGTAATTTGATGATTTCTAAAAGACAAGGCAAGGCGTAGTTACGTTATACGTATGTGTGTGTGATTGTGTACCTATGTATACGGCGAGGCGTATTTTGAATCGCCTCACTTTGCTGTTCGCAGAGTTCCGTCTATCCTTTTTATTCGGTCTGAGATTAAAGTTTCAATTAATTCTAATCAAAACGGAGACTAAGCAAAACGACCACCGGTAAAAGAAACGGCGAAAGAAAACCGTTTACGGCCTTTTTTATACACCAGATATTTCTTAGCATCTCTTTTTTTCAATCCACACAAAAAAACTAACCTGAGAGACAGAAAGAAACACATATAATATAGGCTGGTACCAAAGCGAAGGAAGGATCTAGAATTATTACAAACCAACAGCACTACGGGTCTGTCAAAAGATTGACAAATATGTAAAAATAGACCTTGATACTTGTCAATCTGTAGCAGACGTTGTCAATGATGATACAGATGACATAGATCAATTCAAAGTAAATGATTTGAAGGATACCGAATTAGCAAAAGAAATTGCAATTGCAAAAGCAACTGTTCTAATCGTTGACCTAGATGCAATTGGAACAATAATCATGCGATTTTCAACTAAACACATTTAAATTACAAATTGGGCGAAGTATGCAACCCTGGGTGACTCCGACAACGCCTTCTGTTTGCTTATTGATGGGATTCAGATTTGTATACTAAGTACGCAATGTAAATAATAAGTATTAGAAATTTAGGTTATTATTGATTGAAGAATACGAAATTAAAAGATTCTGTTTAAGAAGGACTGTAGTGGTTGGTGGTGACCTTCGACGTCAGAGGGAAAAAAAAATATTTGACGACCTCCGTGGCGTGATGGTTACCACGCCGCGCCGGACCGGGTTCGAATCCCGGTCGGGTCATGATGAAAAACGACCCTTTTCTGATTGGGTCTTGGTTGATGTATATTATATTGTTATAAAATATAGTACCGTTGAGTATCACATAACACAAGTTTCGAACTTATTTTGCTAATTCAATCTGTGTGATTTCTTCCTATAAACATATTTATTTTTTTATTTATGTGATGGCGTTTGTGTTTATTCTCAAGTGTGTGTTATCTATGTATTATAAGTATATATTTACAAAAATATACCCGTTGTCTGGTACCCATAACAGAAGCAGGTCTTAGCAGGTCTTAGCTTACTTTGGGACCAGGTGACGCTGTGTAAACTGTGTAGAAATTATTGATTGAATTTAGTGAAATTCCTTGTATTTAAAATTAGTTTTCTTCCTCATTCCAGATTTTATTTAATCATAAATAGAATACTCTCAACTTCGTCTGCGTATATCTCGCTTTTCCGTGGAAATTTTGGAAAATCCTTTCGACGTCGTAAGGAACCTACATTCCAAATTTGTGCGTTGATATATATATAGTTAAGGCAGTCAGTCAGTCAGTCAGGACTTTGAATTTTATATACTTAGTCTGGCCATAAATACTGTTACAACTAAAAATAAACAAAATATTACATTTGAATTTGGAATCTGTCATTTTTATATGATTGTTCATTGTCTTTTCTTATTTTGGCGCCAATACATTGTACAATATTTTGCGAAATTAAAATGGAGTGGGGTGATAAAGAGAACCGAATCGCTGTGATTGCATTACACAAAGTAGGTGTGGAGCCAAGTGCAATTTTTAAAACTCTCCATACGCTTAATATTAGTAAAATGTTTGTGTACCGGGCTATTAATAGGTACAATGAGAGCTCCTCTGTTTGTGACAGAAAAAGATCTGGCCGTCCACGTAGTGTTCGTACAAAAAAGGTAGTCGAAGCAGTAAGGGAAAGAATTCGAAGAAATCCTGTCCGAAAGCAAAAGATTTTATCTCGGGAGATGAAGATAGCACCTAGAACCATGTCGTGTATTTTAAAAGATGACTTAGGACTTGCAGCCTATAAGAGACGTACTGGTCATTTCTTAACTGATAATTTAAAAAAGAATAGGGTGGTAAAATCGAAAAAACTACTGAAGCGGTACGCAAAGGGAGGTCACAGAAAAATTTTGTTTACGGATGAGATTTTTTTTACAATTGAGCAACATTTTAACAAACAAAATGACTGTATTTATGCTCAAAGCTCTAAGGAAGCTTCCCAATTAGTCGACAGAGTGCAACGTGGGCATTACCTGACTTCAGTGATGGTTTGGTGGGGTGTTAGCTATGAAGGAGTGACTGAGCCATACTTTTGTGAAAAAGGTATCAAAACATCGGCACAAGTGTATCAAGATACCATTCTTGAGAAGGTAGTTAAGCCCCTTAACAACACCATGTTCAATAACCAAGAATGGTCTTTCCAGCAAGACTCGGCGCCGGGTCACAAAGCTCGGTCCACGCAGTCTTGGTTGGAATCGAACGTTTCCGACTTCATCACAGCTGAATACTGGCCGTCGTCTAGTCCCGATCTTAATCCGCTGGATTATGATTTATGGTGCGTTTTAGAGAGTACGGCTTGCTCTAAACGCCATGATAATTTGGAGTCCCTAAAACAATCCATACGATTGGCAGTGAAGAATTTTCCCATCAAAAGAGTGCGTGTTTCTATTGAAAACTGGCCTCAATGTTTAAAGGACTGTATTGCAGCCAATGGAGACCACTTCGAATAAACCTTTTATATTTTAAATTGTTTTATATTTATGTATTAAACTAACACATTGTAAAAGTTATAAATGTTATTTGCAGTTGAAAAATAAATAAAAAACTCTTTAACAATATTTATGGCAAGACTAGGTATATAGATCGTTTAAGCCTTTCAAGAAACAAACTAAAGTTAACCACTTGTAGACCAGTTTAAATATACAAGTTAAATATTTAAACATTTATTTTGAATGCCGCTGTATAGCCGATTGACTTCCAGAAGCTTTCAGCAAACATGCTAGTTTGTTTGCTTCTATTTTTACCGTAAACGTTATTCTGTACAGACAGCTAATTTATTAGACGTAGAATACACTTTCTCCTAAATTAGAATATGCTTTATTTTGCAACTAGCGAAACCCGCGTAACTTCGTTTGCTTGTATTTATTTATGCACGACTTTTCACCAAATCCTACGGGAATCGCGTACTTTTCGGGATAAAAAATACCCTATGTGTTAATCCAAGGTATCAGCTACCTACATACCAAATATCATAAATTTGGCGCAGCCATTTGAGTGTGAAGTAACAAACATACACATAACTTTCGCCTTTATAATATTTGTAGGATACACAAAGTGTTACAGTAAACAGTAAAAGTTACAGACTTATGTATATACACGTACAACAAGGCGGCCTTATTGCTATAAGCAATCTTTACAATGCAACCTTAGTATAAGGCATATAAATAGCAATTTGCCGAAAGTCAATGCGGACGGAGTCAGAGCCACACCTAGTGAAGTTTATTTTCTATTATCCCATAAATAATTATAAAACCTTTTGACCTATGTTATTATAAGTTATTACCCTTCTGTTTGACTGTAAGGTAAATTACTAGTTATACCGTGAATCATTGGACGTTATCCAAATCTTGCTACATAAATTTTATATGTTCAATGACATCTTAAGTTTCTATTGATTAAATCCATCATTTTCTCATCAAAGTTTTGTTAATGAATAATCCTACTTTCTTTTATTATTGTGTTCTCAGTTGGTGTGGTCGAAATGGGTGTTCTTAATGGACTCTACCCTTTCTCATTTAGTGTTACTGTATATCAGAAGGCCTATCATTGGCTATTTATTAAAGTGTTTAAACTTTTGAATGGTGTTCGCAACTCGAAGATAAATAAATAAATGTTCAGGGTTTAAACACACCGTCATTATTTCAAAGTGAAAAAGTTTACTCACATTACGTTCACTAGTCATGTTGTATGTATACATTTATAATTCATAATCATTATTAAATACGGTATCACCATTTCGGAAACAAAGCAAAATGGCCAATGGGAAAAGGTTACGGCCTTTTTTGTCGTCGACAACACACTGCACAAATCGGTATCTCCTTGGCTATTCCTAATTTGTAATTCCTGGGATATGCCACGGAATCTTAACCTCAGGTGGTGTGTTTACAACCTTATAGTCAAAACAAAATAAGGGATACTTTTAGGTGTCTTAAAAAAATCATTTTTTTTGGTGGATCCTTTTAAATCGATTTCACATTAGTCACATCACAAACACATTAATCTGTAACATTACATTACAATGTTATTGCAAACATTATGGTTGTTTAAATTTGGTACGAAGTTCGAGTCTTAGAAGTTATTTTGTCTTGAGTAGTAGGTCAAAGCCTTTAAAATAAATGCATACATTGGTATAGCACATTTTCATGATAATTATTTTATTCCATAATAATTCAATCTTCAAATGGCGTATTACTATAAATAAACAGGTCCTTGAAACGTGGTTTAAGAACATAACACGGAAACGTAGTTTCAATTCCGCGGTTACAAACCAGGTTATGTTACAAGGTTTGGATGATATTATGGTAAAATTTATAGATTGTTTGTCTATCTATAATCTACACTTCTACACTAATATTATAAACAGGAAGATTTCTATTTTTGTGTGTGTGTGTTTATGTTTAAACTGTGTTATAACAACGATTGATAAAAGACCTAGACTGAGGGTTTTTTTTGCGGCATTTATTTTCCTTCAGTGGTCATTCCGAAGTGCTGGTAGATTCATAATCTGTAAATTTCTGGAGTCCTAAAATACAGGCTGTCCTAGTTTAGGTTCTACTTAGTCCTCCCAAATATTGTGTGTTTCTGTTTGTTTTTGTTAATACCAATGTTTAGAATAGTTAACATGTAACATTCTGATGGAAAATAAATAATTTTTAATTCTTAATAATAAACATACGTTGACGAGAAGAAAAACTAAAACTGTCGTTTCTCTCATACCACGATTACTCTAGAACTCTCGATACGCCCCTGTAATGTTGAATTATACAAAGAATAACCTCTAGGCTTTCCGACAAATATATAGATTGAATCAAACGATTGTAAGGACTTCGTCATTATTTGAAACACATGAGTAGTATAAAAACGTTCATTGAATAGGGAAGCATCTCAGATTACCGTAAATAGACATAAAACAAGACAGATGCAAGAATCGCACCTTGATATTTCGCTTTAAACGTTTCAATGCCATTAGAGCGGACGCGATAGGAATAAATCTAGACACAATTTTGTCTAGAACATCATAAATTTCAGATCAAACCCGAGGCGGTCGGTACTCGAAACACGCAGAATGGCGATAAATTGTGATTTGAGGTAGTTGATGATAGATTTATATTGTGTGGTCGGTGGTGACTGGAAATATGTATTATTGTGAATTAACAAGGGGCCGTACCACGATCTTTTATAACATTAAACGAATGTGTAAACGAGACGTCCCCTTACATCATATATTGCGCTGTCTCCTTTACTCTGCTATTCTTGTTTTGTTTTAAGCGGTCATGGTAGGGGCATAGGCCGGTAAAATGATCTGATTAGTAACTCAAACATGATAATCCTGGCTTTACAGGAGACACAAAGTGTGGGAATATGACATGTGTCAATATTAAGCGCTGTCTCACTTATACAAAATAGGAATAGAGCGGGATAGCGTGTGACTTTGAGACGATATTGAAGCGGTATTTGTTACGAGAATAAAACCCTCAGAACCCGTTCATAATTTTTTTACATTTATTTTGACATTTTGAGAAAATTAACCAATCAAATAAATAAAAATAATTTTGTAATAATACTTCTACAGTGGGATGATGGGTTGATTAACTTCAAATAGACGAAATGCCAATTCTGTGTTTTAATAACGCACGGAAAATGTAAAATCAATATATCGTGTAAAAATTTGTTTACCTGTCAGCCTGCTGTCGGTTCTGCGCCAGCCTCTGCATCAGCATCACCGGCGTCAGCGCGGGCGGCATCAGCCCCGGCCCCAGCGCCGCCAACGCAGCTATCATTTGCTGGAACTGCACACACATCTCCCTGTATCCCTGGTATACCAACTTTACTTTAAGCATTTTTCTATAGCTTTAGACCGTGTTAGTATTACTATGAAACGTCCTATTTATTAGCACCATAGTGCCATTTATCAGCATTTAGAAGATCCGATGGAAGACATCGATTTACGGTGGAGGTTCCAAAGACGCGCACAAAACGCTCTGCTTCAACTTTCATTGTAAGGACTGTGGTTCTTTGGAACTCTCTACCGGAATCGATGTTTCCTGAAAAATACAATCCAGGGGTCTTTAAATCTAGAGCAAATATGTATTTTCTTGGTGAGCGTGTCACATCGTACACCACAGCGATGCTTACCATCAGGCAAGTTGTGGTCAAACGCAAACCTATTTTGGGTAAAAAAGGGTATTTTCATGTTAAGCAGATAAAAAGATGTTTTAGTTAGGAATAATGCTTCTTTATAAAAAAGGTAACGGTATTAGACAAAGATTTATAGGTAAAGATATATTCCCTTGAAATTATTAAAATACCCATAGCAAACAATATCTATTTTTTTTACTTTTCATCGCTGATGCTAAAATAAGATGGAACACTGATAGAATTTAGACTTTTTGGTCTATTTTTGTTTAATCGGTTATCATTTCCAGAACACTTTTGAAGGTCTATAATGTTACACTGGATTTTTGTGTCTTGGCCCGCGAGATGATTTCGTGATCCTAATTGCGAGTATGATACCCGAATCACAGAAAAAACACGTATGATATAAGAGAATGCGGGCAGCCTGCACGCGGGCAGGTTCAACACAACACAAACTGATTACTTTAAAAGCTGTGTAGTTTTTAAATTAAGTATTAACTTTCTAGTTCCACTTAATCTTACTTATCATATTACCGTTCCTCATTATAAAATGACACTTTATCTTCCAGTTAAGGTATAGCGAACAAGCTATATTATAAGCTAAACCTAATATTCCCTTTTTTACTTTTCTTGCCCCGTCGTTTCTTCTTCATTCCTTCATAGGTGGGCAACGCATCCAGGATCTTGTTGTCGTGGATGTTCATGGGCAGTGGTGATTGCTTACCATCAGGTGACCCGCTAGCTCATTTATCCTCCTCTGTTATTAAAAAAAATGCTGAATCCTCACCTGCGCTATGACCTGAGGTGACTGCGCTTGCAGCTGCAGCTGGAGTAAGTTCTGCAGGAGTAATGGAGGTGCAGCCGCCGGGCTTTTCGCGCCCGATACTGAGCTGCTGTCTGATTCTGATGCAGGACTCTGGAACAAATGATTTATTGGTAAAAACTCTAGTCTACTTAACGGTGATAGACTGAACGGTGATAGTCGAAGCACGAACAGCGACGTATTCTATCAAAAGTGTTGTTTACCAAAAAATGTCGACGCACTAGTTGTTAAGGAGCCAGGTTATTAACCAACTGGACCCTGGTTAACATCTTTTTGTGCATAATTCAAATTTGTGATCTAACAGTTTCGTTTTAAAATACGAGAGGTATATCAGCCAGTTTCTGGAAGGAATTACAATCTTAAGTTCACATTCAATCTATCTCATCTCAAGCTATCTCTTTCTTCATTAGTTTGACAGTGATAGCAATAATTTTAATGTTTTGAAAACATTTTCGAATAAAAATTTTCACCTCCTCGACTCAAACCCCACGTCGTCTTGAAATCCGGCCGAGTGTTCTTCGAACTGAGTTACCAGGAGCAAGAAGGTGGTAGTGAAATTTTTCATTTATTTGCTGCGTTTGGTCGCAATTGCGCCATCTTCCCGATAGTTCATGCCATTTTTTTTATCCCACAGAAACGTGATCTTAATTAAAATATAATTCTGAATTTTAATATCTATAAATGCGACTTTCAGTTTCAATTAAAGCAATGCTTGATTAAATCGATTCGGTGTATCGGATTTTATGGATTTCTTCTCGATGTACTTAATTAGAAAGCCGGTCTTTTATGGATTAATAATTTTTAGTATATTTCTCAAACATATCCGTGACAGTTGGAATGCAATTTATCTGTAGGCAAATAATATAAAATATTTATGGATAATTTTAGATTTCATTTTAATTATGGAATTTGTTTAATTGGAAAATAACCCGTAACACTGGTATGCACAGATGTTCAGTAATTAGAAAGTCTAAGAAAAAATGTGTAGAAATAAAATTTTAAAATTTTATCATTGAAGTATTACTAATATTAATATGAATACATGGATATGACTAGAGAAAATAACTTATACAAAAGGAAATAAGATTTATATAATGACTTTAAAGAACGTTGTTTGCGTGTATCTTTCCCGTGAGATTTTCGGAAAATGTATTTTACACGTAGACCTTCCTCTTAAATTGCTCTATCTACTGCTGAAAACTGCATTAAGATCTGTTAAGCAGTTTAAAAGATATAAGCGACCGACAGCGAAAACGACAAACATGACGACTAAGATTTAATGTACCTATTTTGTGCTTGAAGTAATGCAAGAAAAAAACAATATTGTTGCTGTGCTTAATGTTACGGAAGGCAAACAAGTACCTATTGTCAATTATTTCATCACCTAAGTAATTACCAATCAAAATACATTAGTTGCAACACAATGGCCGGAAAAGAATTGTGGGTGACACTGTCGGTAATGTCAATGCTAATTTGATAAACTGTGTTGTAATTTTTAAATATACTAATGTTCTAAACGAAACTGTTAGTTCAGCTTTGCCCGGAGATATCAGAAATGGTGGTAACTTGTGAGACAGTCCGCGGTCGGCTCGGGGATAGCAGAACCGTCGTTAGGATGACGTTTCGTTGCAACATCTAAGATAGCGATTTTTGTTGTTGACCAATAAAATAGCGAAAGATCATCACAAAAGGTTTAAAGTTTATAATAGGTCAATCATAAAATAAAACTTTGTTGAAAAAAACCCTTACCTCTTATTATCTAGTGGACACATGTGGCTCTAATAAACAAAACCCCTGGTTTGTAACGAAAAAAAAGGGCGGGGCTGACAAAAATTCCACTTACAAGATGTGCAAGCGATTTTGTTTTAAAATGGTCCTCCTATCCTCGAGGCCCTCGATTTAATTTCTATTATGTATGAGTGAGACAGCGATTGAGTATGAATAGAGATTGAATCTGTTTTTGTTGCGAGATTAAGGAGGCAGATTCTGCGGCAGAATTTCTGCCAGTAAAACAGAAGAAAGCGCCATGGCCGCACTCATGACAAAAAGAAGTGTATACCTATTAAAGCATATTTTGCTTCCAGAGGAAATACAACAACTCTCTGCCCATAACATCTGGAAGTTCTTAAAATTGTTAACTGTTTTCTTCTTCTTATAGTTACGACACTAGTTCCTTGTATCCACTTCATATAAAAATTAGTTAGCTATTAAAAAGATGGCTCTCAAAAATAATGCTCTGTTTCATTGTATTCATTTGTTTCGAACACTCCGTTCTTTTATTATGTCTTAAAAAAATAATGCTGCCTGCAAAATCATCAGTCTATCTGTGTCAATTGTATATTTTCAAATGCACAATTCCGTCTAAAAATTACAGGAAACACCACAAAAACAATTTATTTCAATTGTATTAAACAGAAATTGCGCAAATTTTCATCTCATTGTTACCGTTGAAGGTTATTTTTGATGCATTATCCTGTCATGTTGAAAAAACTAGATTTTCCGCTTCTTTCGGTATTAATTGCTTTGTTAATGAACGGAGTAAGATTATTATCAGTATTTTGTTCATTACAGGCCATGTGACTGTAGGTAATGGAGCATTTGATATTGAACAATTGGATCTATTAACCGTTCGTCATCCTTGAGAACTCTTGTGATATTGTAGATTTTGTTTATGACTGCTTCCACGTTGTGTTTATTACTTGATTCTTATTCTTCGATTAAAATAATAATTACTTCATTTGTTTTGGTTTTATCTATTATTCCACTTCAAATCTACGGGTAATTCGTAGTTGTTGTCTGAATTTGAGATAGAAAAAGTGCCTGTGAAGGCCTACTCTTCACTACGATTACTTCAATTTAATTGGCCTGAAAGTATGGTAAAATAATTGTTTTAATATCAATGGTGCTAACGAAACTAATTTGTCTCATCTGCCCCTTTGATGGTGGAGGTCAATGGTGCATACGGTACAACTTGGTTGCTTCATTCTTTGTTGGACCAAATTGCAAATTTTTCACCGTTGGGAAGTTGACACTAGCCGCGGGCCGCGGGTGACAGCGGCTATTTTATTTATTTTTTAAAAAATTAGATATAATTTTTTATCCTTAAAGAAACCCGTCCGAAGCTGGGACGGCGTACTAGTAAAAAATATAACTATAACTATCAATGAATTTCTATAAAATGAAATAAGCGCGTCGCGCCTCGGCTCGACCAGTTGGGCTCACCTTGACGTTTTGCTAATCATGTCCACCTTGAATGTTAACTAACAGATTGTTAACCGATGATGTACTATACATACATAAAATATTAGACAAGTTCCCTATTCTTAGACACAATAAACTTCCATTAATATCAACATGTTATTTTATTGAAATTCAATTTTAAAATATGCTACTGCTCCATCCCAGAAAGGTGTCCTTCAATGATAGATTGTAGTATAAACATTGATGTAGAGATTTTTTCTGTCAAAAACTCAGTTTATTTGACGAATAATAAACACTTTTTCTCTCTACATAATAAACTATTCGGGTTTTGTTGAAACCGGCCCATAAATCATCCTGGATTTTGGCGCCAACTCGATAGCGCACAGCGTCAACTTGAGGTCGTCTGTGTGTTGGATTTTAGCGTCATAACATCGTTAACTTGAATATTCGGTATGTTTCAAAGTTTGATTGTAAAGCTAACATTTGTTAAAGTGCATAGTGATTGGAGTGTACGATCAGGAAATATAAAAAGTGCATATCGTGTTCACTTCAAAATCCGTTTTCTCTGAAGAAACTTTGCCACCATCTTTCTGCGGAGCGCGTCTTGACTCAGAAATATAATTTAAAAAATCTGAAGGAGTAAGTAATAAAGTCTACTTTCTTTTCTTTAAATAAAAGCAATATTTTTTAAGTTAAGTTACTTCAATCAATATATTACATCTGTCTTCTCGGACTCCATGTGCGATATGTGGTGGTGGGCCTCCTGCAGTTCCTGCTCTAGCATGGTGATGCGCCTAAGGCGCCTAAGTCGCACGTAGTCCTCACGATTCATTAAATTTTAAATATCGTTTCGTGGAATAAATAAATATTTCTAACTATTACATCTGACCATAATTATGAATGAACCCTGTAAAATGTTCATAGAACATGAAAAAAAAAAACCAAATGCTTAAAAACAGAATGGCTATCACATTCGATAACTATTGGTTCTATTTTTTTCTAACTGATTACACGCCGTGCCAAACATCTGCCCGTATTAAAAAAAAACGCTACATAATTTACCGCTCGCCAAATGGTGGGGTCCACAAGCCACAACACATTCTAATTCTAAACTCGCGGCCTCGACCAATGGCGGCCGAGGACGAGCCAACATGGCGGTCGTGGGAACCGGTTAATGGGCCGTTTGAATTTAGAATAGTATTTTTATTAATGCGTTCGAGAACAATTGACTTTTTTTTAATCAGTTCAGCATAGAATTAGATGGCCAGTACCAATAATTAGTTTAAATTAACGCCCATTTTAATAGTGACGTGTCGATTTGTAATTGTTCCGTTTGACAGTGACTTTTTGAACTGATTACAAGCTTTATTAGTCTAACATCGAGATGCGCAAATACATTCAAGGTTAATGATATACATTAAATCTCAAACTATGACTTTTCTTCCTTATGGTCTGTTCAACGGGTTCCAGATAAATTATAGTTAGATAATCAATTAGATACACTGTCAAAGAAATACAGAACGGTCAATCTATCTGACAGATGCTGTCACCAACCGATCGATTAGTTGTCTTTGCTTGTTCTCACTATGATTTTGCTGTAGATATTTATTTAACACCATCCTTTTTAAGTTGGCGAAATGATGTTACTGGCTCTACGTGGACTGTATTACCCGAATAAAAAATATTTATTATTATTATTTAAGCGTAGTTTTTATTAAATGATCTTTAGTTCTGGTTTAAAAAAGATAATGAAACCAATTATTTAGTTTTTTTTATAAAATTATGCCTAAATTAACTAAATCTTTATTGAATGTAATTTGGATTTAATGGCCAATTATATTCAGTCAGCTGCAAATATAATTAATTCTATGAAGAAATATTATATGAATGTTACGATACCTTTATTTAGGAACAGTTTCATTACTTGAAAGCAGAATTTCAATGAACTGTCAAATAAGAAAATGTCTGGACCATATAAAACTGTCCAAAATCTGATGTTCTATTTAATCAAGAAGCTATCTGGGTGTGGTTTCCCTTATTAAATATTTAATGGATTGATTTTTTTGAATGATTTTGACGTTTGTTATTTTAAAAATGGCTTATAAACATCAAATGTCTAAATTTCACTTTGTGAGAAATAATTTACGGTTAGGAGGACATTCATAGCCAGTTTCCAAAATGAATTTTAATTTAAATTCCACATTTAGTCTCAAGCTATCTCTTTTTTTCTTCTTTAATTTGACAATGACAGCTCTATTTTAATGCGTCATTAACATTACAGATGCATTTCAGAAACTGGCAGTTAGGCTTATAATACATTATGGTTAATGAATTATTTAAATTCTCTAGTATACGTTTAGGATAATAATCTTCATAGGATATGCTTAAATCAATTATGCGTTGAAATGCTTATTAAGACTGCTTCTTAAGAAGGTAAGATGTTCTAGAAATACATTAAATATTAGCAACAAAACTAATAAAGAAAACAAGACGCAACTGAACCTATTAAAAAAATGACTTAATATGTGTTATGAAATTATTATGAACTACTTATTCGACAAAATAACAACGTAAAATTACGAAAGCGATAAAATTGTTCAACGAATCATTAAAGCTAAGCATAATACAGTACAAATTCATGCTCAAAACAGTAATCAACTAACCATGAAATTGACTCATGTTTGTTCCCTACCATTTCACAAAAAACATAATGAACCGCTCTGGAACAACAAAGAGGTCTGTTCTCATTTACAACGTATCCAATGCTGGCAGCACACACGCTCAAAAAGAAAAAAAAGAGGGGAAAAATGGCAAAGACAAAATGAAATTTGGAACGTCAAACGCGCGCGGGCTTTTCTTTTTTTTTCACGAGCGGCAATGATTAGTAAAGGCGTTCGTACCGCGAGGCTATTTCACTGCACGTGTTCGGTAGAGGGGTGGGCCTTGCACGTGAATTTTCCGAGGTTTCCACCCTCTGCGGACCGCCCCTATAGGCTTTTCTGTCCGGCCTATGCTGTTTAACCGATCGGCTAGGGAGAGCCATAGAGCTATGCGATTATTTTTTTTATTTCGTATTTTAAGTTTTTTTTGACTATTATTTTTTCTTTAATTTTATTTATTCTATGTAAATTTAAACGTTAAAGTGGTAGGTATCGAATATGTTACAAACAAAATTTATTATTTACAAAAATAATCACTAGTTTTGCAAAATAAGAAGAAGCATGAGAACAAGAATTCAATAGGATATCAGAAAAGCAAGTTAAAGAAAAAGAAATATTTTGTCTATAATTTCTATCCCGGATTTAATTTACAAATTTTACTATATAAAAACAATAACAAAATAATAAAGCTACAATCAAAGTAATCGAACATCAAAAACTTTCAATAGCAATATTGTTCGTACAAATCTATTATTCCACAAGTTTATTATCTAACAAACGTATATTTCATATTTACGATCTGAGAAAGATAATTAATCAATAAGAAAAAATGTTAGTAATCGTCAAGTCAAGAAACGGAATGGTTGCCAACCTGCAAATGTATAAATCTTTTTAATTGCAACTATAATCATTTTTAATCACGATCTCTTTGGAATGTTAATATCTATTCTCTATGGTTTTTTTTTTCGAAAATATTTTTGATTAAGGAACGGAATGCGCACTTACTTTTTTAAAATAAAATAGTTGATGAATAGCTTATATTAGGTGCTAGTTTTTTTTTTGTCTAAGTCATAATATTTAAGCACGGATTATATCCTCAGACGAACTGATTAAAATCGGTAAAATGCAATTTAATGGTATTAAGTTAATTTTGTTTCAGTGTTCTGAAACAAAATTAACTTAATACCATTAAATTTCTTAGAAATATTCAATAGACAGTTTTTAGAAAGATGTAATTTGCATAAAGAAGCTTTTCCCCACAGTTGGGTCTGATGTTCTCTTTAAATATTTAATTAGACAGATAACTAAAAAGCCAGTATTTAAAAAAAAAAAAAAAATTTTTTTTTTATCTTTAAATAAATATTGATCGGCTCTCATTCTCCCTTGTCATTCTCTCTCTACCAATCCAATTGGAAAAGTGCATAAATTCACGAATGTATTTAATTATTATTTTGACCTATTGCCACAATACTGAATAATTAATATTGTAATTAGCTAAAACTAACAATTATTCGAAAATTATTTAAAGTCATCCTTCATTTAAAATTTAAATTAACCTTAAACTACGTTATAACGAAATTATTTTACGCACCTATGTCTTTGTAGAATTTATATTTAACTTTTACTTTCAAAACAATAAATTAATTAAAAATGAGTAAGTAAATGCCGCGCCGTTACAATGAGATTTCCAGTACAATAAAATAAAATGTGAAGGTGAAAAGTGAAGTGACAGTAAAATAGACGTAGGAAAACCGTAAAGAAAAAGGAAGTATAGTTAAATACAAAGAGTTCGGTTTGCCACATTCTCTTGAAAGGTTTTTTGTTTGTTTGTTAGCGCACTAAGATCTAAGATCAGGAACTGGGGTCTTGAAGATAATTCTGCTCGATCGCCAGTGGATTGTGACCTTTATACTTGACATAATCAGCCTGTTTCTCAAACGCATTTCAATTTTTATTCCACATTAGGCCTTCCCTTTTCTTCTTCTTAAGTATGCCAGTGACAGGTACAAATAAAAAAATAATATGCAAGTGTAGTGAATATGGTTCTTACGATAAAGTCTCTTCGGTGCTTTAATAAAAATCATAAAGTCTAAACATACGAAAGTTTTGAATATATTAATGTCATTAAACTTTCAAAAGCTTAATTTATTATTAATAAAAGTTGGCAGTCAAATGAATAAATAAACCTGTCACATTAAATTTACAACAACTATAGTAATTTATAACATAAAGTCGTTTCTAATTTCACATATAATCACGCCTTTCTCTCGGTGGGGGTTGTATTGACCAGTCGTCCTAATACTTGTTTAACGAGATATTATTTAGCTTTCTTATCATTCAAATCTTTTAATTAATTTGTTAATGACAAAGTGTCTAATGTCTTGTTTGATAATTACACAGTGAACCAGTGAAAAAGTTGATCAGGGTTGAGAACAAAGATTGTTATGTTAATAATGTAATAATAATAATAATCTTTATTTCATTTCTCCACAAAGTTTTCTTACTTCACTATTACATTTTAACTTTACTATTAGCCAAAAACTTAAAACTTAAAACTATTGTAAACCAAACCCACCACCAATGTATGCTTTTGATTATTAAATAATGTACCTACAGAGTGAAATAGTTACTGGCATCCAAACTAGGCATAGTACTAGGCATAGTAGTAACATGTAAGATCATCATCATTATTATCATCTCCACTGTGCGTAGCAGTTGGTCCAACAGGAAATGGTGTCCACAAGAAGTCCACTGCTGGACTTAGGCCTCCCCCAAACGTTACCAATGCGACCTGTTGGCAGCGGCCTGCATCCAGCGGCTTCCTGCGACTTTCCTCAAGTCGTCTGACCACCTTGTAGGTCCTACGTTGCGCTTTCCGGTGCGTGGTCACCATTCCAGAACCAAGATGGTTCGTTCGTTCCCCATCGGCCATCGGTTCTGCGCGCTATGTGCCCTGCCCACTGGCACTTCAGCTTGCAGATCCGTATGGCTATGTCAGTTATAATAATGTAAGAATCGTAAATGTAGTACAAAATGTGTACTAATGATAAATGAAAATTCGAATAAATTTCTTTACGCAATATAAAAAAAAAAATTGAATCATATTTACGTCCCTCCCTGCTTACCTCATTCGTTTGCTGATGGTATTATCCTTTTGAAATAAGAATAGGCATGAAAAAACTGGTGTCAAAATGTTGTCTAGATATAAAATGACAAACATAACCAGAGCCGCGAGAACTAATACAAATATCATCATCGCTTGTATCTTTACTAACAATGTTGAATAGGAAGGGTTCAAGTTATGCTGGTTGCTCGACAACAAAAAGTAAACTCGACTGGAAAATAAAGTAGGATATTACACCAAATGGTGTGTCACTTCATTTTATTTTGGATTTTAAAAGAAAAGAAAAAAAATAGATTTTTTTTTGTTGTTGGCAACGTGTAATTTACAGAAGATCAATTTTAAACAAATAATAATAATTTTTTGAACACGAACAGCTAAATTTAAAATAATAGATTGAAATATTATTATAGCTCACATGATTTAAAAGAAACATAAATATTTTTTTTCCAACTAAGTGAGTTTTTAATTAGCCATCAAACGCCAAAAGGCACAAAGTCAAAGCCGAAACAAAAAAAAAATATTAAAAAATTACAATGACCTCTCTTCACCTTTCGTTGTCCAAACACTGCCTACTTTTAACGCTGCACGCCTACACGCTTGCTATTTCAGAGGCATTTCACCCATCAAAGAAAATTCGACTTTATAAACCCACTTCTAAGGTACACAATAAAAAACACACCACCCTCACGCTTCCATCTCTTTCCCGCATATTAATCAAAATACGAGTTTTCTACTTTGACGTGGAATCGTAGCAAATGGATAAGGCATTGTTTTGTAAATTGAAACTATGGTTTGTCGAGCAACCAGCATAACTTGAGCCCTTCCTATCCAACATTGTTAGTAAAGATACAAGCGATGATGATATTTGTATGAGTTCTCGCGGCTCTGGTTATGTTGGTCATTTTATAGCTTGGTTTAGACAAGTATATAATTGCTATTGTAAGCTAAAGGGTTTACAATTAACTGTTATTATGGACTGACAATGATTAGAAATGTTTATACGGATGGAGCTTTTCGTTATTCATTAATAATGATGGGTAATAATGGTGGCTGGCCACACCTGGACAATACTAAAGAGACCTGTGACTGACGTAATAATATAACGAACTACTAAAACAACGATAAAATACCTTGTATTTCATAGTTAAAATTCTTCAGATACATCGATCGTAGTATCGTATTTCGTTTCGTAATATGGTAGGGCCTCTGGAGAGACAGATGATGGAGGAGGCCTTTAACTATTGGATATCCAATTTCGCAAATAAAATTTATTAACAAAAAAAAAATTATAGATGGCGAAATCTAGTGGAACATCTTATAAGACACGACGACTTTATCAGAAACATCTTAGAAGGAAAGAGAAGAAGAATAAGGCCGAGAAGAGCTTACATGGATCAAATGAAGAAAAAGGTATGCGTCGTGTCTCATAGAGAGACGATAGACCTGGCACAAGTCAGGAAAATGGAGGCTTCTACACTGTCAAGCGCGCAAATCTTAAAAGAAGAAGATATAATGAAGACATAGATCTCGTTTGACAACAAAAAACCCATAGCGAGACTTGTGGCGCCATCTGTTGGCCGATACAGCGCCCTCTATAGTAGAAAAAATATTATAGTAAGTAGCCTATGTTGGGCTTTGTACCCCTAACAATATGTATGCAAATTTTCATAATGATCGGCTGCTTAGTCAAGGAATAACATACAAACAAACTCACTTTCTCATTTATAATATTAGGAAGGATATTAATCAAAATACTACTATTGTAATGTGTGGTTGATGTGAAATATTTTTGTAAGTGATGTGAAATCGGAAATAAATTGGCTTATGATTATGATGGGTACTAATTGGATATAGAAAATTACATCATCGAAAATTAAACAGAAAACATTAAAACGTTGCCTTGAAAAGATTGCTGTTAGCAATAAGGCCGCCTTGTTGCAATTTTATTAGTCTGTAAGTATACTGTGTCCTGTTTTTGTGATTTGCAAATAAAGCATATTCTATCTATCGATTTATCTATCTATCTAAAACTAAGCTTTCTGCTAAGATCTACGTCTGTGGTCTAATACACAATTTTTTGCTACAATACCAATAATTTCAATAGGATTGTATTGTGGGAAAACTATAGTAAATGATCTTTTGAACTTCCATTGTACAAATTGAATGCCAAATTTATTTTTTGCCATACAATAAGACGCGAGTTGTTTTTTGTTAAAAATTCTATTCCCATTGCTATTGTTGTATATGAGAGGCTTGATAAATGATCGACGTATCCATGTAAGGAAATGTACATTTAAAATCGCATCAAACTGTACTTAGTTTTACTAACTTACTATCTTAAAAATCGCGACTTCAATTCAATTTGGACTCTTGAAACTAGGAGAAGAAGGGAGGAAAGAAACCGAAAAAAAATGAGAAAGAAATCGGGCTTCTCGATCTATTATTCGCTGAACGAAACCCATTGGTGCTTTTTAAAGGCCCACGGCTGCCTCACTTCTCAACCGATTTCGAGAACCCCAAAACGGTATCAAAAAGGTATTATCCGATAGAACCTAACCAAGTAACCACCCTTTTTAATAGGCGAATGGAAATCCACCATTTAAAATAAAATAAATTATTACCTAATCAGTGCAACTTAATAAACAGATCACTAAATAAAAATCATGAATGTTAGTAGAAGGCTTAGGTACATTATACATGTCATATTTATGATACAAAAAATTTATGGATTTTATCTGAAATAAAATTCACGTCGATATTCTGGCGAGAAGGTGGTACTTTCCCGGTCCAGCCCATCCCATAAAGAACCATGAACTAGTAATTTTTAGAACCACTAAAGTATGACATAATAACACAGACATTATACATTATCTGACACAACAGCCGACACAAAATATGTTTATAATAAACAAAATAACTAAAAACACGTTATTCGTTTTGTATCTAAATATGGGTTTTATTGTCTTAGTGTTAAAGACGGCATTGGCATTGATTTTAAGGCCTTTTAAAGCCTTCTTAATGTGGGTATTAGAACATCTGGCTTGAATCTAGCTCAAGGATATGTTAATTTAATTCTATGTGAATTACATTAGGATTTCTGTAGCAAGCAAACATATTTTTAAACGATGTTTGTGTGTGCATGTCATAGTGGATCGATCACGCAAGTTAAGCAACCCTACTCAATACTTAGATGGGATAAAAAAAACACGAGTTCCTCTGTGCTTCGGAGGGTGTTCGGAGGGCACGTCTGAAGCACAGAAGAGCTTCGCAGTTAACAGTCGTTAAGTTAGGTCCAGTGACATTTGGGGTGGGGAGTTGGGATACCTCCACGCGGTCCACCCTGGTAACGTCGGCGAGTAATTCCTTAGTTTCTGGACCCAACTCTGGAATTACTTGCCGACGGCCAAATTCCCGACGCGGTGGGTCTGCTCCCCGTGCTCCTACCTTGGATGGAGTACGTGGGATGCGGACAAATCCGCTCCCCCTTGCATCCGTACTGGTGCTGGGGGTGGAGCGACTGAGGAGACAACCTCGTTAAAAAACAAGAGGTGGAGCCGGCCGCGCTTGGCTCGGCCGGCTGTATGATGAGCGGTGGTGGACTCGTTCGCTCGCTGATCCTCCCCAAAAGCGTCTTCGCCCCGACTGGTGTCCGGGCCTACTCCACCCGTTGATACCGGGGGCGACCTCCGTATGGTGGAACGTGGAGGCCCTGCAGACACTGGGTCTCGCCAACCCAGACACTGCGGGGGGCGTTAAGGGTTGGGTCACATGGGCGAATGAGACCACCCTGGAAGAGGGAGTGCGCGGTGGCGCAAAGTGTCACAGAGTCCACTAAGTACGTAGTGGACGCTGTGGCACTTGGAGTGGCGCAGGAGGCGCGGTGGAGGAAGAAAACCTCGTTAAAAAATTGAAGAAGAGGGGCCGGCGGCGGCTCGCTGAGCCCGGCCAGCGGTCGCACGTTGTTGCGACCGCAGAGATGGAGGGGACCCTTGCCCAGCCGAGACGGCGAGCCGGGGAAGGCCCGTCGTCTTGAGGGGGCAATGGTCCTCGGTGTCGGCAGTGCACCTGGATGCGGTGTGCTGCTGACGGGGCGTTCAGGGGAGAGCGGGTCCGGCCAGTTTAACTTTGGCCGGACGGCCCTGGCGGGGTCGCGGATGTATCACAGTACCCGTGGCCCCGTCACTTAGGGGGCGAGTGGCATCCCGTCAGTTTTTTAGTGGTAAGTCCCACAGTCCCCACCGCATATTCCCCGGGCGGTGGGGCTGCTGCAAAGCATTTTTCTGACGATAATATAAAAAAAAAAAAAAAAAGGTCCAGTGACATTTAGATGACATAAAAACACTGACACTGACTACCCGCAGTTAACACTAATTGCTGAAAGCACTTAAAAAGTAAAACCTTCCCGCTGAGTTACCATCCCGTAGACTGGCCATGTGAATAAAAGTGAAAAAAAAAATGAAAAATACTCACATTGGCACCCCCCGCTTGCCGGTCCGCCTCACCCCTCTCCCCGTCCACGCAGAAATAATAGCATTTCTCCGGTGGCTTCCAATCTGTAGGCTCCTCTGCCAATTCTACTTTCGGCTGTGTCGCCGGCCTTTTTATGAGGCTCTCCAGTATGGTCTCCGGCCTTCGTTTCTCGTCCTCGTCCTCTGACCTCTCTTTCGGCCTCTCGTCTTCGGGCGCGTTGATCTGTTCTATTGTCTTTATTTTGAGCGCGGGAGGGGGGTCTGTGGCAGGCATGGAGTCTTCGTCGCTTAGCTCTCGCTCGGGCCGCTTCGGTATCAATGCGTCCTGATATAATTTCCATTTTCGACGACCCATCAACTCCTCCGCCACCCGTTCTAGACCTGGAATAGAGGAGTTTGTTTCTATAAGTTTTTATTTTTTTAAATAAGTGTCAATAACACTTCTGTCTCGTCACGCGTCAGAACTCAGAAGCATGCAGATTTCATTTATTTTTTATTTTTTTAGGGTCTGGCGAACCGTTGCCAGTCGCATATAGCTTCGTCAAATATACTTAAAGTTAGATAGTTAAATAGATAAAATATTTATTTAAAACAAAAATTAAGGCACACACTTAATATTCGTTCACAGTGATAAAAAAATCCTATAACTAATATTTTGTGCGCCGCAGAGTTGAAAATGTTGAAAATTGAGCAGAATTTCACAGAAAAAAATCTAAAAATAAAGCAATAACGTTTTTAGACTAATCGTACTCTATATTTGTATATTTAATTTTGACATAATTAAGTACCATTTGAGTACGGAACACAAAATTGAGACCACTCAAAACTACAATCAAGTCTAATGTACACAAAGAAATTTGCATACAAAAGTCGAGAATTATTCATTATGAATCCCGTTTGAGCATACGCAGCGACTAAAAAAACATAACAAAACACATAAAGATGGGAACTGTATTCATTAATTATCATAATATATGAAATAAAAACAGCCCGTATGTAGACTGTAGACAAGCGTTTGAAGTAGTCGTCAACATTTTGTGAAATCAAACAATCGAATCGTGTATCTATTCAGAAAGTAGATCTTAGGCACTTTATCTACTCAAAGCGTGGAATAATATAAAGTCTCCAGAGCTCCACTACTTTCATAGGGTCGGCAACGTGCGAGTGATACCCCTGGTATTGCCAGCGTCCACAGACTGCTTACCATCAGGCGGGCCGTATGCTTGTCTGCCACCATAGTGGTATAAAAAATCATTTATTCATAATTACATCTTTACAGGTCACAGACCCACCGCGACATTATACAAGAAAATAATTAAAATAATGTTTAATTAATCTACTCTAGAATCTACAAAAATTGCGGGAACAAAAGCAAAATGACCAAATAAAAGAAATGGCGAAACCAGTAACGCAATTATGCAAAAAAGAACCAATAATAGAATTTTATTTAATGTTTACTATATAGATAATAATCTATGTAATGTGTTCCTTTTCTGGTACTAGAAACCATTTACTGTCAATTAGTGTCCTGTGGTCGTCTTTCATGTCCAATTATGGTTCAGCCTTGTCATTAACAATTAAACTATTCAACGTAAGTGCCGGTGTTTAGATTCCTAAATATTAAAAATTGTTTGTTTTGTTATGGTTATTTATAGAGTAGGTTATGGAATATTTTATCTTCTTCTTTCTAGCGTTTCGCGTTTCCTTAATCATTAGGACTGGTAAAGTTTACTATTTTATCTTAAATGATGATTTCCGTTTATCATATAAATGCGTTTTATCATAAAAAAATACAGCTTTCGTCATGTAGAGAACATGAGCAAAATGACTTTGTAGGTCTGACTCCCTATTCTCTTAAATAAAAAACGATTCTATTTCGATTCAAATTCACTCGCTGTCTCACTCACACAAAATAGGAATTGAACGGGACAGCGTGTGTTTGAATCGGTTTTTGTGCCCCCCCCCCCCCGCCCCGAGCGGATTAGAATTGCGTTGGTTGCTCAAACTCTACGTTTCTTTTTTAAAGTCACTAAATAGGGGGAAATCCCCAAATACTAACAGAGTTCCATCTTATCTGCAGCGTGAGAAAAAAAATTGGTACGTGTACGACATATTAAAAACCGTATTTTTAACGATCCATACTAATATTATAAATGTGAAAGTGTGTTCTTTTTTACTTGGATTCTAAGATTTTTTTATTGGGGATGGTTTAAGGTCTGGAGAGTGACGTGAGGCTACTTTTTTCCCACGGGATAAAGAGATTCCCATGGGAAAAATTATTGACATTTTCTTGCTTTCATGAGCTAGTAGTTCTATATATCTCGTACAAAAAACAAGAATTTGGACAGAGAGAATGCTGTTAAGAGATTTTTAAATTTTAGGAATTGTTGATGCAAATGGACATAAGTACCTATGCACATATTGCACATAAGCATGGGCCCACAGAATAAAGATTTTTTGTTTCATATTGATTATAAAGAAAGTAGGAGTGTACAAGTAGAAAGAAATATAATTACGTGTATTACATGTTAAAATACGATGGATAATCATAGGTGTGATTTATAGCAATTTCTTGCCATCAAACGCATCGGCAGTTGTCACTACAAAAAATGGTAACCAACGCGTAACAAGCTAATTCCACTGTTTACAACCTTGTAAATTCCAGGACGATTTATGTTCGTGCTAAGCCCGAGCTTTATACCGTGTGATACACGAATTAAAAACTTCACTATGATGCCGTTCATGCAACGTCAGTCTCGTTCGAGACGTCATCATATCAACCCATAAGAATCCCACTGCAGGGATACGAGTCTCACTTCAATCGAAAAGGATTAAAGCGTTGCTCCAATGCGGATTTGCAGAGGCCAATGTTTTTCAAGCCTAAGGGACTTTGCTTAACTTTATTTGTCTTTATATTTTCCTATTCTAATTTGAGTTCTTTTCTTCCGCTTCCCTTCCTTTTATTGCATCCTTTATGTTTTGGTCCTTCGAGCCGGATGGCTAGTTCATAACAGTTGGCATCAGTGATAAAAAAAAATTCAAACCTAATTTTAAATATTAATTTACTGAGCGCAAAATACAAATTAATACCGTTCTAATTCAAAGCAAGGCATTGACAGTAGCAAATTCTATTATGCTCTATGATACTTAACGGCTTATTTCACTATGATCACCTCACCTGTGGTTAGATTACACAATGTTAATCCCACAACCCAGTATCATCATTTATCCGTACACAAAGTATTATTACAATAAAAAAATAAATAAAATAGTAAAAAAAAAACTTGGAATTCTCTAACGATTCGTAGAATTTATAAAAATTACAAATTGCCCCCCAAGCTTCAGTGAACTGATGTGGAACCCTCACATGTTAATATTATAATTAATGCGATGGCGTTGAACTCCCACGGAACGGAATAATAAAAAAATAATTACACACCTCAGAGGCTACCGGACTAAATCGGACCATCTAATGTGTTCTGAAAGTGAGAATGATGATGATTTTATATATCTCCTAATTGTTAGAGAAAATTGTTTCTTTTTTAATGATCTGTAAACGTATAATCGTCATTATGTGCGTGAGGTAGAGTAAACAAATACTTTATTTAACGGTTTCTACATCACAACGTTTACGATTAGGCCATTAGGGGATTAATTTTAAGTTAATTAATAGTTGTGGTAGTAAATTTCTACTCTTCGTAACAAATAATTATTTTCTATCTATAATAGAGTGAAACAGTATGATAACGTTGCAGAACTTGTTAACTGAACATTAAAGTAAAGAGAGGAGGTGTGAAAACATCGTTAAATATTAAGCACACAAAAATTGTGGATATATCTGGTCGAAAAGCAGGAAGTTTTCCATAAGAAAATCAATCTAGATGAGACAAAGTGGCAGTGGGCAGCAAGCGTTCAGAACCGAAGGCCGCTGGGGCAACAAGGGTCTGGAATGGCGACCGCGTACCGGAAAGCGCAGCGTAGGACGTCCTATGGAAAGTCGCAGGAAGCTGGATGCAGGCCGCTGCAAACCGGTGACGGTACTCACGGTGGAGACGTTTGGACATAGGTCCCCATGTCCAGTAGTAGACTTCTTATAACTGAGATGAAGATGACGAAACAAAGTTATGCGAACTTGCTAAAAAAATATGTGAATTCACGTGAAAACAAAAGTACTGATCAAACAATGTATGGAATCTTTGCTTTGTTTTGGAATCTTTGCAGCGATGCCAAGTCGATTGGCGATATATCCAAGTGCTGAGAGGCCTGTATAACGCCGCTACTATGACCGTCCAAATCCAGAACCAGCGGTCTGAGCCTATCCCCATGCATCGTGGTGTGAGACGAGGGGATGTTATATCCCCCAAATTGTTCACAAATGCATTGGAGGACATGTTCAAGGCGCTGGACTGGAACGGACGTGGTATTAACATAAACGGCGAGTACCTCTCACACTTGCGATTTGCAGACGATATCGTCATCGTAGCAGAAACGCTGCAAGATTTGCAACATATGCTGAATGGCCTAGCTGATTCTTCGCAACGCATTGGTCTCCGGATGAACTTGGACAAAACCAAGGTTATGTTCAACGAACATGTAAATCCGGAACCAATTGCAGTACAGGGCAGTATTCTCGAGGTTGTTAAGGAGTATGTTTACCTTGGGCAAACTCTGCAGTTGGGTAAAAACAACTTCGAGAAGGAAGCAAATAGAAGAATACAGCTGGGCTGGGCAGCGTATGGGAAACTTCGTCGGGTCTTCACATCGCCAATTCCACAAAGTCTAAAGACGAAAGTCTTCAATCAGTGCGTCCTACCTGTTATGACATACGGTGCCGAGACGTGGACACTCACGGTTGGTCTGGTCCACAAATTTAAAGTCGCTCAGCGAGCTATGGAAAGGGCTATGCTCGGAGTTTCTCTGAAGGATCGAATTCGGAACGAAGTGATCAGACAGAGAACCAGAGTCATCGACATAGCTCACCGGATAAGCAAACTGAAGTGGCAGTGGGCCGGCCATATCAGCCGAAGAACCGGCAACCGCTGGGCTAAACGAGTTCTTGAGTGGAGACCGCGGATCGGTAAGCGTAGCGTAGGACGCCCTCAGACTAGGTGGAGCGATGATCTTTGCAAGGTGGCTGGCAAGAGCTGGATGAGAGTGGCCGAGGATCGTGCGCGGTGGCGTGCAGTTGGGGAGGCCTATGTCCAGCAGTGGACAAATGTAGGCTGATGATGATGATGATGATCAAACAATATTCTTTCATCAGAATTCAAATAGCTAATATCAATAAAGAAGTCTTTATTCAATTTGTAACAGATAACTCTTAATTAAAATTTGACCTTCACAAAATTGAATTTACCAATCAAATTGTTTTAAATGACAAAAGGTTATTTAAAATAAATGGCGTGACAAAGCTACGTTTAATAACAAAGGATGGTGGCGTGTGTCGACTACTGATTGGCTAAAACTACGATTAGACTGGACTATTTCAAGGTCGACGTGAGTCAGATGCATTTGTGTGCATGATTTTTGTGTGGTGCAATATACGAGATGCAGCTGGTAAGTAAATAAAATAATAGTAATGACGCATTTCAAAAATTGTTGCGAATAGAAAATAAACTAAAATCTTTTGATAATGGAGGCACACAAGTGGAAACCACCAGAGCGTTACACCTGGGAAACCCGAGTAGTCTCCGGCGCCAGTGACGTATTTCCTGGTAGATTTTGGATGGCTAGAGTGAACTCTAGCTATGATCGCACGCAAAATGGGCACGCCTGATGCCTGATTGTGGAAAAGCCCGCACGACGACAGACAGACAAGTATTTTGTGCAGCAGATTTTTGCATGTGCAGTGGTATCCATGCAGTCTGCAGTGGGTGGTTAGTGGTGCCAATTCTGTTGTACATTTAACTAGACTAAACTAATTTTGACAGGCCTAGAATGTTGCTATCCTTGTCACTTATTATAAACCAAGGAAGGACAACAACACCTTTGGTCCTGTCAAAATTAGTTAAGTCTAGTTAAATGTACAACAGAATTAGCACCATTGGTTGATATGATTGTCACCACAACTAAAATTGCAATTGCAAATGCAATGCATATTTAGACGACGACACAACAGGATACAGAAGTGTGTCTGAGGCTTTAGACGATCGTTATTGGAAATCTAATAAGCGAAATTAATTATTCAAAGTAGAAAAAATATATTTTCAATTTCTCACGGTTTTATTGTGTTTGTGAACTTTTTAATCTTCGTAGCTTTATTGCCTGATATATATGTCTTTTGTTTGTTTTTATCTGTTTTGTTTTTAATATCTATTTAAAACAATTTATGAGTAAAACAATTATCATTGGATTTAATCTACATAACATTTTCTATTTGACTGCGCTTTTTAATAGAAAGCCCATTATTTTCAGAGATTAGTTGGGGTTTTTTGTAGAAAGCTGTCCGAGCTCAGCGTTCTTTCGACCATGTCTGATACTTGACAAGTGGTATCTATGTTGGTCTATTAATATTCACACCCTAAAGAATTTAAATAAAGTTAAAATTACGATATGTTTCAATTTTGACGTGCTAGTTAATTAGAACTCAGTTAATTTATTGCCACAATTGGTAGATATTTTCAGTTAAACTTCGTTGTTTACCAGCCTCCCTTGTGATCTGGTCCTATCTCTTTCATGTCTCTTTAAGAAAATCCTTTCTTGCCATGAAACTCTTTTTGGCCTTCTCCTTCTTATTGCTTTAATCTTTCCTTCTATGACATTTTACTTTCTTACTAAGGGCGTTTTTTAAATTATTTACTATGCTTCATCAAAACAACTTTGAATTCACTTTGTCTTCGTTCTTGTATGGTTTTATGGTCTTTGTTATAGTAGGTTACAGGTTCATTGTTTTATTTGATAGATAGACTGTTCTAAACATGTCTGAAAGTGGTGAAACAGATTTTTTAAGTGTTACTTTTAGTATTTTAATATAAGTTTGATTTATGTAAATACAGGCGAATTAATTGGCAGATCCTTTATAATATTGAACATCAAACTGACTATTATCTCATGACTTGCCCCACAAGTTAAGTGATTCAACACGGAAACATATGATGTCCTTGTTTGGCACATCGCGAATATGCACATAGAATTGTTCACATTTATTCGCAGTTGATTAACATTATTTAATGTCCTTCTCAGGATAAATGCAATTAATGTCATTTTTTCTATATTTTTAAATATTTATTACATTCCATACTAGGTTTATCATAAAATATAACTATAATGTCGATTTGTTTAATGCTGTATATTTCATTAAGAATATTTGCAATTGCATCATTTCGTTTATCCAATAAAAAAAAATTGAGCTAAAAAATAATAATTTATAATTATACTAGAGAAACCCGCGCAACTTCGTTTGCGTTTATCCCGCTTTCCCGTGGGAATTTCAAAAAAATCTTTCTTATCCAAATTTCAGGTCTCTACGGTCAAGACAAAACATTTTCATATGTATACATGATTATTTTTCTATTTAAATACTTCTCATTACAATCTTTGGAGAAATATAACTATAATGTCGATTTGTTTAATGTTGTATATTTCATTAAGAATATTTGCAATTGCATCATTTCGTTTATCCAATAAATAAAAATTGAGCTAAAAAATAATAATTTATAATTATATCGAATCTGGAATCGTTGCTACAATTAAATTGAAGAAGATAAATCCTCTTTGGGTTAGTCATCAACTTCTTTACTGTCACATTTTTAGTAAATTAAGTAATTGTAAATTTAATGTAAGCACTTAAGTTTTTTTCTTTCAAATGTTAAAGTTATTATAATTGGTATCTATCCACAATAGCCATGATGGACAGCTCTACCTGGCCTCCAAAACACAGATCCTAAGCTATTTGAACCCATTATCTGCTGAATTAGTTGATTTACTAGTTTATTAAGTTTTAATACAAACAACGATATCATGCACAAGAAAAAATAAAAATAAAATCATAGCCGTTAACGTATTCCGAGATCTATAAAATTCTACAGGATGTTTACACAGATTAAACTTCTCTGTGCGTGCTGATACACGTGTCGGCTTAACACTATCTATTACATGTGTAATCAATTCTGCTTCAAGCACAAATTCTATCAATTTTTTTGAAATTATTATTACGGCTCGTAACGGAGCGATGGAGGAGAAAGGATTTTATTATTATATTAAATGTAACACAACAGTATTATTTAAGAATTATGACACTCCGGATTACGGATTTTCATAGTTGTATATTTTTTTGGTGAAAATTGAAAAAAAAAGAGATAGAAGATACTTCGAGAAGAAGAAAGTGAATGACAGGCAAATATATGACTTAAAAACATAGACAATAAAAAAATATAAATACGTATAAAAAGGCTCTCATTCAGGAGTTCGATTTGCCACGGCTAGGATAAGAAGTAAAGTAAGGTACGCAGTTAGAAGATAAAGGAAAAGTGAAGCCGAAGTAGGACAAAGAGCCTATCTACAAACACGTTTTGGCTCAACTTCACGAGAGTGTAATTCCGTTCCATTATACTTAGTACGAAATCTACAAAACATATGATTTTAAAAATAAATTGATATGAATATACATTAATCGATCACAAATTGCTTTATTACAATAAAACACAATATTATATTACCACAATAAGGCGACAGACTAGTTCACTGGAAAACTTCATCATTCTTTCACTGGAAAACTTGTGCCAAAGATATTGGAACGGAATATATAATGAAAATAGTGAAATAAGATGACATAACCGTTACTCACGTCACCATGACCTCAAAGCGAGGAATCCAAAGTTTACAGAGCCTTATAAAGGGCATATAAACAATACACTCATTGAATCTAGTGATTGCAAAAACAAAGGCGCAGCAACGAGAAATATGATATCTGATGGTACAGTAAAATCTTTAGACAATGAAAGGCCGGATGCTGTAGATCTTACACGACCTCCACGTGATATTGCTTTGGGATTGTTACTGTCAGTTACATGACATAACATGAATCTAGTTGTTAAACGCATGTGTTATGTAAAGTCGAATGGAGATTTTTAAAATGTTTTAGCGGAGTTTAAGCAGATCCTTCCCGTATGGAGTCTACCTCGGCGATGAACCCATCGCAGATATGATTAGGATTGACAGACTAGGTGACATAGATGCAGGACTATTTAACGCAGTATTTAATAAATAATATTGAACCAAAATTTTACTTGGTCTTTTCTTTAAATAGGTACCAAATAATTAATAATAGCTTTGACCTTTCATATTTGCCCTTTATCAACCTATCCACAATTTCCTTAGTGCAGGTAAAAATAAAATTATAATTTTATTACTCTTAAGTAAGATTGGTATCAAAAAAATTACGCTATGCCACGGTTTTTTAAACAAAGACTATTTAACAGATAAGAGAATTTAATGCGCCATTTTCGAGTTAATTTTTATAGAATTTTTTAACAGTAAAATTTTTAATATGTCATACACATTACACCGGTCATTTCGAGACATGACGCTTAATGAAACATAACGAGAATTGACGAAAAAAAAAACAACAATTTAGCATGAAATATTTGTTATCTGTGTTCTCATCGCGCCCGCAGCGCACGCAACCGCGCGCATAGTCATGGAAAAAAATGAAAAGCACAGATCGCAATCTATGATGAAAAAATTATAATTGTTAAGAACAAATTAACTATCATGTTTCACTATTGAATAAACTCATCACACGCTTCATACGAAACTGTCATTCAATAATTAATACCAAAGGTTACCGATCTCTGGAATCGAACGAGTCATTTGAATGAGGAATTAGAATAAGATGGCAAAAAATATGAGCATTAGAAAGAGTGGTGCGTTCACCGTGCGAAAGGGACGGCAGAGCATGGTGGGCCGCGATTGGCTGACCGCTTTTTATGCCTTAGTTCCCCTAATCTTCATTTCGAACAACATCTGCTACGCTAATGTTTATTCGAAATAGTTCTTTAAATTTATCGCTGTAAGATCTCATTTGCAATTGCGGGGCGCGTCTTGTGTTATTTTTTATTATCTAGCGCGGTCATTGCACGGGAATTGTTATTTCAATTTTTAATACACATCTCCTATCGAATAGGTTCCTTTTAAGGTCAGCGTTTGCAGGAAAAAGGGCCAGGTATAGGTTATAATTATTTTTTTGTATCTATTGATCGGCAGATGGATGTAACAGTTAATTTATTGTAATAGTAGCCTACGACTGTAAATAATGCTTTTAAGTGGAACGAATCTAATTTATGGGTTGTAATATTTGATGACAGTACTGTACTGAAAATAAAATGTCGACGGAAAACCTTTATGGTTGTCTATAAAAAATATTTTACTTGGTTAAAATTTATTTTAAGTAAATATCACTGTAGTGGTTATATTTTTGTAAAACAAAAAAACAATTAAAATCAACTTACTCTAATCTTAAGCGCTATTTTGCTAATACGACGAGCGAGATGTGCAGATTGAGACTAGATTTTTGACGAGAATAGTCCCGCAGATAAATTAATTTTATATTTACTCCATTATTCTAATTAAATTTGAGTAAACGAAAATCCATGTGTACCAATTTTCCTATAATGTTGAAATTTCACACCTCTTTGAAATCAAAATTTCTTATGAAATACACAGAAATTGTGCGATTCTCGGCAGTATAAGTAAAAAATAAGACAATATAATATCTTTGAAACAAGGCTAAATATCGAATCGAGCGCAACGGATGCGTTCCGAATAAGTAAAACTAGATAAAGCTCGTTCTTATCGATTTATAAATCGTCTAATCGATTCGATCTAGAACTCGGAACTCGGAATGTGAAGTAAAAACTTTTAATGCGTTTTTTTAAAAGGCCAACCAAAGGTTGTGTACCCATGACTAGAATTTAATGTGTTTTAAGACATTTTTTTTAATAACAATGGGTTATAAAAAAATATTTGTGTTCTGTACGATGAGTGAGAGAGTCGGAAGCCTAATACCACTATGCTTCCTACTCACTTTTTCACTTTCCTTCCGCTGTTGTTCCGTTTCATTCCTTCATAGGTGAGCAACGCATCCAAGATCTTGTATTCGTGGATGTCCATGGGCAGCGATTGCTTACTATCGGGTGACCCGATATCCCGAATCCGAATCCTTTCCTCTTTCGATTTACACGTGAAAATATCAGTATTTATAAGGTGCAGTCAATAGGTCATGTTTTGTAAGACCTAACTTATTATAAACATTTTTTTATAATGGATGACTAACTTGGCAGGTGTTCAGATTACATAATTTAGCTTTTGTTGGTTTAAACTATTTTAATATAAGCGAACCCATTGTGAACTGTTACGTAATGAAGCTTACGACAACAAAACTGAATGGCTCAACTATTTTCATTGAAATTTCTCCGATATTAGTCCAGTATCTATTGGTTTCATAATATAAATAGTTTGCAAGTTTAATTACACTTTGGTCATTGTTGTGATGTTACATTGTTGTCAAAAAGTTATTGTTAGCGACTATTTCTGGCTTTTATAAAACATTATATTTTGTAATTTTTTTGAGTTATTCCTCATCTTGTTCGAAAAAAACTCCCTAATTCTTTTGTCGTGAACTTGCACTGCTATGAAAATCTGGTAAAATCGAATGGTGTCAACTGCCAAGTCAAAGCGAATTACTCATTATTTTTGAAACGTACACCTTTTTGGTTTTAGTTTGTCTTCGTGTGGTTAATTCTATGCCAAAAATGTCTTAGAGATAACTTAACCAGCAAGACTATTCTCGTAAAAAAAATAGTTAAAAGAAAAAAGAAAGAAAGAAAAATGGTTTATTTGAATTTTAGCAGACACACAAATTTCAAATAACGTCACAAATTTTAACAGTATTTAGGTACTATTTACATTTCATTAACCTTACGACTAACATGATAATAATAATATATGCCTACGTCAAAGAGGCCTCCTCTCAGCATAATGCTGTGGTTGTTGTAGCCACAACACTGGTCTTTCGAGGATACCATAAACAAAAACGAAACATAATAAAAGAAAAATGCTGACTCTACCTACAACTAGGTTTATTTTAACATCATGTTTTACAAAATACAAACTTCTTACATTGTAGACAATTTTAACGGCAATTGCCAGACCTATTGAAAAAAAGGTTGATAGCTTATGATTTATGAATAGAACACCAAAACAATGACTCTTAAATTACATTATAAACGATATAATTAAGAACACTATAACCACGCGGTGTCCGTAAGAATCAGTAATTTAATATCTGAACGCGACCATAGCTAGCAATTTTATAAAGTTGGCATCACTGCTTAATGACAGTTGGGAGCGCGCGCAAATTCCAAAATGGCGGAGGCAATAACAAAATGATGACGCGTTTCAAATCACACGAATTAAACTTCTTTTTTGTTAAGTTGATATTTTTGTAAAAGCGAAATTATGTATTTACGGCTAATGTTGGGAAAATATTGTAGAAACAATGGTTATAATGCTGTTACCAGTTTTAAATAACCTCTTTTAAAATCCAGTTAATTTAGTTTAGAGCTTTAATGTCGTGTGACTTGCTTTCTCGAAATTTCACTTTGCTATTTAATTTCCACATTCACATTAATTTTATCGGGTGCCATAATAGTTTTTTATGGCTTAATAGAAATTTACCCCACCTCCTTCCAAATGGAAGGAACCCAAATGGGTTCACCGTTTAGATGCACTGGTGGATCCTAGAATACTTTTGTTCCCACAAAAAGCCAACCTGGACCGTTACTAGTATACAAGGTATTCTCGCCATCGATTCTTTTATGTTATATAGCTGGAAAAGTGGTTACCCGTAAACTATGAACACCAGGGGCGCTACCAATGCGTTTCCCGCAGTAAAGAAGGCAATAGGAAGAGAAAGGATAAGAAAAATGAGATGGTAAATAAGTTGCACTTTGGGATGATGATTGGCTGGGATACTGGGACACTGGGACCGGGGCACTGTGACCTGGGTCCTTAGTTAAGACACGTCCCTTGGAAGTGTAGGGTTATGGGAAAATCCGGCACTGCCTGTCTGTATTCGTTTATTGCGTGTGCGTAATCCTTTATATATTTCAGTGCACATAACTAAAAAACAGTTAGGTATATTGCCTACTTGTTGCGAATTATGAAGCAAATAAATGAATTGAATCTCTCATTCATTGAAAAGCATTGCTTCTTCGCCGCCGCCGATCTGTGAGAGGGTTAGTTCCCGTTAGGTGATTTGAACATTGACACCAGCTACCCACGTAACACCAATTGAGGGAGACACACGAAAAGAAGAAAAAGACTGGATTATCTCCCTAAAGAAAAACATCATTATAAAATAATAACTTAATTAAATAAATAAATAAAGTAGTTTCTAATGTATTATTTGCGCGTGGGACGAACTTTTCTCTATTTAGGTAGAAAGCTGACCTCCGCCTTAATCTTTGACTATCGCAATATTTTACCTAGATAAATTACCTGTAAACTGCCTATTATTTCTTTCCTAATAGTCAAGAATATATTTTAGATTTCACAAACTTGTTCACAATATAACCTATTCGCGTAATAAAACAGTTAAAATCTAGTATCAATATTAAGTGCTAATTTGCTCATACTAAAATACTCAATTAAGTTGCTCATACAAAATATTAAACTAGAGAGACTAGATTTTAATTATTTTTATTTCGAGAATAGACCACCTGCTGGAGTAGTAGAATCATGTGTGATACAATCTGTCAAATGTTGGTAACTGCTCATAGTGGTCACAATAAAAACTTCTCCAAAGAACTCATCGAGCTCAAAAGACAGAAAACTAGTGCCGTGACTAGAACACTAACAGGACACTGCAAACTTAATAAACATCTGTTTAACCTTAACATGAGCCAGTCCGCGATGTGCAGATTCTGCCAAGAAGAAGAAGAAAGTGCCATGCACATTCTCTGCTCCTGCGGACCACTCATGTACAAAAGAAGTATATACATGGGAAAGCATATTCTGCTTCCAGAGGAGATACATCAGCTCTCTGCCCAGCACATCTGGAAGTTCCTAGAGGCAACCAGTCTGGACAGGGAAATTTAATTAAAGGGCACTACAAAAGATCAGCAATGGTCGAAGCAGTATCCTTGAAGCCCACAGCAACAAATAATAAATAAATAAACTGCTCATACACACGTTTACTTTTCTAGTTTTGTTTTATTAGTTTTTATGCTACAAAGATGACCAAGAAGTATACTGCCCGCCTGATGGTAAGCATCACCGTAGCCTATAGGCGCTTGCAATAACGGGGGTATCACTCACGCGTTGCCAACACTCCCAACCCATCCAAGTGGAGCTCTGGAGACCTTATTCGCCGTAGGAACACAACATGGCCGAGACCAATGCTATTTGGCCACGATCTTCTGTAAGGTGGAGGTCCTTCCCCAGACGGACTGCTCCGATTTGAGCGGTTGATCCGCTGTGCCCTACCTCTCTTAAACTCATATACTATTTCCCGGTCTGCAACGACTAAAGGACAGAACAGGGTGTCTCCGTGTTCAATGGCGGTGATCACTTCACCGTTACGTGACTCGCATGCTTGTTTACCTCCTTTTTCTTTAAAAAAAAAACGATTCAACATTAGTGACAACGTCGCTCATTAAGCCCCCTCTTTTACAAAAATCAATACCTCCACTCTAAAGCTGTGATGTAGGTATTTATCTTATCTCTATTGGCCTTCAGTTCTATTTGCAGTTATAAGGATCTGTACACACAAAGTGTACATTCGTTTTGTGCGTTTTTTCAGGACAATTCCATCACAAATCCACAATCTTTCCTGTAAAGTCAAAAGTAACAACGGGAACAGATTGACAATGAAGCTTATTGACGTCCCTTGGCAGAAACTACAGCTGTACTCTCAACAAATAATCAGAAAGAAATAGACGGAGTAGCTTGTATTGAAAGAAGCTAAGGAAGCCAGTCATAGACGTCGCTGTGGGTTTCCTGAAGTTCATTGACGTCCCGTGATAGTAACTGCAGCTGTCTTGGAACTCACAATGAGTTTAATTTAAAATATTACATACATATACTTAGATGGCCAGTTTCTGAAGGTTCGAATTGAAAAAAATATTTTAGTTTTGGATAGCCCATTTCAGTATATGTGCTGTTCTTTTTAGGTAACTCTAATTAGATTTCAACGAATCGAATACTATACGTAATCAAAATGATCATTTTTATAAATTTTTGTTTTAATACATTGAGGATTACACGAGAAAACTTAATTCTTACTTCGTTTGGGAGTCAGGTTTCTCACACAATCTCATTCAAGGTCCGTAGATTGGCTGGGATACTGGGTCCTGGAACACTGGGACTGGAGCCCTGAGACCTGGGTCCCTAGTTAAGACAGGTCCCATGGCCTTGTAGGGTTATGGGAAAATCCGGCACTGCCTGTCTGTATTCGTTGATTACGTGTACGCAATCCTTTATATATTTCAGTGCACATAACTAAAAAACAGTTAGGTATATTGCCTACTTGTTGCGAATTGTGTGTCATGGTCAACTCGCGACCATGTGCAAAATATACCTAATCGTGTCTAGGCGAAATATTTGTGCGGGTCTGTGTGTGGGGAGATTATTTTTGCATAGTTTAAAACCTTTAAAGTAATAAATTTAAAAGTTAAGTCCTGACAGGCTGTTGATCGCTTAGCAAAAACTCTTGGAACTAGAAAACGGAACCTTTTTCTACAGATGATTTCTTTATTGAAATTCAAAGTAAAAAATACTTTATCCTGTGAGTTAACGCGGGCACTTAGACACGTCATTTTCGTGCTTGCCTATGTCCAAAGAGCACAGATATTTTTATTGAACACTAGTTTTTCCGCACGGCTTCGCTAGAGGTTAATTTTATGACATAGATCTCGTTTGACAACAAAACCCACGACGCGACTTGTGGCGCCATCTGTTGGCCGATACAGCGCCCTCTATAGTAGAAAAAATATTTTCCCATTGGAATGACATACTTTCACGGGATAAAAAGGCCTATATTGGGCTCTGTAGCCCTGACAATATATATACAAATCATAATGATCGGATGATTATTTAAGCCGTGAAGGAATAACAAACAAACAAACTCACTTTCTCATTTATAATATTAGTTAGGATGTAAAGGGTGGGACTTTCGCAACTTTCACGGGATAGTGTTAAAGTCTTATTTTCTTTTCTACATGAAAAATAGAGATTACATCCAGAAGAAATCTCCAAAAATGAAATTATTCCCGTGGGGTTTAGATGTAATAGGGTCACACGCTTAAACAATGGACGACTGTTTTAATATAATATGTAATTTTATAATAACCTTGTATTTATTATCAGTAACATTCTATAAATTGTAATGTAATTTTCCTAGTAACGCAAAAATATTAAACTGCAAATAAACTTCTTACAAAACTCCTGCTCTGTCTAATTTCTTTTTGATTAAATTCGTTGTGAGTTCCAAGACAGCTGTACTTTCTCCCCCGAAACGTCAATAAGCTTCATTGCTTATTGTCATTCTGAGGTCGCCGTTGTTGATCCTGGCTACACAGGAGACACAGTGGCAATGTGTGGTAATTCATTTAATATGTGCTTTACCACTCCTACATAGATGTGTTTTTGTTTACTTAGTTCAAAACTACGTATTGGGTTTCTCGATCTCCGGACGATTTCCTTCCTATCATTACATCGGCCGAACCCAAAATGCGAGATCGATCATCTATTGATGATCGTTCGTGATTGACGGAAGTATTGATTCGTAGTTTACTTCCATAGATTAAAAATACAATGCATCGATTGGTTATAGAGACGCGTAATGTTACTTTTCAATCTGACATAGAAAAAAAATTATAATATGGAGTTGGCATTTTGAGTTCGGGGGTTAGTAGGTATTACTACTTCTAAACCATCCTAAATACACAAATAATCGTAACGGTTACGCCCATTCTATTATACAAAAACCCACCAATGCCATGTGAAATAATAAACAAACTAACTTGATAATCACGAAAAATATCATCCATCCGTATTACAATATGCATAAATACTAAAATGCGATGAATTCTAATTTCGTAGTTACCACGCGTGGCTTGCATGTTGACCTAACAAATCATTTTGAATTTATAGCGAAGGAAACAACGATTGATTCTTATGAACAAGGAAATAAGTGTTAGAATTCAATGGGTTTGTGTTTCTGAGTTGTTGACTCAACAAACACACTCAATGGACACGCACACAGGCTCACGTGACGCAATGTCACGAAATCCAGCCCGTTTCTAGGTTAGAACATGCGCGGGCGCTGTCAGGGTGACCATGCGTTATTGATTTCGATTTTTTTTCTTAATTATACTAAACGGCGATGGCAAGAGAACCTAGATCGACTCATGGGATAATGAATGGCCACAATTGGCAATAGACCGGGAGTACTGAAAAAGGGTAGGGAACATAAATAGGAGAATTGAGTAGACAAAACAGTGGTGGCAAAGGAAGAATATATTATTTAGAAATGTGTAAACTTATAAATTAGTAGAAAGTACAGTACAGACTATAAAGTATATAGAAGTGCCAATTTTGAATATCGAAAGCTATGTATATATATAAACTGATGTGTTTTTATTACCTGCCGGTATACGCTTTAACAAGGGAGGCCTTCGCCCAGCAGTGGGATAAAAAATATTCCAAATATTTAGAGGTATCAAACTAACGTCAGTTTAAACCATCCGGTAAAATTAGTTATATTCGTATTATAATTCCTTGCTTCATTCTTCAGATATAATATAATTAACCAAGTAGTAGTCCTTCTATTCTACAAGATAGCTATCGCACGCTTAAGAGATTTATAAAATCTATTTTTTGTTTTAAATCGATTATTCGATTTATTCGTTTTTCAGTGGACGTCTACCCCTTCCCTAGGTCCAAGCGTCATTCCTTTTTCGTGCGAGATAGCAGACGCACACGCACTCTAAATACGCTCCGACTTTTTAAAAGTGCTTGTGTATTTTTTCTATAATGCCGAAAAAACGATTGAGAGAAAAATCTCAACATGATATTGACTATTATAAAAGTAAAATTAGAAAACTGGAGGAGAAAGAAAGGCGAAAAAGTCGACGGTTAATAATACAATCGTCGTCAGACTCAGGTTTGTTTATTACCCTCACAAATTTTATATTTACATTTGATTTAATTTCATTGTAAAAAATTGATTTTTAATTTACAAATTAGTTTAATTATCTACCTACATTGTATTTTATATTTTTCCCTGGCGGTTGACCGAGCGTTAACACGATGGTTACAATGAAATACAAATATTTTACTATGATACCTGGCGGTTAACCGAGAGTTAACACGAAGGTTAAACAATGTTAGTCATTTATACCTAGCGGTTAACCGTGAGTTAACACGGAGGTTCTAGTCGTTAATTCCGTCTGAAAATTTCAGACGAAAATATACCACCGCCGCCGCCTCCACCGATGTCGCCGCCGCCGATGTCACCGCCGCCATCGCCGCCACCGCCGTTGCCGACGCAAAACGAAGAATCCAGCACAAAACTGGATGAGATTTGTGCTGAACCCATCGTAGCAACTCCAATACATACAAACGCTGATGAGCCTGATCCAGAACTGGATCCACTGCTCTTAACCGCATTGGGAGATGAAACTGAATGTACTCCGACGTTCGGAGAGAAAGTACATCGTAGTTTAGCTCAACGATGGGAACCCATTTTGAAAAAAGGGTTGTTAAAGGAAGCAAAGGTAAAGTTGCTCAAAGAATATTTGGTTCCTGAGAACTGCACTCTTCTTCAAGCGCCCAAATTAAACAGCGAGGTATCGGCGGCTATATCGGACGCTGCACGTTTGCGTGATAAAAGGAAGGAGACTGATCAGCAACAATTGGGAATTGGCATCTCAGCCATAAATAAAGCTTTGACCATAATGCTCACTGGTGACAATAAGCTAGAATCCATAAGAATTTTAAGCGACGGATGTCGAATCTTGACGGATCTCCATCACCAACAAACACAAGCAAGAATCAGCGTTATTAATTACGCTCTTGCAAAACCCTTTTTGAACATCGTTCAAGATAGTGAACGAGATGACACTTTATATGGAAATAAGCTAGCAGAAAAAATAAAAGCCAGCCAAGCCATCGAGAAACAAGGACTTTCCATTAAAAAAGTAGCCAAGACTGCTAAGCCTAGTTCTACTGAACAGTCAACGGCACCGACTCAAAATCGTGCTCAATATCAGTACAGGCAGGCTGGCACGTACCAGGGAAACTGGTCCGGCCCCCCGCGCTTCCAACAGAACAGGGGGGGGCGAAGGATGCCGAACAGGACCAACATTCCGGGGAGAGGTCGCTACCCAGCACAGGCCCCGTCGAGCACGGCAGGTCCGCCCAGGGCGAGGGCGCCGCCATCTGCGCCGCGCCCTTAACTCAGGTACCACACGCTGGTAGACTTTCGTACTTTTATAACTGCTGGCTCAACGTTACATCAAATCCGGTAATATTAAAATGGATTCGTTTAGGTTTTCCTATACCTTTTGACTGTCGTGTTATTCAGAACCATGTTCCTTCGGTGTCGTGGACAAAATCCGAAAAACTAGATATGGCCGTTGCTATACAAAAGTTACTCGATTTAGGCGCAATTACACAATGTGTACCTTGCGATGATCAATTTGTTTCGAAAACATTTTTAGCTCCAAAGCCTAATGGAGATAAAAGATTTATTTTAAACTTAAAAAATTTGAATAAATTCGTTTCTAAATTACATTTTAAAATGGAAGACCACAGAACGGCATCTAGACTATTACCAGCTAATGGGTTCATGGCAACAATAGACTTAAAAGAAGCCTATTTCCTTCTTCCTATACGTGAGTCAGACAGAAAATATTTAAGATTCCATTATGAGACCGACGACAGTTCGAATGTTATCACATACGAATTTAACGCGATGCCCTACGGTCTTTCAATAGCGCCTCGAGCATTCACAAAGGTTATGAAAGAAGTTATCTCTCATTTACGTTATTTAGGATTTAAAAATGTATTTTATTTGGACGACATACTCTGTTTGGGAGACGATTACAATGAATGTCTCAATAACGTTCAAACTACATTAAATCTTTTAAAATGTCTCGGTTTTGTAGTAAACTTTGAAAAAAGTTGTTTAAAACCAAAACAGACTTGTAAATTTCTCGGTTTCATGTACGATTCTGTAAATCATACACTTTCTTTGCCATGCGAAAAACGTCATAGAATCATAGAACTAGTTGAAAGATTCTCACTTATGAGAACTTGTACCATAAGGGATTTCGCTCAGTTGATTGGTGTGTTAGTAGCTGCGTGTCCTGCAGTCAAGTATGGTTGGCTTTACACAAAAATTTTGGAACGTCAAAAATTTCTAGCCCTGCAGAGATACCCTACCTATGATGCATTTTTCAAATTAAATCCTGTTATCCTAAATGATTTAAATTGGTGGAAATACAATGTTTCAGAAGCTAAAAACTCCCTGAAAATAGCAGACTTTGATTTAGAAATTTATACAGACGCTTCGCGTACTGGATGGGGAGCAGTATGCAATAATGAACGAGCCCGTGGCGCCTGGAAAAATAGCGAACTCGAATTACATATTAATTATTTGGAGTTGCAGGCTGTTTTCTTAGCTTTGAAATACTTTGCAAGTAACAAATCAAATTGCTCCATCTTACTGCGAGTGGACAATACCACGGCAATCAGCTACGTAAATCGCATGGGAGGGATCCAGTTTCCTCACTTAAACGATCTTTCTAGAGAAATTTGGCAATGGTCCGAAGAAAGAAACATCTGGTTGTTTGCCTCATACATCAATACAAAAGAAAACTATGTGGCAGACGAAGAATCTCGTAAAATCAATCCAGATACTGAATGGGAATTGTCTAATTCAGCTTTTAATAAAATATCGAATCGTTTCGGAGTACCTGAAATCGACCTTTTTGCTTCTCGGGCCAATGCCAAATGTCCGATATATTTGTCATGGCGAAAGGATCCCGATGCGATGTGTATAGACGCCTTTACAGTAAACTGGAACAATAAGTTCTTTTACGCTTTTCCCCCATTTCCGCTTATTCTCAAAAGTATTCAAAAAATAATACAAGAAAAAGCAACAGGTATATTTATTTTTCCCTCATGGCCGTCACAGGCTTGGTACCCACTCTTGATGAGATTAATTGTATCAGAAATTATTTGGCTGTCACCTTCTCAACATCTTGTTAATTCATGTTACAGACACCAACTTACCCTGGGAGCCGCGATAGTCTCAGGCAAGCATTCGCAACGCGCGGCGTTCCCGAATCGGCACTAGAATTAATGCTTGCATCTCTTGCAAACAATACGATGCAACAATATAATGTAACATTTAAACTTTGGTGGCAATATTGTAATAACAAAGGTTTGAATATTTTCGATTGCTCTGTCACAACAGTTTTAAGCTTTTTAAGCGAGCAATACAACGGGGGTGCATCGTACGGATCTTTAAATAGCCACAGATCCGCATTATCTTTATTGTTAGGTAATGAAATAGGGTCTGATGACCGTGTGAAACGACTCCTTAAAGGAGTGTTTAAATTAAAACCCAGTTTCCCGAAATACAATAGTACCTGGGACCCACAAAAAGTACTCAATTACGTTGCCAACTGGTATCCGAATAGAGAGCTCAGTAGAGAACATATTACCAAGAAATTAGTAATTTTATTGGCGTTATGCACTGCACAACGCGTACAAACTCTGTCGCTCATAAAGCTTGAAAATATTAATGTAACCCCAAACGGCATAAATATATCAATAAAAGATATTATAAAGACATCTATGGCTGGTCGGGATCAACCAACCTTAATTTTGCCTTTTTATTTAGAAAATTTGCGTATTTGTCCAGCAACAACTTTACAAGATTATTTGCAAGTCACCAATGGAGACCGACCTGCTGATGTATCCAATCTCTTAATAACTGTGAAGCGCCCCTTCAGGAGCGCGACAGCACAGTCAATAAGCAGATGGATAAAGCAGGTTCTGGCAGAAAGCGGCGTGGACGTGGCGACGTTCACCGCGCACAGCACGCGGCACGCCGCCACGTCTACAGCCGCAGCCCATGGCGTCTCCATCGATACTATCAGGAAAGCTGCTGGCTGGACAAATACGTCCAAAGTATTTGCTAGGTTCTATAATCGACCAATCATAGATAATAATTTTGCACATTCTGTTTTGCAAAATGTCTAAATTACATAGTAATGTAAGAAAAATATGATTAGTAGCATAATTTAATTTACTAAAGACTGAATAATTTCTAAGAGAAAGTACAGTTATTTTTGGTATTGTATACCTACTTTAAGAAATCATAGAATAAAACCGTGATTAAGTTTCTTAAACTACTCGTTTTATTTCTATCAAATACAAAATTTCTCTCTTAACGTCTACTTGGTTAATTATATTATATCTGAAGAATGAAGCAAGGAATTATAATATGTGATCAAACGAACTTCCCAAGTGAAGTTCGATCAATATTATAAGAGTTGCTTCATTCGAAGATATAACAACCCTCCCAACCCAACCCGAAATAAATTTTGTATTTGACGCAATTATCTCTAAAAAGAATGACGCTTGGACCTAGGGAAGGGGTAGACGTCCACTGAAAAACGAATAAATCGAATAATCGATTTAAAACAAAAAATAGATTTTATAAATCTCTTAAGCGTGCGATAGCTATCTTGTAGAATAGAAGGACTACTACTTGGTTAATTATATTATATCTTCGAATGAAGCAACTCTTATAATATTGATCGAACTTCACTTGGGAAGTTCGTTTGATCACATATTATAGAAAAGATTCTAACTCAGTTTTATTTACAGAGTATTTTATGAATCGTTCGAATGTAACCGATTTCATTTCATAACCGAATATAATTTTAAGTGCTAACAGATATTATAGAATATTATAGAAAAACGAGAACCAACCCATAATCATCCCACTTTAGGGATACTCTCGTCAATCGAAGGCGATAAGAGCTTACTCTGCCACTCAATAAAACTATAATTTAAGGTAACTTGGAGGTTCACGTAATCACTCACCTCTGGTGATTCGTATGCTCGTTTGCTAGCATCTTTAATTAAAAAAAATACATGCGCACGATTGGTAATTCTTTAATGGTTTGAAACAAACAAGTTGCTACGTACTAATTTAATGGAAATATTATAGTCACTGTATGTAATTACGTAAATAAACATATTATCTCCTATTATAGACGTGATGTATTTGATTCACGGTTTCCTGTCTAATAAATAAGGCTCAAACTAGGTATAGCAAGGGCATCTTAAACATTTATCTAATTGTACAGTTTACAAATACAAAAACAAAATTATGATTGTTTTATAGTTGTTCCGCCTCAACACTCTGTTGGAAGAGAAGACGACTTCGAGAGGACGTATGTAGGTTCGAATACCTAGGCAAATTGAAATTTTTATTTCAAAAATACTTTCATAATAAAGTCAAAATGACATTAATCTGTGGGATCTTTCAAGCACTTGAAACTACTTGAAAGTAGTAGTATATTTATTCCATTTTTTTTAAATCTCAAAAAAGTAACGATTTCACAAACTTATTTCGAGAATCAATAAGTTTGTGAAATCGTTACTTAGAATTTAAAATGATAAATCATGAGATTTAAAATTAAATTCAACTTATTTCATACTTACATGAATAACATATTTTAGACAACCTTTAAAATTACACTAGGTACAGAAATTTATTTTTTTATTTGCAAAATTGACTTTGAAACAAAATATAAAATAACAATCACAAAATCGTGTTTATTTTTTAAATATTAGGCATAGATTAGATCAATATCAGGTTAGATAAAATAATGTAGACAGACAATCACGAAAATCCACGTGAAAATATGAAGCAATTATTACTTTTTTCAGGAGTTATCCTTCTAAACGGTAACTCGTGGTATTCCTAACCCGATGACCTTGCACGAACGTAGCCTAGACCACGGCTCCGCTTATTTATTTGACACTGCCAGACCTGTTACTGTTTGCGGATGCAGTATCTGCTATCTCGCGAGCTATTATTGGAATGGAAAGGGACGGGTGTAGAACGTTTTCTCTGTTGCATTTGGAATTCGCACATTGAAAACAAAAGTGGCACAAAATTGAGGATTTTCAATGTTGCAAACAGGACTCTTTGCACATAAGTACATGGATTCGATAATATAAATTTATATTATCGAATCTATGTATATGCGTGTTTCGGAGGGTACCTATGTCAAGCCGTTTCCAAAAAAATGCACGATGTTTTGGTCCTTGGCAAACAGTGAAATAGATATTTTTTTGATTTTCTCAGTTTACATTCCATATGTTTGTCCAAGTTGTAAATTTGATTTTACACTAACCTAACATACCCATAGAACTTGATAGAACATACCAGAAATGCAGAACCACACACACTTAATGTCTATTTCTAACGAATACCAGAAACCTCTTCAGAAACGGAAATTTTCACTGCTTATTAATAAAAAAGTTACTTTTTATGCATTCACTGTAATTTGCACATGCAAACATCAATGCAATGTCTACTCACTCACAGACTGCATGTTATATGCATTTTGCATATGTTTTCTAGGACTCCGTGGCGTAATGGTTACCACGCCGGACTGCCACCCAGGAGGTCTCGATTTCAAATCCCAATCGAGTCAAACTAGGTGAAAATGAGAAAATGTTCGTTTTTTTAATCAAAAAAACGAACATTTTCTGATAAGCTTGGGTTTTGGATGTTTATCTATTAAATGTATTTGTTATAAAATATAGTATCGTTGAGTTAGTATCCCATAACACAAGTCTCGAACTTACTTTGGGGCTAGCTCTGTGTGATTTCTCCCTATATATTTATTTGCCTATTTATCTATTGTGTCTCCTAAAAACAACCTAAATAACATTTCGCTGTTCACTAGGTACCCAGTCGGACAATTAGCGACCATTAATCATGTCAGATGATCAGCCTCGTTAGCGGTATTCAGGTCACTCGTGAATTTGACGTCCATTAAATGGATGAAATTGTATGACACTCACTCGTCACATACTATGATGTTTTTTTAATGATAAGTGTTGACATACAGGCGGCAAATATGATGGTACTAAATCCTACTAAATATCTTTACATAGCCAAATAGCATTGGTCTCGGCCATGTTGTGTTTCTACGGTGAGTAAGGTCTCCAGAGCTCCACTTGGGGGGGTTGGGAGGGTTGGCAACGCGTGAGTGATACCCCAGGTATTGCAAGCGTCTAGGCTACGGTGACGCTTACCATCAAGCGGGCCGTATGCTTGTTTGCCAACCTTGTGGTATAAAAAACATAAATTAATAATATACCGGAGATCATACCTTGATATTGCCTGACGTTTCCAGGTGACCACGGCCGGTGCAACCTGGTCGAAACGTCAGGCAATATCAAGGTATGATCGCGTTAATTCCCGGTATATTATTAATTTATAATAATGCAACGCGAAAGTTTAAAAGTTATTAAAAAAACATAATTTAAAATGAAGTCGCTTTCGCTGTTTGTCTCTCCCTCCATGTATACTTAGATCTATAATACTACGCAACGGATTTTAATGCGTTTTTTAACAGATATAGTGATTCAAGAGAATGGTTTAAATCCTTACTAATATTATGAAGTGACTTTGTTTGTTTGTTATTCCTTCACGGCTTGACTAAGCAGCCGATCATTATGAAAATTTGCATACATATTGTTAGGGGTACAGAGCCCAACATAGGCTACTTTTTATCCCGTGAAAGTATGTCGTACCAATGGGAAAATAAATTTTCTACTATAGAGGGCGCTGTATCGGCCAACAGATGGCGCCACAAGTCGCGCTATGGGTTGTTTTGTTCTCAAACGAGATCTGTCATAAAATTAACGCGAGCGAAGCCGCGGGGAAAAGCTACTGTATAATACATTCCGAAATCCACGGGGAGGCAGGATACACGCCAACGAAGTTCCGTGGGTTTCGCTAGTCTACACTAATATTATAAAGAGGAAAGATTTGTATTTTTCTGTGTGTGTGTGTGTGTGTGTGTGTGTGTGTGTGTGTGTGTGTGTGTGTGTATCTTTCTTTGTAACGAATAAACTCCAAAACTACTGGACCGATTTCAAAAATTCTTTCACCGTTGGGAAGGTACAGTCGCCTCGAGGATAGCAGAACCATTTTTAGGATGATTTTTGGTTGCAACATCCAACATCCTAGCGGACACATGTGGCTCTAATAAACAAAAACCCTGTTTGGTAACAAAGAAAAGGACGGAGCTAACAAAAGATCCGCTTACAAGATGTGCAAGCGATTTTTTTCTAAAATGGTCCTCCTATATTCGAGGCCACCGTACATTACCCCCGAGTAACATAGGCAATGTTACATTTTTTATTAGTAAAACCCGAAGCTGGGTCGATCCGCTAGTTTATTATAAACGCGAAAAAAGGATGTATGGATTTTAGGAACCATTTACGCAAAAACTTATTAGCTTGTTTGGTACACAAATACCTCATAACATGGATTAATACATTGGATAGTTTTTATCCCGTATGTAACATCCGGACAAGGAAATAATTTGTATATAAATTGTTTGTTTATAATGAATAAACTCAACTACTAAACCGATTTAAAAAATTCTTTCACCGCTGGAACGCTACACTGTACGCGGGGAACATAGTATAAATTATACTAGCTGTTACCCGCGGCTCCGCCCGCGTGGTCAACGGAAAATGTCAATAATTTTTTAATTAGCCTATGTGCGCTAGACCTTAAAATATCCCCAATAAAAAAATCATATCAATCCGTTCATTACTTTCGACGTGAAGGACAAAAAAACAAACAATCACACTTTCATATTTATAATATTAAGTATGGATTTTCAAAAAACTTAGGGATCCTTAGTTGACCCCGGGGTTCCCCCCTTTATTTGAAATACACATATAGAATGTGTACAACAAACTTATAGACTAGTCACTAGGCCGCCTTGTTGCTGAAAGCTTCTGAATTCTGTTATCTGAAAGAATTCTGTATGAAGTGGGCAGTAAGCAAGACACTACTTTTATAGACGGAGTCCTGTCCTGAAGTACTGACAGTTTTTACTGCTACAAAAGACATGATTCAAGCAACGTCTGCGGGCGTCCAGCTTAGTGGAAAATGCATACACGTAAAGTTCAAAGGGAACTAGTTAAGACACACAGATTGAGCTAGCCCCAAAGTAAGTTCCAAACTTGTGTTATGGGATACTAACTCAACGATACTATATTTTATAACAAATACATATAATAGATAAACATCCAAGACCAGAGGCCAATCAGAAAAAGTTCGTTTTTCATCATAACCCGACCGGGATTCGAACCCGGGACCCCTGGGTGGCGGTCTGGCATGGTAACCATTACGCCACGGAGGCCGTCAAACAACAAATTCTGCTACAGATAGCTCTCTAGCTGTTACCATAACAGGGCTTACGTCATACGACAAAATTATATGCCAAGGTTAGCGTCGCGTGATTCAAGTCTAGTTCTCTAGAGCCTTTTGCAGGTGATCTAAAATTAGATAAAGGTTTTAGGTACTGCGTAGTTTAAAATACAGATCTGTAATTCTATTAGCATAAAAAAAAACAAGCACGTGTTGGGCCACGCACAGTGTAGGGCTCGGTATATGCTACGCTTTGCTTTGACGACCTCAGTGGCGTAATGGTTACCACGCCAGACCGCCACCAAGGAGGTCCCGGATTAAAATCCCGGTGGGGTCATGATGAAAAACGAACTTATTCCGATTGGCCTCGAGTCTCGGATGTTTATCTATAGATGTATTTGTTATAAAAACATAATATCGTTGAGTTATCTTATGTTTTTCATCATGAGCCGACCGGGATTCGAGCCCGGGACCTCGTGGGTGGCGGTCTGGCATGGTAACCATTACGCCACGGAGGTCGTCAACTTCGTTTGGAGGTTTGGAGTGTCAGATTTCTCTCTGTAGCTGTCTGTACTTATGTTTTATGATTAAAATTAACTCGTGTCAGAAAATGATTAAATTTTTAATCTTATGAGTAATATAAAAATCGTTTAAGCCAGCTTTTATCATAGTTTCATTAAAACTAGATATACATTAATTATGTCGACTAGCATTATGTTTATTACGCCGGTCCCTCTTATCAAAAGATTAGCACGATTCTAGTTAACTGATAACTAGGTTTTGTTGTTATCAAAATTATAACTAATATGATAGTGGGATAGTGTTTTAGGTAAATAGTTTGTACAGACGGCTACAGAGAAATTTTACCTCCCCCCCAAACGAATTAAGAATCAGGTGTTCGTAGGTAACTAAATTCGATGAAAAGAAATTTTATTTTTATTAATTTTCGTATAAATACATTGAGACGATTTTTAACGAGATTTGAGAATTACATGGCAAAACATAATTTTTACTATGTATTGTTTCAATTTTTTTTTTGTTCCGAGTAAAACCATGCTTACCCCAAAATTTTGAGTAAGTTATATTAAAAAGTGAACTCTTCATGTTTACTTGCTACCATTCTTACCGCCCTTATTTCAAAATTTTGAGTAATATTTAAAAGTAAACTTTTCAAGTTTGCTTGCAGCTAAATATAACCGTGAGCGTTACGGACAGGTTATTTGTCCTACTTCGCCATTACTTTTACAACTTTGTTTCACTTCGGTCAACTTCGCGAGAGTATTAGAGCCTGCGTAACAATCTACAACTGTATTAATGGAACTAGAACTCTAGAATTTAATGAGATTGATAGAAATATCATTAGCAACGTTAGATACAGCAATTTGAAACTTAAAGTATTTCTATTTAATCTAAAAATATAATTTCTGTTTTCGTAATCACATTAAAATTTAATATACAGGAAAAACCTATCGTAAAATCTAGTATTCTAGGCGTATCCAAGGTTCCTACAAGGCAAAAAGGCTTAGTTCCGTGTTTTGATCAAACTATTTACTAAAACAATTTACTTATGCACTAGGAAATTGATAGCCTCCTAAATATACAATTAGGATATTTAGAGGCTTATTCTCGTGATAAACACAGTTAAAATCTAGTCTCAGTCTCCAGCTTTCTCGCTCGTTTTAGATTTTGCTGACGACGCGAATGATCCCACCAAGTAACAATCAGTACCATCTGAAAACCATCCGAAAGGCGAAAACCATCTGAAAACTATCCGAAACCCTTGAAAACCCTATTGATTGAGTTATAACCCTAAAGAATTTTGGATTCAAGTGGAAAAAAAGTCGCCTAGAGGAAGGAGGGCTCAGACTTGGTTCGTCTAAAAGGTGCGAAGAGGTTGTACCTATTCCTTTGAGTTTACTATATTTCCTATATGGAAACCTTTATATTTTTCGGTATAAACAGAAAAGTACGTGGTTATCTAAGCTATTAAATTTTTTTTTGAAAAGGTTGGCAAAATGAGCCTGCGATCACCTGATGGTAAGCGATCATCGCTGCCAATAGAGCACAAAAACACAAAGGATTTGATTTCAAGGAATCCTTGAGCCGTTGCTAACTTTTACCCCTTTTCTGTGCGGCTGTGAGGCACATAAAGACATTTTCATTGGCTAGGTACTTGTATTTTGTTTTAATGTGTAACTGTTTTGTGTGAATGTTTCTGTCTGTTTGTATGTGTAAAATGCTGTTGTTGTCTTGTGTCTCATGTGCTGTACAGAATAAATGTATTTTCTTTCTTTCTTTCTTTTTTTTAAAAGGAAAAAGGTGGAAAAGTTAAAGAAGCATGGCGCGCAAAAAAACCAACGCGGATTTTTCACAGACTCAACGCACATCTTATACGTACAGATGGCTGACAAATGTGCGTTTGTGTTGCCCGTAATAGGATTTGTTGATATTCTATGAGTACTGGTAAAGTCAACCTATTTCATAATAGCACTACTTACGGTACTGTAAACGGCCCTTCAGGGAACCGCCCCACTTATAAAATGTAAACAATCCATCAAAAAAATTATGATACCAATTCACGAAGGTGTGAACGCACGCATGTCGCACCATAGTGCATCGCGCTCATCATAACAAAAACACATAAAACTATATAAAAGGACACGTCATTTATGTGGATTTATAGCCATTTACGACCGGTTATATAAGTGGCACGTCGTAAAAACGGTTTGTTTTTATGAAATTAGATGTTTTTGACGTGGCAAACTGGAGTACTTTTTGGCCTCTGCCGTGTGTCTGAGCGTTTATTATCGTAACAAAAAACATTCAAAATCTTGTATCAATCTCAATATATATATTTAAGCAAAGTATGAGACTAGATTTTGACTGTTTTTAATACGAGATTAGGCCCGCTGGCGGTAAAAAACGATTTATAGAGCTTTTAAGGCTGCCCAAGAGATGTGTGTAAGGCAGTCAATTATTATCTATCTAAATAAAATTCAAAGTCGACTGACTGATTTCTTGAACCGCTGACTTGTCAGAATTTTTCAAAAACGTATGGCGAGATCACCATCCTTCAAATTTTAAATACACTGGGCGTCAAAAATAAGTGATACAGTTTTAAAATTGCAATATCTCCTAAACTACAGAAGCTAGACCTTTGAAATAAAAAAAAGTTAAAAGACCATTTTAATTTCATTTAATAAAAATTTCATGGATAATATCATTTTTAAAGATTGACTGAAAAAAACGTTAATAAACAAAAACACAATTTTTTTAAACTGTTGGCTTGTACTTTTGTTTTTTATTGTTTTCTTTATTGCTGATAAATCAATTGCAATTCAAAAGCAAATGTGTCTTCAGCTAGTAAACTTTACTAATCATGCCTCTTTCACCAGAAGAATGTGCAAGAATCATAACTTTACTCGAAGTAGGCATCAGTAAGCGTCGTACTGCAAGAACGGTGGGTGTAACTCTAAGAACGATCCAGCAAGTAAAGCGAAGGTACGAAGAGACTGGAAACCATCTAAGGAGACCAATTAATGGCAGAGTAATGGCACCCAGGTGCATTAGTACCCGAGAAGACCGCTTAATTGTCTCTACTGTGTTAAGAAATCGTCACCTTAATGCAGTTGAGGTCCAGCAACAGCTTCTTCAGACCCGAAGAGACTACGTTAGTGAGAGTACAGTGAGGAGAAGACTTGCTGAAGCCAACCTGAAGTCGTACAGGCCAGCAAATGGCCCCAAGCTTGAGACAGGGCAGTAGCAAGACTACGCTACGCCCGTCAACACGTACAATGGGGCGAAGAAGAATGGACAAGAGTTTTGTTCACAGATGAGTCTCGGTTTTCTTTATTCACTTCCAATGGAAGGCGGAGAGTATACAGGCGACCTGGTGAGCGATACATTCAAGGTTGCATCTCGGAAAGAGTTCAATACGGCGGGGGCTCTGTACACGTATGGGCTGGCATCTCTTCAGAGGGTCGCACAGAGCTAGTGGTCATAGAAAATGGCACTCTGACTGGTGAAAGATATGCATTAGAGATCCTTAACGAGTATGCAGGGCCATATTTAGTAAATATGAGTGATAGAGCGATACTAATGCATGATAACGCCCGGCCATACACCGCTCACCTCGTACAAGAGTACATTCAGGAGGTTGGCATCAGCTTCATGACTTGGTCATCAAGAAGCCCAGTTCTTAACCCGATTGAACACGCCTGGGACGAGCTTGGGGGCTAGTCAGAAGACGCAGACCACCCCCCGCCAACCTCAGAGCCCTTAAACAGGCCTTGATAGAAGAATGAGTGAATATTCCCCAACGCCGCCTCCAAAACTTAGTGTTCAGCATGCCAAATCGGCTCCAAGCTGTCATCAGAGCCCGAGGCGGCAACACCAAGTTACTAAAGTGGGAACAAGGCCCAAAACGTAAAAATTAAGTTCTTGATAGTTCCTTTAAAATGGTTAGCTTTTTAGTTTTTTCTTGATTTTTAGTGTAAAACTTTACTAATGCTAAATAAAATATTATTTTTAGAAAACTTTGTTAAATTTGCTATAAAATGTCTTTTATTTCAAAACTCTAACTTCTATAATTTAAGAGTAATTGCAATTTTAAAACTGTACTACTTATTTTTGACGCCCAGTGTATGTAGTAAACCCACCGATGCGCGAGTTTGACACATAAGTCCTTATTGTGGTTCTGACTGTGAACATGAAACTTATAAAATTGTGTTAACTATTTGTATGTCGTATGCATTGAAAGGATTTTCCGTATTGTATTGTCATGTAAGTATACCCAGCAAAGTGAATAAGCGACACAGAAAAATGTGAAGTGAATCACAGCAATACGATTTCGGGCGTGTCGTCTCAACGTTTTGGGTAGGAAAAGCAAGCAAGTACCTACTATCTGTAGGAATATTTTTTATTAACATTTATTATCATTTCTGAACGAGAAGTTCGAATTTAAAACATGAAGATATATTATTATGAATATGAAAATAGTCGTTAAAAAATTCAGAGCCGATTAAGGAGTATTTTCTCTTTTCTTTGTCCCATAAATTTTCGTTGCGGGGCAAAAAAAACTTGCTAAACAATTCGCAAGTTATCCGAGCCCTTTACTAAGCTGTTAACCAGTTTTATCTATCGATGCACATGCAGTTATATGCAGCTAATTATAATGCACCTGCTTCCGCTGGAACCAGTCGTGTGTTAGAAGACTTGCGAACGTTCTAATTGGTAATAGAAACATTATTATTTTTGTTATGCAGCTGAAATTTTGCTGGTGGTAGATAATCTAGTATTTTTATAACTTAATAGTTAAACAAAGTATTTTGTAGTCTATGTAATACTAGCAGAGACCGCGGTTTCACCCGCGTTATAATATGTAAAAAGCTACGAATCAATCATTCATTGACGTTAGTTTTGTAACAACCCGTTGTCTAGAGTAAAGTTTTCAAATTTTCTTCATTTTTTTCGTTTAGTTTTCAAATTGTAAGTTACTATCTGTTTTGTGTTATGTTATTTGGAGTCCGTGATGTCACACTGACGGAAAAAAGCCACCCATTTCTGCAGAACTTAAGAGCCAAATAGATTGAAAGTCCTGGAAAGCCAATATTTAAACTAATATTATAAGAGAGAGAGAAATAAAACAATTAAAAAAAAGCTATGGCCATTAATAATAATCATAATATTTTATTTTATCAAGCAAGTTGTTACAAATACATTGATTCCCAGACTTCACACTAGGATTCCCTGTGTTGTTGAAGCCATTGATAATTTCCTTTTTTAGTTTTGTTAACAAACCAAGCGATTGTGCGAACAGAAATTGAATATTAACGGCAAGGCTGCGTCCTTGCTCCAGTAGCCATCGACAATAATACTCCTCAAAGTGTGTAATTACATAGCTAATTGTCAATACAATTAATAACACAAATTAATAAGTCGTGTTTAATAATATTTTCTTTCTGGGACGTTTTTTTTGATATGGACTAGCTCGATAATAGAACCACGCTCTGAGTGGCTGTTGTCGATGACAGTCGTTAAACTAAATCGCTGGCCTTCAGGTGGCTTGAAAACACTGGCCTCCGCAGAAAGGTATACGTACTCGATGCCTCTGCCAATCCGCATTGGAGCAGCGTGGCAGAGTACTTTAAACGCCTTTGATTTAAGGGAGACTCGTATCCCACCAGTAGGATGATTATGATGATGATGACAGAGTATTGAGTATGATGACAAAGTGTTTCCTGTGAATCTACTTTTTTTTTATACCACAAAGTTGGCAAACAAGCATACGGCCCGCGTGATGGTTAGCATCACCGTAACCTATAGACGCTTGCAATACCGGGGGTATCACACGTGCGTTGCCAACCCTCCCAAGTTCCCAACCCCCCTAAGTGGAGTTCTGGAGACCTTACTCGCCGTAGGAACACAACATGGCCGAGACCAGTGCTATTTGGCTACGATCTTCTGTAAGCAACTTGCAATATAAATGAGTATAACCATCTTCTATTAAATACAAAACGTAGTATTATTTTGTTCAAAATGACTCTAATTTAAGATCAATTGAGATGCAGAATGCATTTTCATCAACTATAAATTAACGACGAATCAGTGTCCGTCATCGCCATTACACTCAAGGCTTTAACAATTTTATTTCACCGACTTTTCTATAAGGCCGTTTCATCAATGGAGTCCGTTTGTTTCGCCATTTTCGTTTTAAGTACACGGTGGTAAATTAGTTTGCAACGCGTTTCAAACCGATTTCAAGAAGGTTGCGTCATGTTTGGTCCATCAAAGGAGTCTATAACAGAAACTCAAATGCAACTCAGTAACTAGAAGTTACAGTTTCGTCACATTTGGGTTTCACCGTCTGTGTTAGGCCTTACGGTTAAAAAACCGTGCAAGTTTAGAGTTCCGTATTTGGCACACTTTGCTTGCTTCAAGATGAGTACAATGTCATATTTCACGATATTTGTATGTTATGATCAAATACATTTTATAAGTTCCTCAGTAGGGCAAGTATTGTAATATCTGTGGTGGTAGAGCCTACTTAAATAATATTGTATTTTTTGTCCTTGTTTAATAACATTTGTGACAAATACAATTTTAAAAATACAACAGAATAAAAAACTCACTTGACCCACGACTCAACATTCTTAACAGGATCTTTTAATAATAAAACAAAATATTTTTCACTATTTAAAAACAGTTCTTTAGAAACAACATTTTTAGAAATCACTATTATTATTATTTTCACTATTAAAACAAATTTTCTTTTAAAACTCTAATCGACTTGATTTTAGAAATCACTATTAAAACTTTTTCACAGTTCAAAAACAAAAAAATAAAATAAACATCTAATCAACGCGTTTTTCGAAATCGCTGTTCGAAAACATTCTAAAACAATAGTTAATCGTTAATCATCACATTATAACTGTTTAAAAACTCATTAAGTTATTTTTAAATGTTATTTTTTGTCATAGTCACACTTATAACATTTCGCTTACTGAAATAATTTAGGTATAACATTAATAGTTATTAAAGAAATCAAATATTTTCTGACCAATTAAATTAAACATATTATTTTGACGAATCACAAGGCTTCCTGGTGAATAATATTTAGCAAAAATGGCCGCCAACAGGAAATTGTTAGAATTAATAGTTTACCTAACTATGTATATAATATACGTATAGTAATAGTTCAAGCATTCGTCATTAGGTATTTTTCCTTATAGGTTCTATGATAAAGTATATTTTTTCGAAGTATTTCGCAAACCAACGGTTCGATTTATTAATTGTTGTTTAATATTGTATTACTGTAACGACCTTGGTGATTTCCTATAGAGAAACTAAGTATTTCATTTGCTTGCTCCCTCATCCTTTGTCTTGTCTTAAACTGTCTCTTTTTTATACCACAAAGGTGGCAACGACCACACGGCCGGCCTGATGGTAAGCCGTCACCGTAGCCTATAGACGCCTGCAATACCGGGGGTATCCCCCCAAGTGGAGCTCTGGAGACCTTACTCACCGTAGGAACACAACATGGCCGAGACCAATGCTATTTCGCTACGATCTTCTGTAAGGTGGAGGCCCTTCCCCATACGGTCTGCTCCGATTTGAGCGGATTATGCGCTGTGCCCTACCTCCTTAACAATCTGTATCGGTACAGTGGTCATAGAGACAGTTTCTGAAAGGCATTTTTAATGTTTTCACATAAAACTGTTAAACTAAAGAGGAAAAAACAAACATAGATTGAGTAATGGGAAGTACCCTATGACTTTAGACTCCCTTCAGAGTGTAGAAATATGCGTTTATTACTGAATAAACGGTAGTATCTTCTTTTTACGTAAACTTAGAAATTTGATTTTTTCACGACTTCACGGGACCGTAGGTAGACATGAGTAAAATACGTTTAAAATATCAGCTTGATATCCACGCATTCCTAAAAAAAATAACGGGTTGCACTTCGGGAGTGCCGGCAGAAGTGAAAACTTAAACATTTTTGAATATTTTGGAATGGTTAGAGAATCTTACGCTTTTTCGACCAGGCTACGGATCTGACGCGAGTTTAACATTTTTTACCCATCTAAAAAAAGTGCCAAGCGCCGCTAAAGAAGGGTCTTGAATAAACAGACAGACGGATAACAAAGTGTTCATAAAAGAGTTCAGATTTTCCTTTTGAGGCACGAAACCCTAAAAAGAAATGGATTGTTTTTTTGTTTTATGCTGGCAAACATGCAAATGAACTTTCTGATGGAAAGTGGTCACCGCAGCCAATAAACATCAGTAATATCAGAGGCGCTACAAATGCGTTGTCAGCTACAAGGAGGGTAGAATAAGGATACAAGGGAGTTGGGCTTCAGTATCTCTCACGCACCGTACGAAACGTATTGCTGTATTTTGTCAGAGACTGGCTTTTTTATGCCACAAAGAAGAGACGCTTGCAATACCAGGGGTATCACTCAAGCGGTCACGCGTTGCCAAGCTTCCCAAACCGAGAGTGCCCGAGTGGAGAGCTCTGGAGACCTTACTCACCGTAGGAACACAAGATGGCCGAGACCAATGCTATTTAAGTACCAAATAGTAGAGTCAATTTCATAAATGCTCTACCACGAGAGAGATATATAATGTATCTTTAAACTGTTAGTATTGCCTTCAACGTTTTACAAAAAGAAATTATTTTTCCCCGCGCATTTATCATGTCAACAAAAAGGTATTTTATAGTCGCCAAAACCAAAAGTCAACATCGTTATGCGGAAAGCGCTTAGAATCCGTTTGAGCCGTTATCTAACGTTAAAAAATACCCACCGCACCCGCCCACCTTGCCTCTCGCTTACGGTATTTCGATCGCGAGAATGAGACAGTAAACGTACTTTACATACGTTAGAACGGGTACATTATATTTTTGTGCGTCCGTTCCGCTCAGTAGTTTGGCCTAAATGAAGGTTTTATTATATTAATTGACGGTGTCATGGATTGTTTTCCTCTGTGCATCGAAAACGCAAATGATTGCTTTGTTATAATGTTGTTTGGTTTTTCCGTTTTCTACGAAAGACGCAATGAATTTGCTTTATTCTGGGAAAGCGAAGACGGTACACGTTTCTTGGTAGAGGTTGAGAAAGGAATTAATTAAGAACGGGAAGTATTTTCTATTTTGAAATTGATATAGGGTTTTTAGTTCGTCGTTAGTCAAACTACAATCATCCCACTACAGGGATACGGATCTCCCTTCAATCGAAAGATATTAAAGCGTACTCTGCCACGCTGCTCCAATGTGAATTTGTAGAGACCACCAGACCACCAGACCGCCACCCAGGAGGTCCCGGGTTCGATCCCCGGTCGGGTCATGATGAAAAACGAACTTTTTCAGATTGGCCTCGGGTCTTGGATGTTTATCTATATATGTATTTGTCATAAAATATAATATCGTTGAGTTAGTATCCCATAACACAAGTTTCGAACTTACTTTGGGGCTAGCTCAATCTGTATGAATTGTCCCTATATAGGTCATTGTTTTCAAGCCGGCCGAAGGCCACCGACTTTGGCTTCACGGCTAATATCTATCGACTACAGCCTCCCACCTACGGCACACGAAAAGCATACATACGGACAGACAGACAGACTTTATTTTATTCTATGTAAAGATATATATAGATAAACATCCAAGACCCAGACCAATCAGAAAAGGTTAGAAAAGCCTTCAAGTTTATAGGAAAACAGAAAAAGAAGAAGAAGATTGTATGTACATTTACCTATTTATAACGGCATTCACACAACTAGGCGAGACATCGTACGCTCTGATTGTCAAGAAGTACTCATTGTTTAAAGTGAAGGCAACTGTCAAAGTGGATTTTATATTTCGAACGCGTAATAAAAGCATAGATTATCCGGATCGAAGGACCATGTTAAGATTAAGTATGTTAAATCTGACATTGTGATTATTTTAAAACAGATAGCTAAGATAAATGTGCCTTTAAGGCGCTTAACACACAGCACCGCTCTCCGCGGCGGTGCGCGGTGAAGCGGACCTCATGTCCGTATTGGGTACACCGCCCGACCGCGTGGTCGAGCGGCGTTTTATCGCTTTAACGCCAAAATTTTATGTGTCTTGAATTTGTATTGTGCACACATTCGAAGCTATAAAAAAAAACAAAAAAACTCTCAGGTGTCTAACTATCCCTATACAAAATTTCATTTCAAATGGTTAAGCCGTTTAACGAAAAGCCGTAACAGACAGAGTTACTTTCGCATTTATAGTAAATAATAACATTTATTTCACACAAATACGGGGCATACAACTAGTATTAGCCATGATCTAAGTTCGTCTAGCTCTCGCCTCCTAAAGTGGGGCTATAATTTTCAATGACCTAGCTGGCTAACCTACAAGTTAGGGCCAGATCGGTGTCAGCACGACCTTGCCTAGGCTCGCCATTGACATTTTGAAGTCCTTATACAATCTGTTCCAATATGGTTTTTGATCCTTTACATTTATAGTTCAATTTTGTTATACGGTATAGTTTTAGTACTTGGGTATGACCTTACAGTCTGACTTTCAGATTGAGAAGGGTTTAGGATTAATATCAAACGAATTCTCTAGAGTCTGTAGATAATGCCATCATCATTAACAGCCCAATAGCTGTTTTTCCTCGACTTGGTCCGCGTAAATTAGAGCCTATGCCATCCGCAGATAATGTAGCTTTCCGTTGGTGAAAGAATTTTCAAAATCGGCTTAGTAGTTTTTGAGTTACAAACAAACTTTTCCTTTTTATAATATTACTAGCTGTTACCCGAGGCTCCGCCCGCGTGGTCAAGGAAAATGTCAATAATTTTTCCCATGGGAATCTCTTTATCCTGTGGGAAAAGTGCCTATGTCACTCTCCAGACCTTAAACTATCCACAATAAAAAAAAACATATCAATCCGTTTATTACTTTCGACGTGAAGGGAGGGAAAGGACGCACGGAGAAGCTCGATAATGAAACCTATCCAAACATTGGCTAGGGTCAACGTTGCTTAACTTGCGTGTTCGATTTAGAGTGCGACTAGCGATGCCATCGAGCTCCTCATAAATAGCATATATGTAGAGGTATTTACTACCCACCCACACATTTTCATGTACCCACTATCTAAAAATATCTGGTTTGCGTCATTCCGGATATAATAGCTAACTGAAAACCATACAGACCTTGCTACACCGACCCCTTATCAATGTGTACTTGGTATGAGTACGGTGGGCATGATAAAGGAAAATTAAGGATTTTTATTGAAATATGAATGTTACGGATGGTGGTGGAAATTGTTGACGAAAATACTTTTACTGGAAAAAATCGTTTACTTTATGAGATAAGGTGAGAGAAAAAAGCAAATTGACAAGAAAAATTTGACTTTTATAACATAGAGAATAACCAATATATAGATTAAAGAGAATTAAATGCCCTACGGCCGGCATTTATTTTTTTGGGTGTATCGTTGAATAGTTATTCGGTCAAAAAGAGTAATAAATGTAAGGAAAAATTTTTATTTCCCAAAATTACAGACTTTCTAGAGCAGATATCTCGAAAACTATACGAGATATCGAAAAACTTGCCTAAATAAAAGTTGTAGCAAATTTAATCAACTTTCATTTTGTGGAAAATCTCATGTCGCTAGGACACAAAGTTTCCGAGATATAAGCAAAAATGAGACTTTAAAACCCCCCGGCTAAAGGGCTACGGGTGGGACTTTTGATATGTTCACCTCCTAACTAGACCAAACAAAGTTACGGAGTCAAAAATTGTGTTCCAAGTATTTCCCTCTATACCTTTTTTGAGCATTCGTTTCCTGAACTAATACGGAACCCTACATTGTGCGTTGCCCAAAACGTACTTGCCCGGTTTTTGTTTAGTACTAGTACACAAACATTGTGCAATTTCACGTCGCTAAAACCTCGAAAAGTCGCGGGAAAAACCTAACACACACAGCAACGTATTCATTGTACCAGCGTCATTGAATTTCGTGATAGTCCAAACTATCTAGAGCCTTGCTCGTTATCAATGCTGCACAAGTGTTGAATATGCGCCGCTTATCAGTAGGGTGTCAATCATTTTGGAAAATTTAATATTTAATATTATTTTGCATATTTGTTTCGGTTGAACTAACCAATCTTATTTAAAAAATGTTTGAGGGCCGACACTGCGTCACGCGGTACCCGTCGCGGGTTCATTGGGTCGAATCGCGTACTTTTCGGGATAAAATATTCTATGTGTGTTAATCCAAGGTATCAGCTACCTACATAACAAATATCATAACAATTGGCCCAACCATTTGAGCGTGGAGAAGTAACAAACATAATCACAAAATTTCTCCTTTATAACATAAGTGGGATTATAAATCTTAGAATAAATTTCGTCTAAAAAAACTTATCCTTATAAAATATGAAATCATATACACCCTACCATTTATGTATGTGCAATGCATTTTCGGTATGCACAAATCTACAAAAGTGATGCACTTGACTGCAGTTATCACTCGTTATCACGCACTGATAACAGCTAGGCGTATTAGCATGATATCTATGTTGTACCTACAGTCAAGTGCAATATTATTGGGCCATAATAAGGTTCGAACGAAAAATGGTAGTTTATAGAGTAGGTTATAAGAATGTATTATTTTACGCCTAAATAAGAATAATACGATATGTAACTTTGACTTGCGAATGTGTTTGTAGGAAGGCAAACTTTTGAAATTGTTATTTTAATATTATTCCAAATAAACATACGTAAGTATGACTATAATTGTCAAACTGAAAAAAGAATCCCGGGTATAGAGAACTTTTTTCATGGCAAACTCCACGATCTTAGCAAAAATACTGATCTATTAACAAAAAACGTAAAGTTTTTTTTGCGTAAAACGCAAAAAAAACTTTGCAATAACATTTCTTTAAAAAAACAATAGGTTCAAAGTTAAAGTCAAATATATATATTGAAAGAGGCCAATTACAAGGTCTTTCGTATCGTCACATTTTTTTCCTACCAGTTCAGACGTCAGATTTGAAATAAGAAGAAATAGTAAGAGACTTAGTATCTACTTGCTCATTTAAAAGGGGGTTTTAAGGCAGGCGTCCACATATTCACATCGTACGTATCGGACGTATCGCATTCGTAGATTATTATAGATTCGTGCGACCCGTATGATGCGGATCAGTGGACGCACTTGTATGGCTTTTTATACAAAGAATACTACGATCCGTTTGGTACGATGCGGATATGTGGACGCCTGCCTATAAACACCAGTAATCTAATTGTCAATTTCTTACAATATAGCTGATTACTGTTAGGAAACGGAATAACGCATTAAAAGAGTAGGATATGGGACTATCCTGTTAGGAATAATATCGACTTTAAGAAAAACACCACGTCCCATTTAAATTGCTCGTCGTTGTAGTACTTATATAACTAATATTATATGATAAGTTAGAAGGTTTGCTATGTTATATTCCCTATATTTTGCATCTAATGATAAAATACTTTTTTATTTTTAATGTAACGTTCGGAAAGTAGTAGTAGAGAGACGTCACCGAGAACGAGATGACGGCGCCGATTTAGCGATATATACATTTACTATGGCCGTGTGTACACCGCACGCCCATAACCCGAGCGCCGTCATCCCGGCCACCGCCGATTTAACGCTTAGTTCGGCGCTTCCGCTAGACCTCGGTCCGAGATTGTGACATTTGTGACGGCCCGAAGTGGCAGCAATACAAAACACTCGGCCGTTTGTCCACCGCGACCGTCACCGGGACGTCACCGAGAACGAGATTATTTCTGGCCGAGATGAAGTTGCCAAACTGATTGAACCACCGAGATCGTCGCGGTGGACAAACGATCGCCGTCACGTCAACTTCAATCTCGGCCAGAAATAATCTCGTTCTCGGTGACGTCCCGGTGACGGCGGCGGTGGACAGACTGTCTTAGTGTGGTTCCGTTGGCACCCTCTGGGTACGGAACCCTAAAAAGTGACCTAGATTTAACACTAATATCTCCCGAATGACCCTGATTTTATCATAACATTAGTAATACAATGACTAACAATAAATATTATGTATATCTTGCAGTATAACTAATGTACAAATACATAAAACATGTGAAATAAGAGACCATTGCGTCGCCAAGTGGAATAAGATGGCGCACAGTCCGTGCTATAGCTATGGTATAAGATAACGAAGAAAACAAGGCGATGAAGAAAAGAAAATGTTGCGTGACCAACCATATGTAAAAAATAGACTTGAGAACTCTTTTTAAATAATGGAATATTAGGAGACACCTATTTAAAAAGTTTCAAAATCATCCCTAAATCTTCACAACAGATTCCACGTTCTCAAAACGTATCAAAATAATTCCGAATCTACCTCAAGAACATTTCTAAATTATAATAATAAATTCTATACAATCAACACTGCTACAGCCATGGTCATGACTGGTCCCAAAGTAAGCTAAGCTCCTGCTTGTGTCATGGCTACCAGACAACAGATGTATATTGTAAATATATACAACGAAAACATCCATACTCCAGAACAAACATTTATACATATTCGCTTCATCACAATGTTTGCTTCAAGCGGTAAAACGCACGCGCTCTAGTCCAGAAGATGGGATCATTAGCTATAACAACGCACCATTGAGCTGTCAAAGATGAAAAGAAAAAGTTGCGTGACCAACCAAAAAAAAACAGTTAGATAGATTGATTCAGTTTAGGTTGACAGCTCTTTCGACAGATAAATCCTTTCAATTTAGGTCGTGGAAAGACATGGTGGTACGAAAGTTCATACAAAATGAATGAATAATATCTGCTGAACCGCTGTCACCTAAACCGAGTCGTTTAGAATACATGGTGGTACGAAATAACGATTCTATTCTGTTTAGGTCCTGAATTGAATGGGAATAAGAGATGGTGGTAACCCTGCAGAACTCTTTTTTCTTGACGTTTGCTTGATTTGCATGTTCATTTAGAGTGCGATACACAGCGACGCCATCTAGCTCCTCTGTCAATAATATATTTTATATCTTATAGTACAGCGCAGCGGTGTAATAGAAACCTTAGTTTATTCAATGCGATGTCCGTGAACTCGGATTGAGTAAATTAGGTCGCGGACAATATGCATAATTTTGTGTTCATTTGAAAACCGAATTATATGCAATTGCAGGGCATATATGCAATATGCACATTATATTGTTACTCAAACCTTTCTGTTTCTAAGTGTGAAGAATATTAGCTACGTTAAGGTCAAGATAAAATTATTAATGATATTTTAATTCTCAAAAATTTTAGACGGTAGAGCAATTTTATGACATACCCAAGCACGACAGAAGTATAACCCCCTCTCACAGTGTTTGTTTCCTCCGAGCGGGAATCGAACTCATGCCTACTGGTACCGAAGGAAGGTAGGTCAGTACCAACGCACCACTGGTCTGTCAATTTGTCAAACATTATTTATTATACAAAACTTGCTCTCGCTTATACTTATTTGATTCATTGTGTCATACAATGCATATTGTGATTGTATATTTTGCATATGTATATTGTTGACCCACTTTTGTCTGTCTGTAAGTTCATGGACATGACAACTTATGTTTTTTTTTGACAGAGGAGGACGAACGAGCGGGTATTTCCATGGTAAGCAATAATTAAGTGTCAACTTAGGGTCAGTGTTTTCAATCTACTTTAACGGCCTTTGACTTGGCTTAACAAAAATGAAAAATAACGTCTGTTATCCATTTATTTATTTAAACTTTATTGACCACAATATATTGGTACAAAAGGCGGACTTAACGCTAAATGCATATGTACCAGTCAACTTTTGGGAAGTGTAGAATTCACGAATAATTATCGACAACAATCGGGGCAGACCTTCAGGCGGCTTGAAAGCATTGACCTCCGCCAATTCGCATTAGAGCAGCGTGGCAGAGCACGCTCTAATCCCCTTCGTATGAAGCAAGACTCGTATCCCTACAGTACTTATGGGTTGATATGATTGTGAAATGGTTCTAAGTGGTAATCCTTTTATACTTTATAAGGCAAGTACCTATATAGTATAGTTGTAGTCGTAGAAAAACGACGCCAGTACAAAATGAACTTTCTTAAAAACTAAAAGTCGGACCTACGAAATTACTTCCTTCGGACAGTGCAATAAAACTCTTTGGGGAAAAGCTATGGCCTTACTATACGCTGATAGCGGGAGACTTATTAATATTATAGTACGTGCCAAAATTTGGGCTCACTGTTTATGAAACGATTGTCGTCATTCACTGAGTAATAAGTATGGGTTTCGAACTTCGTTTTACGTCTGCGAGAGTCAGCCGTGTCGGCGACTAGTATAATTCATACATTTCGGGTGTTTTCTGACCGAGTCGTAGAGTGCCTCTAGCAATCACAAGAACTACATATTTTCGTACACATTTTTTACGTTGTCATTATTTCAAAACCAACTTATTACATAGTGCTTAGTACCTATGTGTTTTTTTGGTCACATTAGAACGTGTTAAAGTTTACAAGTTGACCAAATTGAAAAACAGTTTCATTATTGTGAATTTACGAGACGCGAGTTACATATCCAAATTAACCGGGTTACTCATTTCTAAAAGTGAGCAAGTAGCCACATAATTTTGGTATGTACCACGCAAGTTATAAATTCGCAACATGAGGTACCTCTTTCCCCTCTGAGGCGCCCCCTAGGCAGACAATGTAAATTTTTGGCGATGAGAACCCTACGCTCTCGCAACTACCCGGTGTCACAAAAGAAGGTGTAAGGAAACGTTACATTGGAAACTGTTTAGCTCAATTAACACAAAATAAATAAATAAAAATTTCTTTCTTCTTATTCTTCCTTAATTAATGGCGTTTCTGTCGTGTCTTAACGACACATAGACAATTTCGCCAATGTCAAGTATTTTAAATGAACACTTTTTGACTAAAAAGTACACTTTAAAAAGGCAACGTGGTACGGTGAGGATCCGAGGTCTCCATCTTGACGACCTTCGTTGACAAGGCGGCGATCTCGAATCAAAAAAATTCTTTATTTGGTCGATTTATTGACGTCGATATGATCAAACGTCAAAATCGTACTAAGCACTCAGATGTACAGAACGTTGTTGGATCTGGCCCGCACTTTACTCATCATTCAATGAACGGAGTCGTGTGCTCTACTGGAATAACCAGAAACTAATATAAGAAGCAACAGCACATTATAATTTATTATTTAAGTGAAATAAAAGAACAGAAAGGTACAGTCGTGACGAGTTATGATGCGGGAAGCCCGTGGCTAATCGGTCGTTCACGAAACATTAAACCAGCAAATAAAGCAATAGAATTAATACGTCTCTACTGTACATGTAAATCTGTAGATGATCCTAGTATTTTCTTCTTTCTATTAACTTTTTTTATGTTTATAAAGTTCTAAATTATATTATAAATTGTGTAAATTTTTGCAACCTAAGAAGGGTGATTTTGGTTCAAAATACATGATTAATTTAAGACCTACACCGTACACTTAACGTTGCTAATAATATAAGCGTACTACATTTGGTCCTTCGAGCCGGATCAATGAACTCTAGTTTCAAATTATTTTTTGTGGCGGATAAGTGGGTACAGTCACAAGCGGTTGCATATTTACACTGGATAAGCGGTTATTTGTGTAAGAGGGCTTATTATGATCATACATTAATATGCATAGTTTTCAATAAGATGTAAAAATAAAATGAACTAATTGGAACTCGTGTAAAACAATTGCAATTCTCATTTATACCTCAAGAATACAAGAACAAACAATCCTTTTCTTAAGACTTAAAAAAAGCCAATACAAAAAGCAAAGCACTTCAAACAAAACGTGGTGTAATAATTAAAAAACCCCTTGCCTAATCACGTACGTAAACGCTCAAAGGCTTTAATAATCGCTGGCGGAAAGACCTTAGCTGTAGGGAGGTGGTCCGTTGGGGGTTGGGGGAGGGGGGAGGCAAACGTAATTGGGACTTTTTCTTTGGACTTCAGTCTTTTGTTTTGCAAAGTGACTTCTTTCTTGTCTGAGCTGAAGAATCGATTGCGAAATGAAACGTTTTAAGGGAGATTGAGCGGGCTTAATGAGTTTGTCTGCATTTTTGATGGTCGATAATTTTTTTTTAAACCCGGTGGTGTATTGGTGATCTTACCTTCGGTACTAGTACTTGGGGTTCGCATGTGCATTAGTGAGTATACTGCAGATGCGCCCTTGTGGATCTAGCTATTTTATTTTTATTTTATTTTATTGTATGCATTTCGGTAATATTGTTATTAGGATATTTTGAGTATATTTCCGCCACATACTTTTATTTTATTTTTCATTATCTACTAAGTGACAAGAGAATTGGAAGAGATAGCTTTAGCGATAAGACCGCCTTTTGTTCACCATGTATGTTATTTCTTATTTTGTATGTTTGTGTTTTTAATGACAATAAAGAGTTTTTGTATTGTATTGTACTAGACACGTGTTCGATTCCCGCTCGGGCTAACAAATAATTGATGGATTGATGTTTGTTCTCGTGTCTGCTAAGTTAAGGTAAGATAGAGATGAGGAAAAAGAGAAGGGAAAACAGTTTGGGTTCCGGATCTCTCACACACCGAAGCGAATTGCTGCTTTACGGCGATATTCTATGAGGGGATGATACTACCTCGGCTAGACTATATCATAAATGAAAATGAAATGAAATGTAAGTATTTATTTCAGACTACACATTTTAAATACATGTCCATTATTATTAGTAGGAAACTTATACAATATGTTAGTAAAATTTAAAACAAGCATTATTTTGTAAATGAATGGACGACCAGTGTCTAACAATATTGAACTGGCAGTTTTTTCCAACAACACCTTCAGGAGTGTATGGTACTGCTCTTTACCCGTGACCACAATGCTCTACCACTAAAATAATCTATACTAATATTTTAAAGAGGAGAGATTTGATTGTTTATTTGTTTGAATTGAATAGGCTCCGAAACTACTGGACCGATTTCAAAAATTCTTTCACCAGTATAAAACTACGTTATCAGGGAGTGACAGAGGCTATAGCTTTTCCTGAAATCCAATGTGGTTCCCAAGGGAACGGGTGCGGAACTTCACGCTGACGAAGTCGTGGGCAAAAAAGCCAGTATAAAATACTAGTATTTTAGTCAATATTTTTTATTTTTGTTACTTGTATTTCGTTGTAAATATTTTCTACCAACATTTTTTTCTTTTAAAAAACATAAGTTTTAAAAACAGAAGCGTTCTTCTAAAACCTAGGATTAGGGTCTATAAAGTTAAGTATTCACGTTTTTACGTGGCCCCGTACAAAATTATGCTAAACGAATTTTGTATCGACGAACAATATCTATTTAGTATAATGATACCATTTGGATGCAAGTTCAGTTCGCGCCAGACATTTTTAGACTCAAGTCTTTGTACTGTTTACTGTCTAGATTATAATCCAGGTTTAAAAACCATCTAGGTTATATTTTAGGAATCTAATCCTAATTCCTTTATGTTTTTCGTTTCGATAGAAATAAAATCTTATGTTAAAAGCGTTTTGCCAGTTTCACCAATTCCTAAAATTTAAAAGTCTCCTAACAGTTTTTTTTATGTCCAAATACATTGTTTTATGTGTTTGTCGTAAACAAATTATCGATATATAAAAACCGTATTTTAATAGACAATTTTATATGTCATACATGTACTAAAACAAAGATTTTGATTTTGACGTAGAGAAAACTGTTTTTGGAAAATTTTAGGAAAATGTTGGTGAAAACTGGGAATAGTTTATCTATTTATATAAAAAGTTCGATTAACTGTCTGATCATATTTCTGGGATATTCAAATTTAAATATTTTTATTCAAATAGGCATATTACAAGCTCTTTCGAATCTGTATTCACTGTTTTAGGCACTTTGACCTGGGAATATGGAGTTTTACATCATATAATGGTATGGACAAGGAAGATTTTTTTTTTGTTTCCTCGAGAAGTCGAGATACAAGTTGCCCGGATTTTACTTGTAAATCTTGTTCTATGTGAAAATATTTTTGAAAAAAAAAAACTTCTGCCGCCACCCCCAGATGGACTCTTGGTGAGTTTCTTTCAAAATTAGAATGGTAATTTAACTGAAAACAATATTATAAACAAACAATCAAAAATTTTAAATATTTTTTTCTTTAGGACAAAGGAGGCCAAACAAGCTATCGGGTTACCTGATGACGCTTATGGACTTGAAAGTCAGTTTCAGACACATTATTGTACATAAGTGTGATATGTGTTTTATGCTTCAAAATTGTGCTTCGAAGTGTTCAAATGTGTGCAGGTTCAATTATTAAATCGTTCTGATCTAATTAACAAATGTCAATTTAGTAAACAGGCTTGGAACAGGGGAATGTGTGGAGCTGAATATAAAATTATATTACAAAAAAGTTTTTGTACAAAACTATGTAATAAATAATAGTGACTAATAGTGACTTGATTTTTTCACCTCCCCTCTAGAAGGTTCTGTCCTGATTTGATCATCTGCCTCCCCTCTCCCCTCTTTAACAGAATCCTAGCTACGCCCAATCGCTCATGCCGCCGGTGAACCCAATAGTATGTGTTACAATAATCCTACCATCCATCCACACCAGAGGACGCGTTTTCAATCCCCGCACGATGTATTGAAATACTGATGATGTAGAACAATTTAATACGATTATTTCGAAAACTTTGCAGTTAGATTATTAAAAAAAAATGGAATCATACTAATATTACAAATGAGAAAGTTTGTTTGTTTGTTATTTCTTCACGGCTTGACTAAGCAGCCGATCATTATGAAAATTTGTATATATATTTTCTGAGGTACAGAACCCTATACAAGCAAATTTTTACGCGGGCGAAGCCGCGGGTAACAGCTTGTCTTATTATAATTTTCAGTTTGTAAACTATCCGCGACTTAAACCAATTTAAAAAGCAGACATCTCAAAGTATGAAACTCTCGGTGTGCGGGGTACGTACAATCATTTCACCATGTGTTTTATTATTAAACGGTTTTTTAAACATCTTCGATAAAAGTGCCAGTTGCTATTTTTTTCTTCTTTAGTTTCGCCACTGTCATGTGGCTCACTGGTGCTCATTCTGTTGTACATTTAACTAATTTTAACAGGACTAAAATTGTTGCTATCCTTGTCACTAATTGTAAACCAAGGAAGGACAACAACACCTTTGGTCCTGTCAAAATTAGTTTAGTCTAGTTAAATGTACAACAGAATTGGCACCACTAGCCATAATTTAATACGTCACTTTAAACGAATGATGTAAAAAAATATGAATAAAAAATTTACAAACATTTTAACACAACGAAGTCTCCACTGCGCTCTGTATTCTCAGTCGACAATAGCCCGCTCGCAGTTGCCTTAATTGGAAGGGGACAAAAAATAAATGCGGTTACGAAAACTCTTCTGCACTCGAAATGACACAAGGAAATGTATAACCCTTAATATTACTGTATAGCCCAAAGGAAACATTAGATGAGACTTGAAATTTTTAGTAGGAAGTATTGCTATAAACTCTGTCTAATTACTTTCTGATTAAATTCGTTGTGAGTTTCAAGACAGCTAATAGTATGTCTCCCGCGACGTCAATAAGCTTTATTGCTTATTGTCAATCTGAGATCGCCATTGTTGATCCTGGCTGTATAGGAGACACAGCGGTGGGCTTGTCCCGAATCTTGAATTTTTTTATATGAGGAAGTGCCATTTGTGTGTCATGAAAACTTTCGACATCGAGAGCCGGTGGCACGTTGATCACCGGTACCAGAAGTTTCGATCTCCGTACGGGTCTAACATTTTATGTAGTGGCATTTGAGTTTATCTCGAGTCTGGTTTTCCTACCCTGCTCACCTCTTTCATAAGTTGACTGTACGGCTTTACTTAGCTTGGGGCAAGATGGAATTGTGTGATTCGTCCAAGAATATTTATTTACGTGTCAATTTATGAAACTCGCAGATTAGCCCAGAGAATGAAAACTAGGGTGAGACGATAGATTTTTCACATGAAATGTAATTAAAAATAACAAAAGAATTGAGTGGAATTCTGTTCATCTGTCCGATACTGCAGTACTGGCATACGTCACGTAAAACAAACATATAGTAATCTCAATCCAGCTCAATAAATCCTTGTGGAAGTATCATAGTACAATGTATTACATAGTTTTTAATATCATTTTATATGGTTATTAAATAATCCATAATATGAAATATATTAATATCAATCTGCATTGGAGCAGCGTGGCAGAGTACGCTCTAATCCCCTTCGATTGAAGAGAGATCAGTATCCCTGCAGTGGGATGATATGGTTTGATAATAATGACGATAAAATAAATACTGTACACAAAAATAACTGTAAATCGTGTGGTCCTTCGAGCCGGATAATCATAATCCTTAATAATCTTAATAGTCTATGAAAAGCAAAAAAAAAATCGATTGGATAGATTTTTCGATAATAAAGTACCTATTTGTTTGACAAGATTTACAAGTTTATTTCTGCGAGAGCTCGATAGCGTCGCTGTGTGTTAAATGACCACGCAAATAAAGCAACGTCCACCCTAGCCACTGTTGGGATGCAGCGTGGTAGAGTACTCTCTAATAACCTTCGATTGAATGAAGACCCGTATCCCTGCAGTGTGATGATTAGAGGTAGATATTAATTATTATTATTATTATAGATAGTAAAAATTGCATATAATTGAAACGTTAAATATTCTACTTGATAATTTACACACACAAAAAAAAGACCGGAAAGACACTCACACATTATAACAGGGCTGTGTCAGTGTGTGCACACCCTAGCAATTTTTGCCTAGGTCCCTGTCTAGGTTTGTAACGAACCTACGGAATAGGGTGCCTAGATAAATGTACCGTCAGCAAAAATATAGACTAATAAGTTGTCTTTAAAATCACATCATTTTTTAAAGTCAATGTCAAAAAAACTTAATTGTATCTCGGTACGAGTGGCCATTGTCCAACCATGACAGTACGAGTCCTTATTTTGATTATATTTAGGTACGTACCGTAACGTATGTGTACCTATTACCAAATATAGATCTTTTAGAATAAAAGTAATGAATTCTAGAATAAAATTAAGGATTTTTCTCTATTCCCATGGGAAAACGGGATACACTCAAATAAAGTCGAGTGAGTTTAGCTAGTCGGGACAAGCCCACCACACATACCCACCACTGTGTCTCCTGTGTAGATCAACAACGGCGACCTCAGATAGACAATAAGCAATGAAGCTTATTGACGTCCCGAGGGAGAAAACTACAGCTGTCTTGGAACTCACAACGAATTTAATCAGAAAAAAGATAGTCGGAGTAGGAAGTTTTGAAAGGACTTCCCTCCTTAACAACTACGTGAGAAACAGCAATTTGAAGCAAAAGGCATTATACCCTAGACAGATGGCAAATCAAGTGAGGCTCGATTGCCGAGCACCACGGTCTAGCTAGTATATTAGTGTTACAAACCGAACTCTTTATGAATATTTATTTTTATATTTCCTTTTTCTAAATGGTTTTATACGTCTGTTTTACTGTCACTCCACTTTTCACCTCACTTTTTAATCTCCCAATTGTACAATTTTCATAAAATATAGTTTCTCCATGTCCGCACAATCTTTTTCTAAACCTCTCCAACCTTAATAATTAGTATAAACATACGGTGGCTCTATAAAAACCAATGAATGTAAAATTCGAAAAAGAATACTGGGACGCCGGTCTAATTCTTAGTAAAATAACTTTGACATAAAAAAGTGATACACTTCAAAGAAAAAGCACCTATTTATATCCCAGCCCCTTCCAAGCTTATGGGTATTAAGCTCTAAGAGCTTATAAAATAACATTCCGTTAATGATGTTATTGATAGATACTGAATTAAAGCTCCTTTTTATGGGACTATGGGAGGTTAATGGTGACCACAACTTTGTTTGTGTTATAAACGTAAGAATATAAAGTACCTATCTTCCATATCATTATAAGCCTATGTAGCAGATAAATTAACAAAATTTTGTTTGATTTTGACAGCATTTTGTCATGTCCGTCTGACAGTTCTTGAACGTCTTTTGCATTAGTCTTGTGCTTTATACCTGACAAATAGGCTAACTGGAACTTATCAGGCGCTTGCGTATTATGGCTAATTATTTAGCATAATAGCAACTGACGTTTTAAGAAACCATTTTGAATTTTTTTCCAAACGAAATCATAAATTTTAAAAAGGTAGGCGTGTTTATTTCACCCATAAATTTTTATCAGATTAAAAAAAAACGTGGGCGGGAAAAAAAAAACTTATTTGCCGACCGTACCAAACCCTCTACCAACGATTTGTTTTAGAGGTCATCGCCCTCTATCCATCTCCCTCTAGCTTTATATTACGCACAATTGCTGTCTCACTCACACACCAATGGGGATACACGCCTACGGTACCCCATAAAGAAGGGACTTAATTTTTTTTTATACCGGAAGCATAAATTTTTGGGGATAAAAAATATTAATAACTGTATTTTTTTTTGTAAAAAAAAAACAATGCAAAAATTATTTAATTAAATTAAAATTTATAATAATTAAGCTAATATTAAAAATTAAACAAGGTCCCGGTGACAGGGTACCCAATATGCTACGTGTTACTGAACAGAAAGGAAAACACGATAGTCGATAAAAAATTAAAAGCCTTTTTTCAATTGACGACCTCCGTGGCGTAATGGTTACCATGCCGATGCCGGCCCGCCGCCACCCAGGAAGTCCCGCCCGGGTTCAAATCCCAGTCGGGTCATGATGAAAAACGAACTTTTTCTGATTGACCTCGGGTCTTGGATGTTTATTTTATGTAATTATTCTTTTACAAGTGACTTTAGAAATGTCTGAAACTGAATACTTCACATTAAAGTGTCATATCAATCAACCCATAATCATCCCTCTGCGGGGATACGGGTCTCCCTTCAATCCATGGTGATTCGAGCATACTCTGCAATTCAGCTCCAATGTGGATTGACAGAGGTCAGTTTTTTCAAGCCGTCTGAAGGCTACCCACTTGGCTAAACGACTGTTATCCATCGACAAATACAGGGACAGATGCGGACGTAACATGCCAAAGCATTGAGAAGCGATATAACCAAACCCATCCAAACACTGGTTACGGACGACTTTGCTTAACTTGCACGTTGATTTAATGCGACACACAGCGGTGCCATCGACCTCCTTGTACTTTCCTTGAGTCGAATAAAAAAACCATACAAAAAGTAACAAACAGTACAAAAATAAGTCGAATAAAGATTTGCAAAGAATCGAGAAAAGTATTTAACAAAATGAATAAACGTAAATAAAAGAAAAAGTTCGACAAAAACATGATATCGTAGAAAGTAAAGTTGAAAAAAAAACAGTTGACGTAGGTCAGTAACCCGTCATTCAGCAACTCAAATTCCGTATTCGAAGAAGTTACGCACACTTGAAAAGTACGCACACAGAGTACGTATTGTGTATCGGGTACGCACACACGCATGCGTTATATGGGTCGGTACAACACAACCGGCTTTTCATAAAAGTTTAATATATTTCATGTTTACGTTCGATTGAATTTAAATCATTTATTTTTTTTGTATACGACCAGTACACAAGTTTACTCAAAATTTTTATTTTTTATTTTTTTCGAGAGAGACCAAGAAGAAGTCCAAGAAAGAGACGAACTGACGGAATTTAATAGCAACTGGAAAGAAAAAACAGCAGAGAGGGAAAGTTGGAGAACGACAGGACAGGCCTTTGCCCAGTAGTGGGACATAATGGGCTATTAAAAAATAGAGGTAGGGCACAGTGGGTTAATCCGTTCAAATCGGAGCATCCCGTCTGGGGAAGGACCTCCACCTTACAGAAGATCATAGCCAAATAGCATTGGTCTCGGCCATGGTGTGTTCAGGAGGTGAGTAAGGTCTCCAGAACTTCACTTGGGGGGGTTGCAGGGAGGGTTGGCGCGTGAATGATACCCCCGGTATTGCAAGCGTCTATTGGCTACGGTGACGGCTTACCATCAGGCTAGCCGTACGCTTGTTTGCCACCTTTGTGGTATAAAAAAAAATCTGGTAGCTCGGCGCGTCGTTGATTTCGTAAAAATTTAATGCGAATTGACTTTTGGATGAAATTTAGACCAGATAGCGCTGAACTAAAGTAATCCTTTTATTAATAGAGTGCCTTCACAGACGTTCTCTAGTCCATATTTTAAACATAAATGATACTCAGTATTGAATAATAATGTATATCATTGTCATATTATCATTATAAATAGATAAATAAGCTATAAACTACCACTATTTCGAAAACAACGCAAAATGTCCACTGGGAAGCAAAATGGCGAATATGTGAATTGGATTACATATATGTACAGTAGTAAGTAGTACATTTTATTAATTTCTTTCCGCGAGAAATTGCATATATGAATGCAGATTAAGCCGTCAAGATGATATTCGTTACAAAACGGAGGCCTGATGACACTGACCTCTGTTTCTGACCTTACTTGAGACCTAATTTGTATTTGCCAAGTTCCTTGGTGACTCAGTGACCCGGATATGTGTTATTGGTATGATTTCATCACTTTTAAGTTACAGGCTCCGGTTACAAGACCCTGTTACACATGGTACGCGCGTTGATGTTACGTTTCGTGATACATTGAGTTCTTTGTATGTTAGACCTCACGATGAAGTGATCACAACTCCGCGATGGATAATGAAAACACGCGGGTGCACGCGGCGAGTTCGTCCTTTCTGGACAAAGTCTAAGCCCCGACTACATTAAATATTTAGCCATCATATAACCCATAATTAGCAATTACACTATCCGTAATTTTTTCTATAATTTTCATCTTTACCTACATCTTATTTACAAAATTTTATGTTATATATATTTTGTTTTTGATTCTGTTCATTGGCATTTTCAAGTTGGTTGTATTACTGTATAACTTAAATCACGTTGTGTTCACCTATAATTAATAAATAGTAGATAAGTATTAGTAATGTACTGAAGTAACAATTGTTGGTGTTCTTATTCTATTTACATATAATAAAACAGTAGACCCCGATATGTCTGTACATTGGACATATTTGGCAAAAATGCAGAGGGAGCCGTTAGAATAAAGTAAAAAATAAAAAATTTTTATTTTTATTTTTTTGTCTGTCTGTCTGTCTGTTTGAACGCGAACATCTTCTAAGTTACTAAATGGATTTTAATTCTGTTTTCACAGGAAGATAGAGCTCGGGATGGAGCAGAATTTAGACTTTGTTTCATTTAAATCGCATGTCCGGAAAAGGAGTTATCCTTATTTTAACATTTCACGCGGACGAAGTCGCGGGTAACAGCTCGTAAATAAATAAAATAAAAATAATCATCCCACTGCAGGGATATAGGTGTCTCCCTTCAATGGAAGGGGATTAGAGCGTACTCTGCCACGCTGCTTGAAAGCGGATTGGCAGAGGCCAGTGTTTCCAAGCCGCCTGAAAGCCACCGATTTGGCTCAACGACTGTCATCCATCGACAACAGCCGGGACCGCCGCCGGCATGACGCATGACGTGCCCTTCAAAGTACAAAGATAAAAAAAAACGATAAAAAACTGACTAGGGTCGACGTTGCTTAACTTGCGTGTTCGTTTAGAGTCCGACACACAGCGTCACCATCGAGCTCCTCGACCTCATATTCACCTAACTTCGGTCAACTTCGCAGTATACATATTGTAGAGTCGGTTAAACACGTCATGTATAATTTATGAGCAACCAATGACATGTATTTAAATAACTGGCATCCAAAATATCGGATTCCATTTTTTAAATAAAAAAAAAACTCAAATCAAATGTCTCAAATTCGCAAGGTGTGCGCACACTAGCGCAGTATGCCGTGCACGCACACTTACGCGTTTGGGGTAGGTTAGGGACAGAATTGGGGTGGCCGCTCACCGAATGTTGGGCTAGGTTGTGTACAATATAGTAAGGTCACGAGAATTTGGCCAGTAAGAATACATATTTTATTTTAATAACTATTATTTTTATACTTTGATTTCTAAACAATAAAGTTTTATAAAATTGCACTGAGAAAAATATATGATTATACCGCTAAAATAAATAAAAAAACGTCGACTTTTCTTTTTTACTTAAATTAAAAAGTACTGAGAAATTAAGATAAGTTCAATCAATTTATATTGCCATTTAGCAAGGTTGGGTATACCAGTCTTTTTAATTTTTAATATTAGTTTGAGTTTAGTTTTAGTAGAATTTTTAATGTTAGTTTATTTTTTATTAAATTTTTAAAGAACTGTAATTAATTTGGCATATTATAATAATAATAATAAAAAACATTTATTTTCGACCAACTGGGATCATAATGTGTTAGTATATTGAATGACTTAAATCTAATGTTAGTAACAATTACATTTTTTTTCCTACATAAGTTTGTTCCTCAGCACTTGAATCATCGAACAATGATTCAAATACCGAAGATCAAACCTGTCAGCAAACATGCTCAGGATGCCGTTGGGGCTAGCCCGCACCCTGCGCACCAGGGAAGCGCACCGTTTCCGCATGGTTGCATAAAAGCAGTCTACCCGGGCTTCCGCAAACATACCCGAGGCGCTGCAGCGCGCGGACAGCCCCATCAGCCTCCTGAACGCGTTGTTATATTGTACACGCAGGGCGCTGTACTGCTTTCGCGTGTAATCGACCCACAGGCTGCTCGTGTAGAACGATGAGCAGAATGCTCTAAATAGAGTTACTTTTACTTCTGAAGAGCAACGAGCAAACCTGCGGGCTATCATGTTCGCTCTCACAGACAGAGCCCTGCGCTCCCTCTCAATATCTATGTTGTCTTTCAGGTCGGAGGTTACCCAGTGCCCAAGATATTTAAATTTATTTACTCTCTTCAGCAGAACTCCATTTAATTTAATAGGTGGAGCGAGATCTACACCTATTACAGACGTTTTTTACAGACGTTTTTTCGATATAAAAGAAATAAATTACTATATACTGAAGGTGACAGTGCGTGACTCTCTATTGAACAGGTGTATTGACCGGCATTTTACTGCTTATGTACCTATTTACTTGTTTAAACCAGCTGAATGTTATAATTTTTATGTCTTTATTGTTTTTTGCCACGCATAGGCTCAAATGAATTTTTTAAAACCTATAAGAGAAATGCTAAGATTCGTCACATTTTTTGTGACACGATTTTCTAGAAACGTGCCGACAAATGGAACAAACGGATAAGTGCAGCAGTCATTTACGATTTATGAGACATCGCAATGTTTTGATGGAGACAAAGAATGGCTTCGTCTTATTTATTTTAATTATCTTTCTTTATTATTAAGGCACATGTAAAAACTGGTTAATTCTGCCACTTGTTTAGCACTAAAGAAAAAGAAAAAAAGGTTATAGGTTTGATAAATGAACACTTATGATCCTTAAATTTTTTTTAAGCAGTTGGGTCGTTGCGAAAGCTTTGCACTTTGTATTTTTTTACTTTTTAACATCTTCCTACTCGTATTATGTTAAAAGTCTTGGTTAGCATTTTTTGACTGTATAATATTTCACATTAGACGAACTGACAGTTTGTATAACTTTACTAGAACTTTGAAAGCCTTTATCTGAGAAATAGTTTTACTGAAACTTATCAGCAATTGATGAAACAGATAATTAATATAAAAACAGACATTTTTAAACATTACTACATCATTTATTACATTTCTTGATTAAAAAAAACTGTAACTGAAGGATAAATATATTAAGACTATTCATATTCAATACAAGTATGTACAAAAATGCATACAAAAGTTCAGTTACCCGTACGATTTCATTCTTATTTTGTATTCAGATGTGATCGTGCATGTCAAGGTACGAACAAGTTAACGGCATAGAGTGAAAAACGGAATATAACTAGTAAATTCTGGTTTATCCAGAATATAGTTAAACTACAAATTTTATGACGATACTGGATTTCTTTGAGTACTAAATACTTTTTTCGTTACCCTAAAGTTGTCTTGAAAAGATTGCATTCAGCAAGCATTAAGGCCGCCTTGTTGTAATTACACAAGCTTGTTTATTTGACTATGTTCATTGGACCTTTTTTCTGACTGTGTATTGCAAATAAAACATATTCTATCTATTTATATATTTTTTTTGTAATATTTATTATTACAATTATTTTTTTTTGCACATTCTTTTATATTATCCTTTGTTATTTAAACATTCTAAGCAGCAATAAGCTAAGCTTAAACAGTATATACATATAAAAGTCATAGTCATTCAAAATTAAACTTGCAGAATTATAATAGGCAAATTAATTTGAAAAGTCACTCAAGGTATTGCGTGACGCACACGAAAAATTTTCTTCCATTTAATTGCATGACTATAATTAAAAATGTAAATGGCAACCTTGAATAACAAGATGCAATCAAAACAAACGGTATATATAAAGAGTTTTAAGAGCCATCTGCAACCGGTTGCGGATGAGAGAAAAAAATATCGCTGACATCATATCCCTATTCCCACAGTACATAAAAATAGCAAGCTCGAGTATCAACTGACGCGATCGAGTGAACGATCTTTGGGAGTTTGAGAAGTTAAAAAAAAAAGAAAAATGAGTAAGGGCCAATGCTCGAGGAGAGGACTGCTCGGTGCGGCTGCGTTCGCCCGCAAAAAACCGGGGTTGACGACCTCGCCGCGTGTCCTTCGAATGTCTGTATGTGTGCGTGAGTGCGTACTACGTCACACAAACATGGCTGTTCGCATTTTTCGTACGCGCTCCAGGGCTGTCAGATGTCTGCCTTGAGACTTGCCTTTGTATCTTATCTCATCAAAGATTCAGGGCTTTTTTAGGTTTTATTTTAATCGACGTGCCTATCGTTGAGAAGGCAAGTAGAGTAGAAAATAGCTACTTTGCGTAAAGAGAGAATTAATTTGCGTAATCATTTTGTCATAAGTCCAACATACTTTGGAGATTTTTAATTAGTATAGATTACTTGTTATTTATTTATTTATTTTCAACCAAGCTTACATTATTGTTTGCTACTTTACTGATAAACCGATTAGTTCTGTAAATCTTCCTAAAAATAAATAAATAAATAAAGGTTTATTTTAGGACAGTATTTCTCGAGTAATATCGGGTAAAAAATATTTATTATTGTTGATAAAAATATCGTATACATATTGAGAATGAACACGCAAGTTAAGCAACATCGAGACTAACCAGTGTTTGGATGGATTGCGTTATCTCGAACTTCTCAGTGCTGTGGCCACGTAAGCCGTCGTCGGTCCCGGCTGTTGTCGATAAATGACAGTGGTTAAGCTAAGTCGTTGGCATTCATACACTTAACTCATAAGCATTGACATTGCGAAGTGTTAACCCTGAACACGCATACTTGTTTTAGTGTGCGTAACAACACGTAGCAGATGTATGTATGTGTTCACGCACGCATGTAAAAAAAATCGTGCGTTTAAGTACGCGTCGTATTACAGTACTATAAATCATTTGATTCAGCGTTTTGTGACTTTAAAAAAGGTGCCATGTTTTTTTTTAACTTAGAAAATTAACGCGAGCTTTTAAAATTTTAGGACTTTTCTATCAAAGTCAAATTAATTTATTCAAATAGCATTAAAAGCTCTTGCGTTTCTCTTCTTTGCATGATAGTGGTGCTAATTCTGTTGTACATTTAACTAGACTAAACTAATTTTGACAGATCTATAAGTGTTGATATCCTTGTCACTAATTGTAAACCAAGGAAGGACAACAACACCTTTAGTCCTGTCAAAATTAGTTTAGTCTAGTTAAACAACAGAATTAGCACCACTGACAATTATAATTTAATCTGTCATTTACTTCAATAATGTGTTTTAGAAACTTTCTGTAGGTTTTTGTCAGTATTTTCACATTACATTAAAGGCATTGTATCAAAATTATATACTATTAGTAAATAATTTAAATCTAATTACCATATAGCATGTCTTTATAGCTGGGTATTAGAAAATAAAGAGAAAAACATTTTATAAGTAAAACTTTTGTTTTATGAAGCGATGTTTTCACTCAAACTCAAAACTTTTTTAATTAAATAGGCCTAATTACAAGGTTATCTAAACCTAACTTTTTTGTTACCACCAGTTCAGATTATTTACTCCTTTAAAATGATACTAATACAGGTTACAATCACTGTAATACTTAAAGAAAAAAATTATTTAAAAAAAAAAAATTTTCTTCATTCTTCAATAAAGAACAAAAAGAGAGGTAGGGCACAGCGAATAATCAGCTCCGCATCTTTCTCAGCCCGTCTGGGGAAGGATCTCCACCTTACAGAAGGTCGTAGCCAAATAGCATTGGTCTCGGCAATGTTGTATTCCTACAGTGAATAAGCTATCCAGAGCTCCACTTGGTTGGGAGGGTTATAATTTAATCTGTCATTTACTTCAATAATGTGTTTTAGAAACTTTCTGTAGGTTTTTGTCAGTATTTTCACATTACATTAAAGGCATTGTATCAAAATTATATACTATTAGTAAATAATTTAAATTTAGCATTTTTTGAAAGCCAGTCTAACATTGGTAAAAGTTAAGAGTGCAGAGGAGCAAATTACTGTGACCTGTGACCACGAAAATTTCCCTCAAAATAATCTTCTTCTTTACTTCTCAGAAAGAGGCTCTATCATTGAAATATCGATAAAAATTAAAATAGGTCACACTATAAATAAAATTAAACAAACAAAATCTAATGCAATTTAGCTAACGCTCCAATTAGGATAAAGGTGCGCGCACACCGAACGCAAACATACTCAACAAATAGCGTGCAACAGGGCAAATGTATGGGTGTGGCGATCGTGTTTACAATGGACGAGAGGGACACGACCACGATGTGTCGAATGATCGAATAAATTGTCGTAGTTTAGAAATATATTTTATTTATTTTATTTATTTATTTAAACTTTATAGACCACAATATTTGGGTACAAAAGGCGGACTTAACGCCAAATGCATTATCTACCAGTCAACCTTTGGGAAGTGCAGATATTCGCGAATGCGGTTTTAAATTTATATGACATACTTACAATAAATCTTAGATGTAAAAAAGAAAAAGAAGAAGTATTTTCTGCTCAAATAAAGAATTTCGGACTATTGACTTTAGAAATTTAAGACACTTTCGGAATAATTAATTATCAAAATTCAGAGAGACATGATCACGATACCGGGGTCTTGGGTACGGCACCCGGGGACGCGGTTAGATTCCCGTAGCAAACACTTATGCGATGGCATTTTAATGTTTGTTCTCGAGTTTGGGTGTTACTAATCTACATGACATGAATGAAATTTGAAGTCCTGGCTGACTTAACTATATATCAACGCACAGCCCAAGCCGCTGGGTCTAGAGATTCCAAATTTGGAATGTAGGTTCCTTACGACGTCTAGGGGTGTACTAAGAAAGGATTTTTCGAAATTTAGCTTTTACTAGTGTATTTTAAGTATAGATTTACAATACTAACATTTAGGATATATCCATTGTCTGGTATCCGTAAAACAAGTAGGTAAAGCCTAGTTTACTTTGGGATGCCAGGTGAAATTATGTAGAATTTATTTATTATTGGCTGTTACCCGGTGCTTCGCCCGCGTAAAAATTTGCCTGTTGGGCTCTGTACCCCTGACAATATGTATACAAATTTTCATAATGATCGGCTGCTTAGTCAAGCCCTGAAGGAATAACATTAAAAAAGTCACTTTCTCATTTATAATATTAGTTTGAATATTTTGGTTTGCTTATTAGTTACGTCATTGCCGAATAAATTAAGATATTTTCAGGATAAATAAATAAATCCCAAAACATACAAACTTTTGCATTTATAATATTAGTAAAGATTTAACATTTCCGTTAGAAATAACCATTTGACTAGAATGTTTCCAGATAAATAAATGCATAATAATCTTTTAACAACTACTATAAAATAAATGCAACTAAATATTAGCGTTTTCCTGTTTTTATAGGTAATTAGTTAATAAAAAACGGTTAAGTTTTAGTTCAACATTAACTGGCTTAATTAACCGCCACCCATGGATACAGGCTAAAGAAGTTGTGCTTCCGGTTCTCTTACTTTACGCAGAAAGTAAATTACTGAATCCTTACTAATATTATAAACGAGAAAGTGAGTTTGTTTGTTTGTTATTCCTTCACGGCTTGACTAATCAGCCGATCATTATGAAAATTTGTCTAAATATTGTCAGGGGTACAACATGGGCTACTTTTTATCCCGTGAAGGTATGTCATTCCAATGGAAAATCATTTTTTCTACTACAGAGGGCGCTGTATGCTATCGAGCAACAGATGGTGCCACAACTCGCGCTATGGGTTGTTTTGTTGTCAAACGAGATCTATGTCATAAAATTAACGCCAGCAAAGCCGCGGGGAAAAGCTAGTAATAAATAAATATTACTGAACGCAACAACGCCATCTAGTTCGAAATTAAAATTTAATTCGTAGGGCACGTTGAGCCGTCGCTCGGTACCGGTTGATGGATGACAGTCGGTCAAATCAAGTCTAGGTAGCCTTCGGACGGCTTAAAACTGTCAATCTGAGGCCAAGCCACATTTTTGATTGGGGTGTAGAGTTTGTGAAGTTAGGCCTTGTAGAGGTAGGGCGTGTAGAGTTAGAAGCTTGGCTCTACATGAGATCTGATAACTTTTTGACAATGCGAGTCATACGGTCTCGTCTTGGCAACATAAAATGTATTTGGTGAGATGGGATTAAGAGACACCGGGCGGTGGCTCAATTTATTTCTTAATAAAACTATAAGAGCCATCGCACTTGTGATTTTTAATCGGCCGATAGTTTTAAGGCAGAGCGCCCATTTGACGATTAAAAATCGGCATATATAAACTATCGGCCGGTTAAAAATCACAAGTGCGATGTCTCATAAAGTTTTATTAAGAAATAAATTGTATGTGTACAATTACGTATGTGCTTTATGGGTTACATAAGGTCAAAGTGACTTTGAATGAGTACATTGACATTAAAGTGTTAACCTCAAAACTTTTAAAGTTGAGTTCACAGGTCATAAGTCAGGTCGAATTACAATCATAATAAGGAAAAACATATCAAGGTATTGAATAAATTGAGCTGTGCTACATTTAAATTGGTTTGGAAACGTGTTTAAAACAGTGTAGACAGTTTATTTCTGTTTTATATTGAAGTTCTGTTGTTACTCCAGCCGTAAGTTTTATGAATAAAAAAATGTTTATTTATTACATTATTAGTGTTCATAGGCGACGGTAACTAATCACGTATACTTGCTTGTTTGTCTGCTGCATAACGGAAATATACAGAAAAATAAATATGACAATTGAGAAGTGTCCTTGAATCACTCAAAAGATACGATTAATTTTGTAAATGTCACGTTCTGTGGAATTCAAGCAGTCGAATAAATTTCATAATGTCAACGGGAAGTGTTCGATACGATTTTTATTCGGTTTTGTCATTTATATATTCAGTGTCATGGTTTTATTTAAAACTCTGTACACTCAATTGTACGTCAAACTTTATAAAAAAAATAAAGAAAGAAAAAAAAGTCAAAAAATCAAAATAAAAAAATATGAAAAACGAGGTTCGATTTAGTATAAATAAATTTAACACAATATCACACAGCGCAGCGCCACCTGGTATTATATTCTCGTAATTAATACCTAGATGATCATCTGTAAAATCAAATTTAATTGATTAATTTATAAATTCTAGTACAGTCAAGAGCAAGTCAACCTTTACACATCTCACTTTGTACCACTCTTAAGTTCTATGACGACCTCCGTGGTGAATGGTTACCACGCCAGACCGCCACCCAGGAGGGCCCGGGTTCGAATCCCGGTCGGGTCATGATTAAAAACGAACTTTTCTGATTGGCTTCGGGTCTTGGATTGTTATAAAATATAGTATTGTTGGATTAGTATCCCTTAACACAAGTTTCGAACTTACTTTGGGGGTAGCTCAATCTGTGTGATTCAGTGAACGAACTGGTGTGATTTGTCTCTATATATATATATATATATTTTTTATTTTTTTTATTTTATGTCATAAGAGCCAAAACTGTACAAGCCGACTTGCATATATTTTGACATTAATATTATATACATAACTAGCTTTTCCCCGCGGCTTCGCTCGCGTTAATTTTATAACTATTAGATCTCGTTTGACAACAAAATAACCCATAGCGCGACTTGTGGCGTCATCTGTTGGCCGATACAGCGCCCTCTATAATAGAAAAAATAATTTCCCATTGGAACGACATACTTTCACGGGATAAAAAGTAGCCTATGTTGGGCTCTGTGCCCCTAACAATATGTATGCAAATTTTCATAATGATCGGCTGCATAGTCAAGCCGTGAAGGAATAACAAACAAACAACTCAACTCACTTTCTCATTTATAATATTATAAACAATCAAACTCACTTTCTCATTTATAATATTAGTTAGGACTAGTTTTTGCACGCGGCTTCGCTCGCGGTTAATTTTATGATTAAGATCACGTATAGCGCGACTTGTGGCGCCATCTGTTGCCCGGCAATTGCGAATTGCAGCGCCATGTATAGCAGAAAAAGTATTTTCCCATTATAATGACATAATTTCACGGGATAAAAAGTCGCCTATGTTGTGCTCTGTACTCCTGACAATATGTATACAAATTTTCATAATGATCGGATTATAGTAAGGATTATAATGTAAATTTTGAGTAATTTTGATTGTTAAATTAATTCCTTAAATTAAATGGTAATTTTTGTACGCCTCATAAGGCGGGACTTATAGCACTATTGTTGATTAACATCCCTGAATCCCTATGTTCACGAAATAAATGAATTGAATTGAAAAGCCATGGTACAGAATTCATAATAGTACTCATGGTATAAATCCAGATCGCATCTAGTTCTCCCTGACGTCATAAAAGATAATCTAGTATGTTTTAAATTGTAATTTTAATGTTTGACGTAGGTATAATAATATCTAGATATTATCGAAGTGCGAAAAAAGTTTAACTATTCACGTAACATCGTGACAGGTGGTCGAATAGCTATGTGGTCCTGAGCTTCGTGGGTTGAAATTCTGCACAAACCCAACATTTAGGCGCATGAACTTGGCTGTTTTGTCTTGGTCTGGATGTTTTTTTAAGGTTAAAAACTTATTTATTTAAGTACGAAAAAAAAGTTTTAATGTATATTTATCGTCTATCTAGTACCCATAGTAGATTTGAAAACAAGTGAAAAGCGTCTTTTCACCCCTTTATAAGATTAAAATAACTACATAATGTCCTAGAGATTTCTATAAAGTGACAAAATGTTTTTATAATTTTTTCAAATTGTCATAAGAAAAATATAATATATTATTGAAAAAAAAAAACATATTTTAACCAGCTCATGATCATGGTCCTTCGAGCCGGATGTATTGATATTGTGCCAAATCAAACTCTTTTATAATTCTTTACATTTTGCTTTGTGGTTTTTACTCGTCTTTTAATATTGTCACATATTATTCATTTTTTACCTCTTGTAAAACTGTCACCTAATATAAGTTATCTCCATTTCTTCTTTATTTTTTTCCCTGACCCTCACTATTGTCAATAGATATAATAACGTGTAATGGTTACAAATAGACAGAATTACTTGCACCTTATTATATATAAGTATTTTGTATAGGTTCATAAAACTTTTGCTTACTGCATACATTTTTTGTTGGCAACGCCAAATCTCTGTGATCACTTCCTCATTGGCGAGTATTGACATTTACGTCAGCAAGTCCACTTTCGTTTTTATTACGAGTATTAAAGTCAATTTTAATCCAATTTTATATTTTCTTTATCCAGTTTTATATTTTATCATTCAACGAGCTGTTACCCGCGACTTCGTCCGCGTGAAATGTTAAAATAAGGATAACTCCTTTTCCTGACATGCGATTTAAATGAAACGAAGCCTATATTTTGCTCTATCCCGAGCTCTATCTTCCTGTGAAAACAGCATTAAAATCCGTTCAGTAACTTAGAAGATGTGCGCGTTCAAACAGACAGACAGACAGACAAAAAAATCCAAAAATTTTTTTTTGCTTATATTACCTTACTCTAACTGTTACCTTCCCATTTTTGCCAAATATGTCCAATGTACAGTCATATCGGGGTCTACTGTTTTATTATATGTATAGATAAGATAATTTTTATTTTATGAAAAAAATACCTAGTCGTTGGAAACGTCTAGGACACTTCATTTTATATGGATTTTAAAAGAATAAGGATCCAAAAGTTCTGATATGTTACAGACAACAAATAAAACATTTTTCTTTCCTTCTTTCTTTCAAAAGTAAAAGAAAGTGTCACATCACATGTCATAGGCCCGCTAGGCGTTAGTGGGTGGATTCATCGTACAAGCTACAGAAGCAATATCGAAATGTTACATTACAGACAGACATTGTCATGTTTGTCGCCTGTAATGTAATTTCTTGGTTTCTCTAAGATGCTCGTCATTCAGGGAAGCAGTGTTGTGACGTAATGCTCAAAATGAATCTCAAATGTTACATTACAGGCAAATGTTCCCGATGGAACACCTTTAAGTACAAAAAAACATAAATAGACAAGTGTCAGTCTAGGCGTAGACTGCATTAACTCCTTCACTCCAACATTCATTTAATTAAAGTAAAAGCGAGTCTGACGTCACCTTTACATGTTATTTTATTGCTTTGGACAATGTTAACAAGATAATGGTCACCTTTTAGCTGATTGTGTAAGTTTGGTTGTGTGTTTTATATTGCGTACTGTGGTGACATGTTCGATCGAGTAACAAAGACAAACATTTATATGTTAATGTGTCTGATTTAATGTATCATTCGGAATTCCGACAATTAATTTTATTATTCCGACCTTCGATCATTGTAGGATCGAAGATTCCGACAGAGTCAAAATTTTCGAAACTCATTTCTGAAATTGACAACTAATAAAAAAAATCTGAAGTTTATTTTCTATCGAAGCAATCACTTTTGAACTATTGGGTTTCGAAATATAGACTGTATTGGAATCATTAAATGTCGAAATTCAAAATGACACCCATGAAAGCTCTTTTTATACACTGTATTAAAACGTGTAGCACGGGCTTTTGTTGGGATCATAGACTCTTCCTGATACTAACAGTTACTGGCTTGGTTTCATCAAAAAACCGTATTGTCCAGTTTCTGATATGTATTTGTTTTTTTTTTATACCACAAAGGTGGCAAACAAGCATACGGTCGGCCTAATGGTAAGCCGTCACCATAGCCTATAGACGCTTGCAATACCGGGGGTATCACTCACGCGTTGCCAACCCTCCCAACCCTCCCAGTGGATCAGTGGAGCTCTAGAGACCTTACTCACCGTAGGAACACAACATGGCCGAGATCAATGCTATTTGGCTACGATCTTCTGTAAAGTGGAGGTCCTTCCCCAGACAGGCTGCTCCGATTTGAGCGGATAATCCGCTGTGCCCTTCCTCTCTTAAAATTCCACATCAAATCTCACACTGTCTCACTTTTTCCACTTTAGTTTGACAGTAACAGTATAATATAATATCTCATAAATGCGTTTCAGAAATTGTTAGTATTTAAAATTCAATGAAGCGTAATAACGAAACAAAATGGTTAAAACACTTGGAATAGATAAATATAGCATTTTATGCTGTATGTCATATGTTATCGTATGCATTTTATGGTTTTATTGGCCATAACCAACTCTGAAAATGATTTATGGTTGCCATAATGAATGTTAAACAGTTTTCTTGTGTTTGTGAACGAAAAAAAAAATGTTGTTTTGCAAAAAAATAAAATTCACGCTACATTACGTTTTACGGATCTGGATATATTTATTCCGTTGCAATATACCTAGCACAAAATGTAAGTACATTTTTTTTAGCAGCTATTTGTGTCCCACACTGCGGAGTACCTAGTGCAGAGAAAAGGCCTACCCCAAACTTCTCCTTAAACACTTAAATTAATTCGTTACCTTTAGGTTGCCTAGAAAAGATTGCTTTTTAGCAATAAGGCCGCCTTGTTGCCTTTACACTAGTTTGTAAGAATATTGTTTTGTACTTTTTCCTGTGTGTAATGAAATAAAGAGTAGGTAATCTATTTATTTATGTAACAATTGTCTAATTTAAAAATAAATATTCAAGTAGTTTTTTTTTATAAAACCAAGAAAATCTTAAAAAAATAGTAAACTTTTTTTTTAATAATCTTGGAATTGACGTCATCAAAAATGGATTACACAAAACGTCCGCAAACAAAGAACGGTGTGGTGTAAAATAATAAAAAAAATAAAATAATAATAACATCAAATCATTGTCGTATGTACCATCAAGTCAACTTTTTTATAAGTAATTTGGAAATCCAAATAGTTTTTTTAAAACCGATAATAGCTTTTGTAGTAGAAAAAAATATATACTTTTTTTATAATATTGGAAATGACGTCATCAAAAATGGAATACAGTAACGTCCGCAAACAAAGAACTGTGATAACGAAATAATAAAAAAAAATCTAATATTTAGTTTCGAATCATCGAGCAAATAATCAAAAAAAATCATTGTGTACCATCAAGTCACAATTGACAGGCCCCGCCCGCGCACGCCATTGGAGGGCCGCAGTTCGAATTTTGAACAAAAACCCCAACCTAGTTCCGCCTTCTAAAATGTTTTTAACGAACCAAAATGGCCGACCGTACTATTTGTTTATAGACTCGCACGCTTTTGTTTCGATTAAACGGCGCATTAAATTTATGGTATGACACGTTCCAATTTTGACATATTTTTTTTATCAGTTCTTTTGTTGCATTCGACTGCGTTACTTTTAAGTACAATTTTGATTTATTAGTTAATACTATAATTTTTTTATTTGTAAGTAGGTAATATTTTCTACTTTTTGTAGCCAAATATATTACAAATTATACTTATTTATTTGGCGAGGTAATTATAACACTGCAAGCGATTTGGTCCCTGCATCAGCGAAGGTACCCATCTTTTTAATAGTTTTTAATATTAGTTTTAATTTACAGTAATTTACTAAAAATCATATCAGTCCGTTCCTTACTTTCGACAAGAAGGAAAAACATGTATGGTACAATCATTTTTTTTCATAGCAATAATGGCGACCTATTTTAATATATTTATCAGAATTCGATAAACCGATTAGATCAACCAATCGCATCACTACACTTCCTATCTAGTGCGATAAAATTGACCACTTATGAAATATCGATAAAAAAATATCGACTATTTTTATTAGAAAATTCAGTAGGTACCTAAAACCGCTTTGAACTAGGGTAATTAAGTTTCCTAAATATTGCGTGAAGGGATTTACTTGAATTTTTATTTATCAATAGTCTTCATATTGTACAGTCAAGAGCACGTCAACCTTTACACATCGGATTTTGTATCATTCTTAAGTTCTATGTCATAAGAGCAAAAATTGTACTGCAAGTGTAAAGCTCGACGTGCACCTGACTGTACTATGTAATTACAAAGTTCTCTGGTCACCTCATTCATTGGTTGACATTACTATTAGTATTTGGATCTACAAATTGACTTACAGTATGCAATAAAAGATAAAATTTAGGTACGCGTAAAGCGAGATAATATGTGTCATGAGTAATGATTTATGAATCATGAGTGATTCACTCGTATTATGTAGCAAAATTTTAATCATCACATCATCCCATAATCATCGCACTGCAGGGATACGGGTCTATCTTCAATCGAAGGGGATTATTCTGCGACACTACTTGAATGAGGAAGCAGCCGAAGACCAAGGCTTAACAACTGTCATCCATTAACAACAGCCAGGAACGACGACATAACGTGCCCTTCGAATCAAGGAGAAGCTGAAGATAACGAAACCCATCCAAAAAGGCTAGGGTCGACATGGCTCAACCTTCGTGTTCGTTTTTAGAGTGCGACACACATCGACGCCATCGAGGTTCCTGAGACACAATGTTAAATAACTGTGTGTGTTGTCGAACTGCTCGTCACCGGCGGGGAATCCAACCTACTCTCACTGATGGCAACCTCTCAGTTGTGGTTGTCATCTTGGGGGACTGGTCTGCTCGCTTTATTAACATCTACATATTCGACATATTTAGGATTTGACCATAGCGCTATTTGGATCGACTTCACGCGTTTAGTGCTTGATTTCTGTATGTACTTGAATCTGTATTTTATTTATTCTTATAAATGTACTCATACATTGTAACAAACGAGTGAAAGAAAAAAATTGCCGTAACCGGGTTTCTTTCGCCATTTCTTTTACCATAGTATATAACGTAGTTTATTTTCTTTATACATATATACAAATTGTAAATGACAAGAAAAAGTGCCTGTGAAGGTCTAATTTCTGAAATAAACGATTTCATTTAATTTCATTACTCTTGAACCAAAATGGTCACGTACTGCGCGGTTTCAGAGGAGTTTCTGGAATTGTGGTGCTGAGGTTGTGGTATGAGATCCCGCCGAGGTCTTTCTTTAGACTCTATTCTTCAAAAGGGGCATTAAAATATTTTTACAGGGTCGGCAACGCGCGAGTGATACCATCAGGCGGGTCGCAAGCTTGTTTGCCCTTAATGGTTAAAAAAATAACAATTTATTTAGAGTTTCGAGAGTAGGCTTTCACATTCAACTTCTCTCGTCATATTTTACTTACATATTTATTATTCTGCATTAAATATTAAATGTATAAGCAACTCTATAGACTACCATCATGGAAATCTGTCATTGGCCTTATTGTTTGTTTAAAATTGTTTGCATTTTATCTTTTTTCATTATTATCATTTTAACGCTGTTGGTTTCTCAATAAATAAAAATAAATATCACCAAAAACATTAACATTAACAAATAAACATTAGCTTTTGAGTACTGTTTGGCATAAGAAAACTACTTTAGTGACAGACAAATACACAAACGAGTTGCTAATAGTCACATATTAGCAGTTGGCTTCAAGCCAACGCAGGGAGTAAGCGTAGATCTAACACAGTCTTGTTCTAAACGAGACTAAATTAAACAGACAACCAGTTTCTGAGACGGAATTTTAATTTTAATATCACATTAAGTATTTTGTCTTTGTTAGTTGGATAGTGACAGATATAGTAATACTAATAACTGGCTGTACCTATAATAGATATCATTACAAAGTACTGATCCTTACTAATATCTGACTGACTTACTGACTGACTTACTGACTGACTGACTTATTATCAAAAAGGCTAACTGATCATGATGACCCGAAACTATTTGACATGAAGGATGAAAGGTTGTGACGTTGACCTAAATAAAAGGAAAAACAATGATTTTTTAAAATCACACACACATTTTTTTCTTCTAACCGACGGCGACGTCCTCTCAAAATCCAGTCGAGTGCACTTCCAGAAAGTGATTTTTTTCAAAAATATTTCGAAAAAAAGAATTTCATGTTGAAAAAAAAAAGAAAATATTAGAAAGTACCTAATATTGCATTAAATAGTGAATAACAAAAAAAAACATGATAATTTAAAAAATATTTTTAGGCTACACAAAATGTTTGTTTGCTACACTGAAATGTAAAAAATGTTAAGAAACACAAGACACATGTGTGACGTAACAGTCGAATGTCTTGCAGCGGTTACAATCCGGCGTTACAATGTGAGACACATTTCCCGAAGGGATCTTTGACCGTCTATGCATGGAGGGAATAAGTTTGGATGTGGTATACAAAAATTTTATGCTGGCCCTACACTATTGCGAAGTTGATGGAAGTGAAGTTAGGCGCGTGTTTAGAAGACAAATGAAGAAGTTGTATGACGAAGAGCAACATTCGTTTTCGCGAGATTGTAGAGCTAGCAGGCCGTTGGAGATAGACAAAAAAGAGGCCAAAGCGTAATATTTTCAGCATTTTTGGTATATTGTATCGATATGTTAGTGTGGCTTCAAAATTCATTTAATGTGAATTAAAATTTACAACTTTAAAAACCTATCGAAACTGAGAAAATAAAGTAAAGCTTCGAACGTAAATAATTTTTTTTCGTAATTTTAGGATTTAGGACATGTTTCACTGTTTGCTCTCCAGGGTCAAAACTATGCATTGCAATGTTTACTATAGCTATAAACTGTATTAAATTGCCTACAATTTCAGCCTAATCGCAGCTCTTTTGACCCCATACAAATCAACTTTTCTTGAAAGTTTAAATTTTAAGTTTTCTCTTATTTGATGACATATTGGAAAAATATTACTAAAAATATTTTGTAATACATTTATTTAGCTTTCATTAGAACTAAAATCTCTTTTTGCTACAATGGTATTGATGAACGTGGTCGAAATTGGAACTACAACTCCCGTTCATATTGTATGTCACTTTTTGACAGTTCGCCTTTGACAAAATGTATGAAAATATGCCACAGTAACGCCCTCCTACAAACGTCACTCATGTTCAGAAACATCCTTCTATAACTGTACAATGTTTTTCTCTGCTCAGCATCTGTCACATCATATTTATTATGCTTCGTACGTCTCGGTTCGTCGTCTTACACTTTTATAGGTCGGATGGCCACTCCGCAGTATCGATCCCAACGATGCCTTACGCCACTCAGTTTTTCACACCAATCTTTAAGCATTGTGATTTTGTTGTAAAATATAGATAGATAGATATAATATATGTTATTTGCAATAGACATATAACATAGAAATATTATCTATATTACATACAATAATCATACATAATTACATAATGATATCTTACATAGTAGTGTATTAGGGTAACGAATTACGAAAGTATGTAATATATTTTGTGCTTACTTCATCATATCAACTCATAATAATTCTACTGGCAGGGATACGAGTCTTTTCGATCGGAGGCGATTTACTCTGCTACGATACTCCAATGAGGATTCGAAGAGGCCAGTGTTCAAGCCGCCAGAAAGCCACAGACTTTCACAGACAGCCGGGACAAGGCTTAACGTGCCCTCTGAAGCACTGTTTTAAGTTATTTGGACACGTAGCACGAAAGAACGATGACAACCTAGAAAAACTTATAGTGACAGGCAAGGTGGAGGGAAGAAGACCACGATCACTCACTCGTAGAGGATGGACGGATCAGATAGCGGAAAATCTATGTTGTTTTTTTCTATGACCACATGGGCAATATCAGCTAGTAAAAATGCACCTAAAAATAAATCGGCCATTCGAAGATTAACGCACTGAACAACCAATACTGCATTAATATAGTTCATTTATACGATACTGACTCATAAAAAGTATAATGAACTGATAAATTGTGACCTTACAACGAATAGCGAACAAACACATGCATTATAAACATATATTTTATTTATTGTTTAACGTCAGAAAATAATTAGGTATTGTTTAAACAAATGGCTGTATGACGTATATATTTTGCATTCTCTTAGATTTTTAAAAAGTAAATATTTTCCCGCCAAATGCCATACGATGGGGGCATAGACATTTTTTGTATTGTTCAACTCGTAAGGGCAGGTGAAGGATGCTCATACAGCCTTATTAAAAACAAAAAATATGATGCTATTATAAACAAATACTATTCATTATTATGTTTATTTAAATAATAGCTGCGAGTTTTACAAAAACATTTTTAAGTTATTGACGCATTAAGCCAGTTTCTGAAACGCATTTTAATTTTAGTTCTACATTAAGGCCCCGTTGTTTGATCAGTAATTAAGCATACTAATGGTTAAAATTCGTTGAAAAAACTAACTATTTGTTAGAAATTGCTACGAATTTTAACCATTAGTATACTTAACTCCTGATAAAACAATCGGCCCTAAGGCTCGCTGTCTGTTTTTCTTCTTTAATTTGAAAATAACAAGTGATGACAGCGTCAAATTAATGTGCATTAAATATGAAATATTATTTTGTAGTGTTAAAGCCAGCGAGGAGGTAACCAATAGAGACGTTATGTTTGTCATTATTCGCAACCATACAAGCTTGCTTGATCTCTCGTCAAACGAAACGCATTGCTCCGTCAATAATTAGGACCGACATACGCGGACTTCTTGAAGCGGTCAGAATGAACTGCATCAAGCAGCGACTGCACAGTGGACTACAGTCTTCTCTTCCACACATATAGGTATACGGACCGCTCGAGCATTTTGAAAAAAAATAAATAGAAAAAAGTGTAATTTGGATAAAATCTTTAAATTCCTTTCATCAGTATGAGAAAATTATAATCCGATAAAGGTTGTCAATAGGAAAAACATTCAAATTGTCCAGATAAGTGTAATTAGTAATTACTCTAAAACAGTATAAAATTGCTAATTATCATTTAACCTGTCTTTGTGATTACAACTCGACAGTTTTATGCCTTTTAATGGATAAATGGCTAGTACTTTCACTTAGCAATTATAATGTTTTTGTCCACGACTGTGGACCTTTTTGGTAATTTTACTTTTTTATCATTTGAATGTGTTGTCTTTGCCTTTGTCCTATGGTATATATATTTTTTTCATGTCATACAGTAGACAAACAAGCAAGCGGGCCACCCAATGGAAAGTGGTCACCGCCGCCTATAGACATCAGTAACACCAGGGGCGCTACCAATGCGTTGTCCACCAAGGAGGTTGGAGGAAAGGAAGGAGGAAGGGAAGGGAAAGAAGGAGGTGAAACAGGGGATAGGGAAGGAGTTGGGCTTCCGGATCTCTCACTCACCGAACGAAACGCATTGCTGCTTCACGTCGATATTCTGTGAGAGGGTGGTGGTGGACCATTACAATGTATAAAACAATGTTTTGGAACAGAGATTAACAAGAAGATTTGGGTATGAAACCACAGTCTACACTGTATAAGTCTCTTTAACAAATGCTTCAAACTATGTAGCAGGCATTTCTGAAAAAAAAAAAACAAACGCTTCATTTTATCTTTTTAAAAATCAAAAATGAAGAAAAAGTAAAACGGCCAGTATGACTGGCAGCCTAACCGAACAAATTAAAAAAAAAGTATGACTGGCAACCTAACCAATCAAATTTAAAAAAAAAACGCCTACAATCCAAAGAGTACGCACCTCAAATGCTGTCAAGCTGCCCGCTCTGACACCGCTCAGAAACCTGCCCTACCCCAACCGCGACGGGCTTAGGCCGTTCACCCGACATTTATTTTGTTTTTTACCCGCATACAAACTAAATGCACACGTATATAGACGTAATAGGCCGTCGTTCATACCGCATTTTAAATATCAGTGTCTTCTTAGAAGATATTTGTGTTCGCTACATTGTTGCACATAAAAATCGTCATTTACCAAATACAAATTTATTGCGGCTTTTCTCTTCGCCGAAACTCCCACACCCTTCCTGGTGTAGGAATTAAGGCCTTCAAACTTTGAAGTTACTTTTATAGAACTGTTTCTGGCATCATTATTTATTTTATTTATATTTATTTTATTATTAGTTTAGAGTAAATTCTAGATTTACAGGCACAAGAAGAATAATTAGAGGTTTTTTGGCTATTGTGGGATTTGGTTTTTCTCAAGGTAAAAGACGTTTTTTTAGGGTGCAGTACTGGTAGGACATCTTATAAGAAGCGACGACTTTATCAGAAACATTTTAGAAGGAACTAGAGAAACCCGCGCAACTTCGTTTGCGTTTATCCCGCTTTCCCATGGGAATTTAAAAAAATCCTTTCTTATCGGTTGCCTACATCATACACCACACTTTTTAGAACACACCCAGGTTTCAAGCTTCAGGTCTCTACGATCAAGACAAAACATTTTCATATGTATAGATGACTATTTTTCTATTTAGGTACTTCTCATTACAATCTTTGGAATTTATGAAATAGGCTAGCCCGACCGGTGAAGTGCCACCCTTTTACAGAATATTGACGTGAAGCAGCAATGCGTTTCGTTCGGAGAGTGAAATATCCGAAATTCTTGTTTGCCACCTTTGTGATATAAAAAAAATCTAGCTCCGTCCTTATACTATTTCTCGCTATATCCTGTTTTTTCCTGTTATAGGTCGGAAACGGGTCAGGGACCCTAGAATCTATGTGCTCCATAGTTGACGGTAATCACCTAACATCAAAATGATCCATATTCCTGAGCTTGTTTTCCAACCACTTCCGCAAAAAAAAAAATATAAGTATATCGGTATTTCAATATCTACAACCTCAGCCTACAACCATCCCTACAACAACACTACGAAATAATAGAGCGAGTCGACGTAATGATATTTCCTATAAGTGAGAAAGAGACAATATCAATATGCCATTTAACCATTAACCAATTTAACTTGAACCCTGTCAAATATTATAAAATTTAATTACTTACTGTTTATTATCGATGAATATGATGCAGTCCGCTAAGATGTAGTTAGAATTTTAGCTGTTTTTCCGAGATCACGAACAGAATAAATAGTACGACGACATTATGAAATCATTTTGTTTGAATAATCACAATTTACAAAAATATTACATGACAGATGACACACTTCACTTCACGGATATGTCAAAATGAAATGTAAATTGAAATCATTAAAGCAATAAGGAGTATGAGTATTGATATCAACTCGAAGAAAATTACCCACAAAATGCTTTTTTTTCAAGAATTTCAATAAAATAAGAATCACGTCTTCCATCAATTCTCTTAAACAATTTTTATGCCAAATTTGAAGTAGATTGGACTAAGGAATCAAGTTGTCCCATAGTAACTTTGCCCCCCTTTTTTAACCCCTTAGAGTTAGAATTTCGAAAAATCCTTTCTTATCGGACGCCTACGTTATACAAACAATCCACCCTCCAAGTTTCAGATTTTTACGATGAGCGGTTTAGGCTGTGCGTTGATTCTCAGTCAGTCAGTCAGTCAGTCAGTCAGTCAGGACAAAGCATTTTATACATATAGATGATCTAAAATGGTCGAGAAGGAAAGGGAAGGCCAAGAATACCATGTATTAAATTAAGAAAAAGGCATAAAATGATGAACAATAGAATTTTATTAAGCGTTAAAATACAGTGATAAAGTACAAAGGACAAATAAACAAATTTTTGAAATTACAAGGCGGCCTTATTACTGAGAGCAATCTTTTTGCAATAATATTTTAGTACGAAGACTTGTACGAGAAATTAAGACTGGACGATGATCTATAATAAGTGCGTAGGTATAAATATAAAGCATAACTCTGGAGCGTTTGGAACTGGTTCGCAACTGGATCCCCTGATGCGTTCGGTAGCTTTGGGCTGGCCACTATTGCGATTAAGTTAATGCCAGAGATTTGTATTATTTTTAAGCCGGCAGCCGATTCGATATTTGAATTAAGTTTTTTTTTATCCGCTACTTATATGCCAGTATTATTTTTAAAAACAAAGATGTTTGGAACAGGCTGGAAGTAAATACTTTTTGATAGTTATGCAGCTATTTTTTTTTTGTTTTTATTATTATTTTTGTTATTCTGTCATATTGTCTTTTATTCTTATTGTTTCATTGTCACTACCAAGTTACTTCTATTGATCGGTCTTTATCATTTTATATTAGATTTTCTATTTTATTTTGAGCCTATTTTCGTCTTCTCTACCTTTTCCCCCTCTTTTATTTAGAGTGTGCTTTTTTTAAATTATGATAATAACAAGAATTATAGCTACTTAAATAGAATTATCTGATTGAATAAGTAGGTAACAGTTGTGTGTAAACCAGTTTTTAACATTGTAATATAAAAGATTACAAGTAGTAAACACAATGAAGTTGCGTAAAACGAATTTAATTTATTAAATGACAGGTGAAAACAATAAATAAACTTTTTTCTTCATTAAGTGAAACGTTTAAAATTTATAAATTATTTAATATACTTGTAACTTTATTTCAAGTAATTAATGCAATCTTTATTATTAATCTAATTTGCAAAATTCTACATAAGTACACTAAAAAAAACCGCCAATTTTGACAGCTATGAAAACACCATAGACAAAAAAACAAGATGGCGAGAGATGGACCTTAAGAACAAGCAATGTAATATGCCCAGTTTTTGTGAAGACTTGTTTCTCGTTTTCAACTCGGGATGAGGCCGCATCAGTTTTTACTTGAATTTTGTTCAAGATAGATAGCTTGATCTACGCCCGCGGCAGCCATTTTGATTTTAGTTTTGCTACCTTGCTTTTATACTAAAATTATTGCATGTTTCTTATTTTTGAAATAAATTGGCGTGCAAAATATTGCCTTAGTGGGAATTTGATGCAATTTTATTTTATCGTTTCATTTTATACATCTGCATATGGTGTTTTCGATTTTATTTTCGATTGTTGAGAAACAACAATTGTTTTTTTTTAGATTTTACGTTCACTTTAACAAAATACCAATAAATTACCACAATTGTCTTGGAAGAAGGTCAGAAAACAAATGAGGTATCCATTACGAACTGGCTATCAGGCTGGAATCGGGACAGGTCCACCACACCTTCCCACCGCTGTGTCTCCGTATAGCCAAGATCAACAACGGCGACCTAGGATTGACAATAAGCTTCATTGCTTATACACTACTACAGCTGTCTTGGAACTCACAACGAATTTAATCCGAAAGAAAATAGACTGAGTAGAAGTATTGGCTGGAAGTAAATTTATCTTAAAATTTTGTAGTAGGAGATGAGCATGATTGCTTACCATCAGGTGACACACTAGCTCGTTAGTCATCGTCTGTTATAAATTAAAAAAAAAAAAAAACATTTCTCTTGGTCCCATTTCGTCCCCTCTCTACGTGCACGGGATATTTCCCACAATTACGGCCCCCTTACTGTTGTTGTAAGTTGGCTACATTCTTCTGTGAACACGAGGTACTTATACCATGTTGGATTTTATTTCGCCATTATGTTTTCTAAGAGTTTTGCTTTTTTTAATCGTAATAATTTGTATGGATGATAAAGATAAGTAATAAATAATAACCAAACTGCATTCGTGAATTTGTGCACTCTCCAATGGTCGACTGGTAGATTTAGCAGTAAGTCCGCGTATTGTATTAGTATTTGTCTATTGTGATCAACAAAAAAGATAAATAATATAAAGTATAAAATTTATAGAGTACGAATTAGGCATTAATTTTTAATTGTACTTATTCAGAATTGAAAATAAAATTGTCATTTTATTGAATGCTAAACTAATAAAGTTATGGCTCTCTGCCCATCCGCAGTGTCAGAGTGCTCCCTTCGATTGGAAAGAGATCTATTTCCCAACAGTGGGATAAAATTTTAGTTAACTAAAATGTTATTAAAGTTAACAAGTATGTAACAAATCAATTTCAATTACAAAATAGTCATATAATAGTAATTTCTTAATCACAAAGATTGTTTAAATTTTAGTCAAAACAAACACTTTTTTTATGCACATAATAATGTAATTATTCACTCGAATTATAAACAACAGTTTACTGCCGGCATAAACAAACACAAATTAATAACAAATTTGTTATGACAACTCATTAAACAACAAATTATTAAGTTCCGTGTTCTCACTTTCCTGTCCATATAGGTATTTTACTAGCGAAAATAGCTCAACTTTGTTTGCTTTGTATCCCGCTTTCCCGTGGGAATTTTGAGAAATCCTTTTCTTATCGGATGCCTAATAGTACGTTGCCTAAATAAGTATAATTAAAGAAGAAAAAAAAACTTAAATAAACTTAAAAAAACTTACTTAAATCGGTCCAGTAGTTTCGGAGCCTATTCAATTCAAACAAACAAACAATCAAATCTTTCCTCTTTATGATATTAGTATAGATATATTATAGATTAGTTTAGATAAGTTTTTGTCTGACATATCATTTTTGTAATCGGTAAAATACAGGAGTTTTAAAATAGATCTATGCAATGTGTGTTATCAACGCTTTCATTTCACTAGATTTCAGTTTTAAGCCAAGAGAATAAAACCACAGAAAGTCTACCTGACCGAGTAACCAAATCTTCGCTATGTAACTTTCTAATATCATAAAATGGCTGTATAATTTCAGAATGGGCGCGAATGGATATCTACTTTCTATTTTACAACCAAATAAATATACGCTAATAAATATATTATAGTAAATCTGTCAATAAAAGATTACGTAACGTGTATCCGCTTTGGAGCATCGTGGCAGAGTACGTTCTAATTCCCATCAAATTCATTTATTCGCAGTAAATATGGTTAACATAAACAGGTACGTATTATTTATATATTACTAGCTAACCCGGCAAACTTTGTTCCACCTTAGAGACACTACCCTACCCTACCCTACCTCTACCCCTACCCTACCCTATCCTAACGGGATAAAAAGTATTCTATGTCCTGCTTCTGGTTCTAAGCTACCTCTCCACCAATTTACAGCCAAATCGCTTCAGCCGTTCATGAGTTATAAATGGTGTAACACGACTTTCATTTATATAAATAGATGTTATTTTATTTTTATTTTATTTTATTTTATTCGGAAAACATACAGTCGATAAATCTTAATATTAAACTATTTTGATACAAAGGACCATTTACATGTTATGCGTTCACATCTAGCTTTACGAAAGCATGCAAATTCACAACGTAAGTATTATAAATAACTTCGATGTGTATAAATAACATTGTATACCGAAAAAGTTGGAGAACTATTTTGTAACATCTTTTGTAAGGTACAAAAGATGTTATTTTCCCAAATAAATCTATCATCTATCGATTGAAGGGAGCCCCGTATCCCTGCAGGGTATGATTATGGGATGATATGATGAACGCATTTAAATTCGACTTCACTTAACACGAAATTAAGCGAATTAGGTTTAGCTTAGTAATCGTCAGGTGACCTGAAAACTAGACTAGATTATTTTAGATATCTACTCTAAAGCTGTCCTTTCATAGTCTGTTGCTAGGCACCGGCCTATTTCCACCAGAAATAACCACTAATAATTAGTACGAGAAAATTAAGAAAATCAGAGTAAATAATTCGTGTAGTTTTGAAAATTGGCACAGTTATACCTTACAGAGTCCAGAACAACATACTAAAAGTCCTCAAGGGCTCCGCTAACGGAGTAGGGAGGTTGACCGCCCGGTCAAGCATCTAGGCGAAAGGTTTCCTACGAAATCTTATAAAGGGGCCGTTAGAATTTTGATTTAAAGAAAGAAAAAAATAAATCACAACGTCTTTATTACATCAATTTACATCAAAAACGACATCCTCCTCTCCTCTCTTTCTAGAAAATCTACAGGTACATGAACCCAAGCATCCGATTCATACTATTGCAAAAAATGCCAGCTTTTCGACATCTGCAATTTTCAGTGCAACCACTGTTGTAGCGAAAAAATATTGAAGCTAACAAGGTGTCAGCAGCTGGAGGATTCTGCAATGACTTCGGGTGTGGATTTTTGTCATCAAAGAAGAAGGCTCGCAATGAACTACTATGAACTAGTAGTTCATAGTAGTAGCTAGGCTCTACTAATATTAATTTTAGGTCGACCGGCTCCTGACTGTACACATTAAAATAATATTTGCATGCCCAAAATCGGGCAGAATACGCAGACAATTTGATGTTAAATAATCTATAATGTACCTTATTTAACGCAAATAAACTATCTTATCTTAATAATCTTACAGCTTTTTACAACCTAAAATACTCGTCACATCGTTTACAATATAATAATCCCATTACACAAGTTTCGAACTTACTTTGGGGCTAGCTCAATTTGTATGAACTGTCCCAATTTTTTTATTTAAAAAAAAAATTGTTTACTTCCTAGATCAGGCAACCTGATATTCTATTCCTATTATATTTACTACCTAAATAATTGTGTAAGTTTATACAATAAGTGATTTAAAAAAATAAAAAAATCTTTTTTTCTAAATCTTCGTTCAAATATTGCAAGTGCCTGTTAAAATGTCCAGAGCATTATGTCGTGTATGCCTAAATTCTCTGATTCACAGTCTGTAAACATACATTATCCTTAATATGCCGTCGACCAAGCTTCATTTTTTATAATATACTAACGACCCGCACAACTTCGTGTCCCGTGGGAATTTTGGAATGTGTTATACTTAAAAACGTTCCCCTTGAATTACTCTATCCAATTAAAAAAACGCATCAAAATCTGTTGCGTAGTTTTAAAGATTTAAGCATACTTAGGGGCACACAGACGCACAGACAGACAGCAAAATCGACTTCATTTTAAAAGTAAAGAAGAGATTTCATATTACCATATGTTTAGTATGAATCTTCTTGTCTACATTCGTTTACAATCCAACCTTTTAAACCTTATAGAACGACCGTACCCTATATGGTACTCAGATAGTTTCTGAAATGAATTTTTAATGTGTCATTTAACTTTACAAATGCATTTCAGAATGCTCCAATGCGGATTGGCTTGGCTTAGCACGGGCACGGAGAAACTCGAGATACCACCCATCCAAACACTGGCTAGGATTAACGTTGCTTAATTTGTTCGTTTAGCGACACACAGCGACGTTACCGAGCTCACAAATAAAAATACAAGACAAAAATTCTCGAACAAAAGCCATCAGTTGACCTTAAAAATGTCAGACAAAACACAACGAAATGGGGTCACTCAATTTCGGCGGACGTCGAAAGTAAAGACCTCTTTTTTTTGTTCTCTCGTCTGAGAGGCTGCGGGACAGATGTCCGGGACTTTGTGTAGTCCCACACACATCCATAATTATTATAAATGCAAAAACAACTCTTACTTTTGCACGTTTAAACGTGTGTATAGTTTGATAAGACTTTTCGTCTGCTAGATTTGTAATCTTTACTTGCTAGCTCTGCCCACTCCATATAGAACTTCGTTACCTTAAGGTTGCCTTAAAAAGATTGCTTTCAGCAATAAGGCCGCCTTGTTCCATATACACTAGTCTGTGATTGTATATAATGTATTTTTTCCCTGATTGTGTAATGCAAAATAAAGCATATTTTATCTATCAATAAATATAAAATTCAAAGTCCTGACTAATTTAACTATATATCAACGCACAGCCCAAACCGCTGGGTCTAGAGATTCCAAATTTGGAATGTAGATTCCTTACCACGTCTAGGGGTGTACTAAGAAAGGATTGAGATATACGCAAACGAAGTTGCGAGGGTTTTACTAGTCTTTACATAGTAAATGAAGTTGCCTCCGCTGTATGTACGCTTAGTTCTTTTAAACTACTCAATAGATTTAGCAGTTTTCAGCAATAGTTAAAGAATGAATCAAATGGAATTTTATATGTATACATACAAGGATTTTCGAAATTCCCACGGAAAAGCAGGATATATACATACGAAGTTGCACGTTGCGTTGTTTTGCGAGTATTATATACTTACGCGAAACACTGTCAGTCTATTTGGTCTAAGGTCTATTGAAAAATGTTTATTTGGAACCTTAGAGTATAAATAAGACAAAGCTGAGTTGCACCATCTTACTTTAACAATAACAAACACCGAAACTTCAGTTAAAGTGCCAGTTAGGCTAAAAATTAGTTGCACCAGTTGACAAATAGTTAAATGACGTCATAACTTTAACCTTAACCGTAACCGCTCACTTTTTGCTGGTTAGTGCTATAGTTTGTGTTAAATTATCCGTCAAGCTGTCAAACGCGTTGAAATAAAACAAACACACCGAACTGTCAAAAATTTGACACTATTGGACAGCGCTAGATGATGATGCCATATTTAAAAATGTTACCCCCAACGAATTTGGAGTAAATCACACCTCATTTGACTTGCAACACTTTTAACTTTAACAAAGCTAATGAATTCGCCGGTGCAACACATTTTGCTGTAACTTTTAAAGTCAGCGTTACTGTTAGTGTCAAATTTAACACAAACCTTTACTATGACTTCTAATATGGTGCAACTCAGCCTAAATTTGGAACACTGCACACAGATTTAACTTATATTTTAAAATCACGACCTCAAGTTGGCGTTGTCGCAGTTGGCGCCAAAATCCATGATTAAGATATACTTATCGTGGACTATCAAGTTCCTACATGGGTGATTTATGAAATTACTTTGTAACTATAGACAAATTATTTCACTTTTAATTTTTTTTTTTCAATTTCTAAGTTGGCAACCCATCGATCCAGTCAAGCGGTCATTCTTGCTCTGTAATCAGTTCGTTCTTTAGTTAAACTAACCACATAGTGGTGGCCAGTGAAGCTTGATGCTTCAGACCTACGGAGATATATGATATTATCCTTATATCTATTTTATATGCGAAAGTATACATAATATTTTTTAGTCTTACGTTTGAAAATGAACGAAGTACATACAATGTAGTCTCAGGTAAAATCTTGAGGCTTATTATGATATTATAAAATATAATCATAGTGCTATGTGCACTATGATTATTTACTCAAAGAAAGAAAGAAGAGTTTTAATTTTTAAAGCTTGGTTTTTCGTGTTAAAAGTCAGCAATAGCTTAAGATTAGTTATAACTCAAAATAACTCAAAAGTTCAACTGGATAGGAAAATGATTGCACAATGCAAGGTTGCAAAATTTATCAAACATTTTAACCTTATAAAAAGTTTGGAAAAGAGGAATCAAGTGCGTCATTCTTTACATCTTAAAAATAAAAAAGTTAATAATAAAAAAAAACGAAGCTGTTCTTGAAGATTTCGAAATTTCTCTAATAATTTATTCTTGTCTTAGATTAATAACTTACTAGATGGAGTGGGGTCAAAAGTGCCAAAAGTGAATGGCTAAACGCTCGATGACATGTCGGTGACATGCACTTGACACTTGCGGAATGTTGCCAATGGAGGTGTAGTTTCCAAAAAGCGGGGAAATAAAATAATAGAGTTTGTTTAAATTTCTCAACTTTCAAGTAACAAAATTTTAGGTAGTTAGATGATATCGTAAATTCACAAGGACTTCCATTAGAGAACGTGTCACTGAGTCATATACCTACGTAAATGTCAGTAGCAGCAGCAACTGTTTTAAAATTAATCAGTTGAAAATAAAAATCGTTAAAATGGGAAACTATTTTTACAATCGGGCAACACTGAGCATTAAAATAATACGCTAAAATCGTTTTGTTTTTCATAATTAACTATAAAATACTATGAAATATTTAAAACTTTCCTGTGAAAAGTGATATCATTACATTTCTTTTGTTTTTCAGATGGTGACAAGATTTAATAGCACTATCCGCAATTTTTTTTTTCGGGAGACACGTTTGGCACGCTTTGACATCGACAACTACGAAGTTAAGGTGTACCAAAACGGGTGTAGAGACAGTCCCTCTTTACATTGTTATTACTCTAAAATTCTTGCTCAAATTTTAATAGACACCATTTTAAAACATTAAAATCATTTTAAAAGAAACAAAAACTAAAATCAATAATAAAGTGTTGCCACATACATACAAACATAAATTTGTTACATAACATAAAACGTTATAAAACAAGATATATTATTGAACATTGAACGCGTGCGCAGCCTTCAAACGGCGTTCTAATGCAAGATGGCCGCTACCACCAGTTGTAGGTTGTGTAGTAACATTGACAGTCGTTGGCTGTGTAAACGCTCGCCTTGGCCCAGCGTGCGCGCAAGGACTGGCACTACGCAAGCATATTGGCGCGCTCCGAGGGCGCGAACTTGACTTTTCAATTTCGAATGTTCTTTTTCTTTTGAGATTTTTGTTAGTTGCCAGTCTTTGATGACAATTGAATGAATGTACTTAAATAAATATTTTTTTTTAACGGCCAGTATTTACCGAATGAAAAACCTTTTAAAAAATTGAGTCTTTCATTAATTTTTATTATTGTAGGCGTACATAGTCTTGATAAATTATTATTTTTTGTCTTATATTTATTTTATCATAAACAAAATCTAAAGTATTTATATATTATTTTAGAAGAAAAATTATTTAATGACAGTATTACTTAGTTTTGAATGTAACTATAATACACGCAAAATTTTATAATAAAATAATCTAAAAATACAGCAGATAATTTTGTTATAATGACAGGCACTCGCATATCATATTTCCTGAATACACAGATGACCTCCTTTGTTTAAAATAAACTGACAAATAACTTATTTCGAAAGCGCTTTAGGCTAATTGAGTTGAAAGTTCAACTTGGATACAAATTAACTTTAAACAAAGCCAAATTTAAAGTACTAACTGGAATTATTAAGTTTTACATGACCCAAATTGGTGAAATTGTAAGTTTTCTTTACTGAAATAGCTTTTATAAACAAGTTGATGTTATGTAATCCTGAGCTATCAATCATATAACGTATTTTTTAATAAAAAATATTATAGTATAGTATTCATTCACATGTAACGTAAAAAAAGGAAAAAAGTTTAATCGTGATAATTCCCGTTTTAATAATTTATTATTGTTAAGTGAGTACTTTAAAGTTGTAAAGAGTATTAAATTGAATTTTAATTAATAAAAATAGTATTTTAATAACATTTTTTATAATTAATACATTCAATAAATAGACTACGCCGAAAGTTCCGACGGAATATTTTAGCCTACGAGCGCGCGTAGACTCTCGTAGCGTCGTTCATAATTCAATGAATTAACCTAAAAAGTTATTTTTTTTGACAAAAATTATAATTTTGTATATATTTATTTCATATTAATTATTATTAAATCATTTTAAAATTAATAATGATTTATTTTTTAGATATTTTCCATTCTTATATAAATCAGGTCATAATCAAAAAGTTGTCTATTTGAAAAAAAATTAATGTGGTTTTTAATATTGATAGTAAATATCATGATAAATCTAATAAAATAAAACATCCATTAACGTTTTCTCTGTCGTCATTGGCCTTCGATCAAAATATAGGTTGCAATTTATTAACGCATACACACACACACGTGGCACACATTCACACGTAACTATGGTTGCAATGCAAAACGGCGTAGTCATAGAAAAAGAGTGGGACAGATAAACGATAACAAGTAGGAGGGGGGCGCGGTGGTGGGGAGATTCGTAAGAAAACACAAAAAATGTGCGTGAACCCTACGCACACGACGCCATGCGTGCATTTACATATGCAACGCACGCACACACGCACAACACTTTAAGTCAAGGAGAACGGAAGATTAAGGGCACGTATTATTGACTTTGAAAAAAAAGGTTCTTTGTTATAATTTGCGGGAAAATTTGTACTCACATGCGTCAGAGGTGGCCGGTTCTTCTTCGGTCCAGTTTGACACTTCGGTGGTAATTTTGTAAAAAAAAATAAAAAAGTTCCAATGTCGAATGCTGCGTCACCTCATGTAACTCTCACAAATGCATCTAGCCGTGTTTGAGAGCGATAACACTGTCACAGAATAATATATAACACATCACGATAGGTCACAATACACAAAAATATTCTTTTTCAATATTTATTTACTAAATAAAATATAGTTCGGGTCCTAAGTTTCCATGTGATATGTGTCTTGCATCGCGGGGCGCAAACCGCACTTGTATACGAGAGAAAAATTCGGAAAAACTCACTAAATCCCAAAATATGAATCTCACCACTACGCGAATGATATGAATATATTATTTTTTTTATAAAATATAGTCTGTGGTCTAAATATTTTTTTTTTAATTTGGGTTCCTGTTTTTTTCGGAGGTTTTTAGCGGTTACGTCGCGTGTTGTGGTCCAGTGGTGTGTTGAGAGCGGAAATGCGACTCTCTACCGATTGTGCATAGGCGGGACTGCACCGGCGTCGCACACCGCACTAGACCGCGTGCGTACTTAGCCATTACCTTGTATTTACTGCGACCGAGAATGGCGGAAGATGCACTCTTGATACTTGGATGCACTTGAAAAAAAATAATAAAAAATACTCAAAAATTATAAAATAAGTATCTGAATAGATTGATAGAGTTAATAAAGCGTAGCACTTTTCGTAGACATACCGCTACGGCGAATTAAAGTATCTTCTAATCTAAATTGAAGTCTCTGAAATCAAACTACAGTTATTATGGATTAGAATAACGATCAACATTTTTTTTTAAATTAAAATTAAAATCTATTTATTGTCTTTAAACTGTTTATTATAAAACGATTCTTTATTATCATGCAATAAACAGAATTTACTATTCTACGACGTACTATTGTTATCAATTTAAAACGTCTTTTCATTGTAAATAAATTACATTTATCATCATACTTCATGACCTAAAGTTCACTAGAAAGTACATCGCAAGTATCGAGACGTGTTGGTCGCAGTATACACAACTACATTCGCAAAAGTGCAATGTCGTAGCCACAATCGTCAGTGTGAGTGCCCGCGCTTGTATGAACCTTGTACATTTTAGTTCTACACTCTTATCTTACTTCTTGTATGAATTTGAACAACAACTTATTTTCGTCGTGTAATAATGTAATAATACTTTTTAAATTTCGTTGTTTTTTTTTTAAATTTTTAGGAATTTAAAAAAAATAGACGGTCGCCTATTGAGTGTGCGCGCGAATCTGTTTTGTTTGTGTGCGAGTTTTTTATCGTTTTTTTCTTCGGCGTGTGGGTGCGTTCGATTGTGTTCAAACTGTGTCTGTGTGTAAAGTTGCTCGTTGAGTTAGTGTTTGTGAGTTCTTATAAGAAAATGGTTCGTTGAAAAATTTTGTAGGAACCCATAGAGATGGCGCTTTACTAGCATATCAAAAATTTGTTGCGATTGATGACTGGCGACTTTTATTGTTACGATATTGTATTTAAGACTCAAATTCCTTTAACAGCTAAATGGTGCGTTAGTAGGGATTCCACCTTCGGAACTAAAGGGCACGGGTTCGATTTCCGTTCGGGGATAATATTTACGTGATGGCATTTGTGATTGTTCTCGAGTCTGGCTCTTTTCCATGTAATATATAAGTATATATTTACAATAATATATACGTTTCTGGTAACCATAACATAAGGAGGTTATGCCTGGCTTACTTTGGGACTAGGTGGCGCATTGTGAATTATGTAAAAAAAAAAGATTTTATTATTTATTTGTAACATTAATAAGAAGTTTTTGCTATCTTCAGTAATTTTGTTATGAAATCAAATGGGTTTGTTGTATTTTGATTCTTATTTTGAGGATTATAAAGTTGTATTTATGAATGTAGGATTGTTTTTGTAGAACAACAAGAATTAAATTCTTAACGAAATCGCATACTAGACGAAATCAAAATGTAAAAAAATTTTCGTTTAAATAAATTGGGAATTACATATGAAAACTGATTACTTCGTTTAGGGGGGGGTCAGGTCAGGCAGGTCACTGTACTTTTGACCATTACAGAAAAATAATTAAGTATCTGTTCAATATATTTTATAGATTAAACTAGTGAAACCCGCGCAACTTCGTTTGCGTGTATTAATTTATGCACAGCAGCGCCATCTATATCAGACTTTTGATGAAATCCTACGGGAATCGCGTACTTTTCGGGATAAAAAGTACCCTATGTGTTAATCCAAGGTATCAGCTACCTACACACCAAATATCATAAATATTGGCACAGCCATTTGAGCGTGAAGAGGTAACAAGCATACACATAACTTTCGCCTTTATAATATTAGTAGGATTAGGTTTTTTTTTATTATAAAAAAAAACTAAAGCGTCCCAACAAAGCAACCCAACGCCGACCTTCAATTGATTTGTCTGTGGGTGCGTATCGCCAGAACTTTATTGTTTTAATTAGTGCAACATTGAGCGGTGCACTTTTAGTAATGCAATGATATAATTTAAAAAGTTATAGATATGTTTTTAAACTATTATGATTTGTGGGTATATCGATAGTGGTAATCCACCCAGGAGGTCCCGGGTTCGAGTCCCGGTCGGGTCACGATGTAAAACTTTTTCTGATTGGCTTGTGTCTTTGATGTTTATCTATATTATGTGTGTTTGTTATAAAAATTTTGTATCGTTGAGTTAGTATCCCATAACACAAGTTTCGAACTTACTTTGGGGCTAGCTCAATCTGTATGAGTTGTCCCTATATATATATTTATTTATTTATTTATTCATTAAAATGTTACGGCTTATAATTGGCACTACACTGAACGCCAATTCTCCTGGCGTGGCGCAACGAAGTCGATCTTCGACGTCTAATTTCTTTCTGAAGAAACTCATACTTATTACCCAGCGCATAACGACAAACTGTGAGCCAGAAGCTTTGGTGTTGAGTATAGGGTGCTGATAACTGGGTGTTTGACCATAGAAAACACCGCGACTCGAGACAAACACAAATTCTTTCTTGTCTTGTTCTTCATTACTGAAGGTCGTGTCTAGCTGAATAAAGTAGCCAGTTTCTCAATAACCCTAACTCCCAAACAGACGATGAAACCCAAATGTGATGAAACTGAAACTTAGGGAGGGTAGGCAACGCGTGAGTGATACCCCCGGTATTGCAAGCGTCTGTGGTGATGCTTACCATCAGGCGGCCGTATGATTGTTTGCCACCTTTGTTGCATAAAAAAGGTCACTACCAAAGCACCACCGAACCGGGCTGTCTATTTTAAAATTATTGATTCTATTAACATTCCATGGTTTTTAATTTCCCATAAGACAATGTCGTTAATTCTAAAGTATGTGAACAATATATCTGTATATGGTACATGCATCAATGGCTTCTATATAAGGTTTAAGTGTGTATTATCTATTTAAATGTACTATTATGTACCATAACAGTTTTTTTTGTTATAATGTAACGGTCGTGTTAACTTTTACTAAACTCATAGAAGGTAGAGCATGAATAATGTTAGATTATACTAGTAAGGAGCTAGTGAGGGGCTCGGCGTCGCTGTGTGTTGCACTCTAATATGAATACGCAAGTTAAGCGACGTCGACCCTAGCCAGTGTTTGGATGGGTTTCTTTATCTCGAGCTTCTCCGTGCTTCGGAGGGCACGTTAAGCCGTCGGTCCCGGCTGTTGTGGATTTAGTTGGTGGTCTTCGGGCGGTTCGAAAACACCGGTCTGCCAATCCGCATGGGAGCAGCGTGGCAGAGTGCGCTCTAATCACCTTCGATTGAAGGGAGATCCGTATATCTGCAGTGGGATGATTATGGGTTGATATGATATATATCATTAATGGTGTGGTGTCGTTTCGCGATACATATTCATGTATCGCACATTTAGTATGGTTAGAATTACTTATGTAACCCGTGTTGACGCACTACAATACATTTTACCATGACGTAACAGGCAACCAAAGGAAAAGATGAGATGAAAAAGGTGAGCTATAAATATGATTTAAGTTTTCTATATATATCGTGAAGGGATTTACTAGAATATTTGTTTATCAATAGTATTGATATTGTATTATGTAATTACAAGTTAAAAGAGGGGGAAATTTGAGGCTTTTGCCCAGCAATGGGACATACATGGCTATTAAAAAAACGATGCTTACATTATTCGCATAAATATCTTTGTTCTTAGTTCTCTACACTGGTCACCCCCTTCATTGTTTGAATGTACACTGGGCGTCAAAAATAAGTAGTACAGTTTTAAAATTGCAATTACTCTTAAACTATAGAAGTTAGAGTTTTGAAATAAAAGTCATTTTATAGCAAATTTAACAAAGTTTTCTAAAAATAATACTTTATTTAGCATTAGTAAAGTTTTACACTGAAAATTAGGAAAAAACTAAAAGCTAACCATTTTGAAGGAACTATCAAGAACTTAATTTTTACGTTTTGGGCCTTGTTCCCACTTTAGTAACTTGTGTTGCCGCCTCGGGCTCTGATGACAGCTTGGAGCCGGTTTGGCATGCTGAACACTAAGTTTCGGAGGCGGTGTTGGGGAATATTCACCAATTCTTCTATCAGGGCCTGTTTTAGAGCCCTGAGGGTGGCGGTCTGCGTCTTCTGATTAGCCTCCCAAGCTCATCCCAGGCGTGTTCAATCGGGTTAAGATCTGGGCTTCTTGATGGCCAAGCCATCAAGCTGATGCCAACGTCCTGAATGTACTCTTGTACGAGATGAGCGGTGTGTGGCCGGGCGTTATCATGCATTAGTATAGCTCCATCACCCATATTTGCTAAATATGGCCCTGCATACTCGTTAAGGATCTCTAATGCATATCTTTCACCAGTCAGAGTGCCATTTTCTATGACCACTAGCTCTGTGCGACCCTCTGAAGAGATGCCAGCCCATACGTGTACAGAGCCCCCGCCGTATTGAACTCTTTCCGAGATGCAACCTTGACTGTATCGCTCACCAGGTCGCCTGTATACTCTCCGCCTTCCATCGGAAGTGAATAAAGAAAACCGAGACTTATCTGTGAACAAAACTCTTGTCCATTCTTCTTCGCCCCATTGTACGTGTTGACGCGCGTAGCGTAGTCTTACTACTCGATGCCCTGTCTCAAGTTTGGGGCCATTTGCTGGCCTGTACGACTTCAGGTTGGCTTCAGCAAGTCTTCTCCTCACTGTACTCTTACTAACGTAGTCTCTTCGGGTCTGAAGAAGCTGTTGCTGGACCTCAACTGCATTAAGGTGACGATTTCTTAACACAGTAGAGACAATTAAGCGGTCTTCTCGGGTACTAGTGCACCTGGGTCTGCCATTACTTGGTCTCCTTAGATGGTTTCCAGTCTCTTCGTATGTTCGCTTTACTTGCTGGATCGTTCTTAGAGTTACACCCACCGTTCTTGCAGTACGACGCATACTGATGCCTACTTCGAGAAAAGTTATGATTCTTGCACATTCTTCTGGTGAAAGAGGCATGATTAGTAAAGTTTACTCGCTGAAGACACATTTGCTTTTGAATTGCAATTGATTTATCAGCAATAAAGAAAACAATAAAAAACAAAAGTACAAGCCAACAGTTTAAAAAAATAGTGTTTTTATTTATTAAGTTTTTTTCAGTCAATCTTTAAAAAATGATATTATGCATGAAGTTTTTATTAAATGAAATTAAATTGTCTTTTAACTTTTTTTTATTTCAAAGGTCTAGCTTCTGCAGTTTAGGAGATATTGCAATTTTAAAACTGTACTACTTATTTTTGACGCCCAGTGTATTTAGTACGGTTAGAAGGGTCGTTGACGTTGTTACACCGTGACAAATCTACTTTGTGACCAATCTACAACAACCCTGTTAGAATTACATAATATGCAACGTATTTTGTACACAACACACTTTATTTTTTTTGTTGTTGTTTTTTTTAAATGTTAATTAACATAATACGCTCCTTAACGTTAAGGTGCTCCTTCACCGGGAGCATTCGCGTGTAATTTAACGCTCAGTTTCGAGCATTTCATCAGTGAGGGAGGAGAACCGAACATTACAATGCTCACCTTGTAATGTATAAAACGAGATTACATCAGTGAGGGAGGTAGTATTTGTAATGTATCTAAAATGTTACATTACACGAGAATGCTCGCGATGTTACATTACCTACACGTGAATGCTCGCGGTGAAGGAGCACCTTCAAGAAAATATGTGTTACTTTCCTCGCGGCTTCGCTCGCGTTAATTTTATGACATAGATCTCGTTTGACAACAAAACAACCCATAGCGCGACTTGTGGCGCCATCTGTTGGCCGATAGCATCCCATACAGCGCCCTCTATAGTAGGAAAAATATTTTTCCTTTGGATTGACATACTTTCACGGGTAAAAAGGTAGCCTATGTTGGGCTCTGTACCCATGACAATATATATACAAATTTTCATAATGATCAACTGATTAGTCAAGCCGTGAAGGAATAACAAACAAACAAACTCACTTTCTCATTAATAATATTAGTATGATTAAATTATTTCACTATAAATGGCGTTGTTGCATGTGTCAAAATTGAATGACAAACACGTTGGGCAACAATGAGCACAGATAGTTTTTGGATGGGTTTAAAAGAATCACGCTAATCCATCGATCGCGATTGTTGTTGATGACGGTAGGCGAAGATAGTCCTGTCAAGTAGCCTGATAACAATGTTAGGCTGTAACCACAACACAAAAGTACTGATACAACAGGCGAACTTAATGCTTAATTGCATTCTCTACTAGACAACCATAGGGAGGTGCCGAAAATCATGAATGCGATATATTAAATTCTTTAAAAAAAATACTAAATACATAACAAACGCGCAATAGACTTTCCATCACTATTGCTTGTTTTTTTTTATACCACAAAGGTGGCAAACAAGCTTACGGTCCGCCTGATGGTGAGCGGTCACCGTAGCCTATGGACGCTTGCAACACCGGAGGTATCTTTGTCTGTCCTATGATATAAAAAATTAAAGTTTGTAAAAAAACGTAATAAATAAGTCTAAAATAAATATTGTAATATTTCGCATAGCACCGGTATTAATTCCGTTGTCGAATCGAAGACGTGAGTGCACGGGACAGCTGCCCACGTTCTAACCACTCAACCGTGGCGTACTGTCACCGCCAAAATGTCCAACGAATTTAATACAAAAATAACAATGGCATTTTGTTGAGAATAAATTGTTTGTTTGTTTAAAGAGCTTATAGCTTAGTGGACTAGTTTATTAAACGGTCGTTGGTTCAAGTTCTGGTGGTGAAAATACTAAATTCTCGTTTTTATATCATACTGAGAGCCCGGTGGTGCGTTGGTAGTGAAACCTTTGGCACCATAGAGCGCGGGTTCGATTCTTGCTCGAGGCAATGATTTGTGTCATTTGTGTTTGTTCACGAATCTGGGTGTGTTTTTGTGGTGCACCAGTGCAAGATGACACAAGATGGGAAGAGCAGTTTGCCCGATTGCGAGTAGAGCGTGGATTCCAATTCCACCTGGAGAAGTTGAAATTTTTCTTTCAAAAATATATTCAAAATGAATAAATTAGGAAATGGGTTAACTAAGAATAAGATTCGCTTCGTAGGTCACGGTTAGCCGTCAGTCAGGTCGTATATAGATGACAGTCGTTTTTAACCTAGGGGGCAATTCACGTAATAAGAACCGATTCTACTTCGATTCAACGACACTCGCTGTCCCGTTCAATTCCTATTTTGTATGAGCGAGACGGCGAGTGTCGTTGAATCGAAATAGAATCGGTTTTTGTTACGTGAATTGCCCCACTAGTCAGTGGCCTTTGGGTGGCTTTAAAACACCGGCCTCTGCCAATCCGCATTGGAGCAGCGTGGCAGAGTACGCTCTAATCCCCTTCGATTGAAGGGAGACCTTTATATCCCTGCAGTGTTATGATATGAGTTAATATGGTTAATATTCTGATCTCATAGCAAGCAGAGAGAATCATCAGACATTTAGATTTTGCAATCTATATTACTGGAATCAAAGCAGTAAACAGCTCAAACTTTGATCCCAATAGTAATGTAACAATAGATCGTGGTGCTCGGCAATCGAGCTTCACTTAATTTGCCATCTCTCTACGCTATGATGCCTTATGTGTGAAATTGCTGACTCTCACGTATTTGCTATGGAGTTTCCTTTCAGTACTTCCATCTTACATGCATATTTGTGAATAAATTCGTTGTGAGTACCAAGAAAGCTGTAATTTCTCCCCCGGGACGTCAATAAGCTTCATTGGTTATTGTCAATCTGAAGTCGCAGATGATGAGTCTCCTGGCTTTAAGACTTGTTCATTCCACACCATTGTATATAACATTCCGCGTATTCTTCTTATAAATTTTAATGTAGGTACTTATACATTGTAACTAAAGAGTGGAAGAAAAAATTACCAAATGACAAAAAAGGACGTAACCGGTTTCCTTTCGCCATTTCTTTTTACCGGTGGTCATTTTGCTTGTGTCCGAAATAGTGGTAGTTTATAACGTAGTTTATTTTCTTTATATAAACAAGTTGTAAATGACAAGAAAAAGGCCTGTGAAGGTCTAATTTCTGAAATAAAGGGTTTAATTTCATTTCATTTACAGGAGACACAGAGGTGGGATTGTGTGGTGGACGTGTCTCATTGTTATTTAAAAAAACTGCCAGAATATTCAGTATCAGTTTGACTGTTTTTTTAAAAAGAAACAACCGAAATCTCAAATTAGAATTTAAATTGGTTTTATTTAATCTGCAGCATCCTAATGTAAATTAATAATAATTAATACTCTTGTTGAGATTTTTTTTTTATATAGTTTTTGAGAAGAGTTAGAATGACATAAAATCTTTTTTTTTAAACATACAATGTAGCAAACTTAAAAGGAGTACTCTGTACTTACTGATAATTTAATCAATTTTCGAGTGGCAAGCAAGGGCTACTTTATCAAAAGCGCCGCGGGTTTGAATCCGACGTAAGATAAACATTCATGTGCAATGTGCATGAACTTGTCTGATTGTTTGAATGTTTTCTATGTATACCTAATAAGTCTATGTATACAAGTCCCGGACTTTTCTTATTACAAGTCCCGACACCCAAAAACCTAAGTTCTGATGTGGTCCCTTTAGACGCTGGCTTTGGTATATAGGTATATGCGTAACGTATTTAGATAAGTTCCAGATAGCTTATTTGTCAGATAAATTATTAATAAACATCCATTAACTGACAACATATCCGATAGACAAAATATTTGGAACATTGTAAAGACAGACTTAACATAAATAATAAAATTTTAAAATAAGGGCCGATAAAGAATTTTTTTCCGAAACTAGAACAAAACTTGCGTCTAGAAGCCGCCATGACACTCTTTTTGTCGCGAACCTAAGATGGCGCGTCGGAAGCCGTCTAAAACAAAAGAAATCACCGCCCCACCCACTTCACTATCCGAAGAATTTAAATTTCGATTCAAAAAAGAAAATCGAATACCAACACAGAAAGGAAAACAAGGAGGATTTAACGCGTAAAGTGAACTAAATCAACACTAGCACCCGGCCGAATGGCGAATCAACAAAATGGGTAACAGTTTGAAATCCCGAATTTGCCCCGAAACGGGACGGGAGCACGTACAGAAACGCAAAATAATCCCGCATAAGCGGGCATGCAAAGTCGTATAACAGTAGCACATTTTACCGGGTAAAGCATCCGTCGACCACTTGTTGCTTCGACGCTCCAACTTCGAAGAACGACGCAAAACTTCTGATGCAGCCCGACGACCAAATTACTTCACTCAAAATCCCGAATTCCAATTACAAAACTTGGAATATACCTAATATTATTCTTAATTTTTTTTTTACTACAAAGCGGAATATTTTTATTTATTTAAAGCCAGTTACGCAACTTTACAAAAAAAGTTTGTCAACAGGAACTGTTTCAACAATAAATAGTTCGATTAACTTAATTATTATCATACTACAAACAACATCGATATAAAATATACAATCTTGGAGCACCTGTTTTCAATCAATTCTCACTGCACTTCACTAACACGTCTTAAAAGTCTCAAGACACTAACGCACTTACAAGACATGAATTGGGGATAAAATAAAAATTTAAATTTACGAACGGTAGTTTTTTTAAAATTTGAATTGAAATGTTCGATTTTTTGAATTTGTTTATGCCGAAAATGAGCCGAATCGCGGATGTTTTACAATTTTAGCTCCTGATTGCGGGAGAGGTTGCATTAGTGCACGTCGGCCCAGTTGCAACAGGTTGTTTGGCGGAGAGGCGACAGGGCGCATGCGCGCTGCGGCCGGCCGATGCACCCCGCCACAGTGGTCGCGGAAGTTATCACTACATTTATTTGTGTTATCAATTTCATTATTATTTTTATGTGCGATATTATTTTTCTCTGTCAATCCGCATTGGAGAGTACGTGCTTATCCCCTTCGATGCCTTCAATTGAAGGGTGACCCGTATCCCTGCAGTGGGATGGTAATGGGTAGATATAATCATGATGATGAAGCATTTTCTTAAAGCTTATCGTCAAAGTTTTACATGAATCGTACAAAAAGGTCGGAAACGAGGAAAATGTGCAAGGCCATCTGTCAAATAACTGTATTTTTATAACGGATAGTGCAACCAGAACTTATTAAGAAACTGTGAAATTGCTTCCTACTATTTTTCAATTTTCTTCCCCCGTCCTTCCTTTTTCATTCCTTCATAGGTGGGCAGCGCATCTAAGAGCATATGGTCGTGGATGTCCATGGGCAGCGGTGATTGCATACCATCAAGTGACCAGCTAGCTCGTTCTCCTCCTCCGTCATAAAAAAATCGATTCTTCGTAAATATTACAAATTCCTTCACACGGAAGATATTTTGCGTCCATTATAGAGCGGCCCGCTGCACCGCTCTTGGCCTCTATATCCGCGCCTGAATTAGGCGCGACGCGATCCCAACCTCAGCTATGTGCCTTATCGTTTGGTGAACATCCAAATTTGTAATCTATTCACTATTCAAAAGTTTAAAAATTTCAGCCGAATGAACGAATAATTGAATAGTGACGTTCTATTTATTAATCTTGCCCTAAATAGAAAAAAAATGAAAGCTTTGATTGGCTTCCGTGCACACGTTCCGTAAGGGCACGTAGCTGTATACGGACAACTTCCCAAATTTTTTTTAAACATTTCTAAACAACAGTTTAGAAGATAGAGTTACACGGGATTACCACAGAGTAAAATGAAATTTAAAACGTTAAATGTAAATAAATAAATTTAAAAAATTTTCTTTCCTCACTCCCAATTTTAAGAAAGCTATCCAAAGATATGCCACGAAATGGGATGGACACAATGGACTTGAAAAGATAATTCATTCTCACTTTACATGCAGGGACATGCCGAAATAAATATAAGGGTTTCTAGTTACTTTACAAGTAGAGTTTCTCTCTGCATTTGTTCTCGTCAATGATTATATTAAAAGTGGCTAAAAATTTCTTTCTTATACTTATACAAACTTTTCATTATGAAAATAATTTGGTTTGTTTGTTCCGTAACAAAACTCATACGAGCGCACTCTGTACTCTCTACTAATAAACGAAGTTGTCAAACTTCCAAATGTTTTCAAAACTTTACGCAATAACTCCACACGGAGTTCTGTTTACGGAACCCTAAAGTGTTCGCAATAAGGCTGATAAACAAACAAACAAAATGCATATGTTTGTACGCTACGAAATCGTAATTTAAAACTTAGACCTTGTCCAGAAAGGGCGAAATCGCCGCGTATTTTTGTCGCGTTTTATAATCCATCGCGGAGTTACAATAATTTCATCGTGACGTATAATATACAAAGAACTCAATGTAGCATGAAACGCGACGTCAACGTGTGTACATGTGTACAGGGTCTACATTTTGCCTTTCGGCGTTACAACCCGAATCTAGTATGTGACTTAATTCTGATCCAAATTGCATTACCAGAAGCGATGTTGCGGTCAACACGGAAATTTATAAGGATGCATGAATATTTTGTTGCTGAATGAAACAGCTTGAAAGTACGCAGTTAGCTTATATGGATTACCAATTAACATACGTTGTATCCCGGAATATACAAAAGTTTCAGAGTGGTCTATTATCAGGTGCTCCGCTTGCTTGTTTGCCTGCTGTATAACATAAAAAAACTATAAACTAATAATCGGGCTCAAGTCATAATTATAATATTCCACAATAAAATAATAATATTTAAAATTAAAAAAAACGGCCAATAAACGTTTCATATTGTAAACTAATAAATCATACAATTTAAATTTAAAAATAAAACTGTATATTTGTTTAAATTCCATTTTATGTTCCATTTATGGTGTAAAATGTCTGTCACTGTCAAACTTTGTCAAACTAATTTTGCTTGTCTCCGAAGTGGTGGTAGTACCTAAAGGGTATTTTATTTTAAGTTAATTTAATTAAGTATACAAGTTGGACCATAGAAAGTACCAGTGAAGGCCTAGTCTCTGAAATTATTATTTAAGTTTGAGTTTGAATGAAGAAAAAGAGATGGCTTGAGATTTAATGTGAATTAATTCAAATACTACTGTAAGACAGTTAAAACGCCGATAATTTACGCATGTAACGTTTTAAATAAATTAATGTTCGATATTTAAATTTTTCCTTTTAAAAATTTAAAATAAAAATTCATACGCGGCCACTACTTACAATCGCCGGCGTCCGCCCAATTAAGTAGGATTTACGTTTTTTAAATACCAGCACGATTGCAACGGACACTTTTATTTTTAGCCTTTGTATTTGGTCAACAAATCATTATTTATTTCATTTATTTAAAGCGCATAGCACAAAAACATTATAAGGTTAATCTGTTTTCTTCTTACTTTGACAAAATGGAAACAAAAAATGTTTTAGCTTTTCCTACTTTTTTGCCTCTTAACTCCGTGCCTAACTTCCCTAACACTTCGCTCAACTTCGGAGTGTACAATAGAGATTAACGTCTCGGCGGCCTCCCCAAACTAGTCTTCACGCAACGCTCGTCGTTGGGGAGTCTGTTTCGAGGCTAAGCATCTACAGAAGTTCGAAATCGCGACATTATGAATATTTATGCCGGGCGTTGGTGTTGGTACGTCTATAAATGACCATCTCCACGAGTAAGAGAATCGCGTACCACCTAATCCTATACCACTGTCTTAGAACGTGTCTCCACAAGTAGATTTTCATTCGGACTCGTGATTCTCTCATTAGTGGAGATGGTCCCTAAGAGATGAGAAAACCGAGTGAATCAATTTTTGGGCCAATTTGATCTAATTGTCCTGTTCTTGGTGATAATTATCTAGAGAAAAGGACAGGTATACAAATTGGCCAATTAGATTGGGCCGTGTGGAAGGGGTGGTGACTTACCTAGTATGTACACCATGTTCTTGGCCCACCGCTGTAGCTCCTTGCGTATTGCGCGGCGTTCCTGCTGGCACCGCGCGAACGAGCACTCCGCCATGGCACACAAGCGGCAACCCTGAAAATAATAATAACAAATTAGCCATTTATTAACAAAATTCATACAATAGTTAAAAATAAAATGAATCTTTATTATCTTAACAATAAATATTTAAAAAAAAAAAAATTTTTTTATTTTATTACTAATTTATAATATTATTTATAAATGTATCATTTATGTAACTTAAATTATAAGTACAGTGAAAAAACTGCCGCCTACCTAATTAAAAAAACCGCCACACATTCCCACATCTGTGACTAAAGGTAGGATAAGAAAATTTAAATAAACTGCCATTTTTTATATGCCTGAAATTCGGTACACTGGTAGCCGCTTATGGCTATAGTAAAAATTTGAAAAGTAACAAACATCTGTACAAACATATTTTCACATTTTATAATATTAGTAAAGATTTTGGTTTACGTCAAATTTTTAAAATTTAAAATTGTCTACACGACTGACACAACGCCACCTGGTGCGGGGCAACCATGAAAGTGTCCATCCGAAACAACGAAACACGTAGTCCTGTTAAAAAAAACATACTAGTTAGAACAAGGTTCAAAACTAGTTAGAATTCAACGAAACGTCAGTATGTATTTTCAGAACTTCATGGTCGCTGGTCTCAAAGCTAGACTGTACCTACTGGTGTTTTGGGTACCAGACAATGGATATATTATTGCAGATCATCATCATCATCATATCAACCCATAATCATTCCACTGCAGGGATACGGGTGTCCCTTCAATCGAAGATGATTTGAGCGTGATCTGCCACGCTGCTCCAATGCGGATTGGTAGAGGATTTGTTGTTTTACTTAACGACTGTCATCTGTCGACAACAACCTAACAGCTTAACGTATACCCTCCGAAGCACGAAAAAGCTCGTGATAACGAAACCCATCCAACCGCTGGCTAGGGTCGACGTCGCTTAACTTGCGTGTTCATATTAGAGCGCGACACACAGCGACGCCATCGAGCTCCTCTTATATTATTATTGCAAATACATACTTATAATACGTAGCAAATACCCAGACCCGAGACAAACACAAATTCTATCACGTAAAAGTTTGCCCCCAAGCGGGAATCGAAAGAGTATCCTTTGTTGCCGAAGGTAGGACCACTACCAAAGCACCACCGGACTGTCAGAATAAAAATAACCCACACAAAATGCAGCCAGACAATAATAATGACTCCAATTCACACCCACAGGTCAGCCACTTACACACACCTAAAAACTAGAGGCTTATTTCTACTTCTGCCTATGTAAACTCGGTGGCCGAGTTGGTAAAAGTAACCCTACCTTCTTTCGATTCCCATATATAACAAACTAGCTTTTTTAGCAGCGACTACATCCGCGTGAAGTTCCGGACCCGTTCCCGTGGGAACTACATTGAATTTCGGGAAAAGCTATAGCCTATGTCACTCCCTGATAATGTAGCTTTCTACTGGTGAAAGAATTTTTGAAATCGGTCCAGTAATTTCGGAGCCTATTCAATGCAAACAAACAATCAAATCTTTCCTCTTTATAATATTAGTATAGACAAATTGTAGCGAACATTTTGTGTTTGTCTATAATCTGGGTGTTTTCTAGCCAGTGTTGGGATGGCTTTCATTGTCTCGTTTTCTCCGTGCTTCGGAAGGGAAGTTAAGCCATCGATCGTTAAGCCAAGTCGGTATTTGTCTACAAAAATGAATCCATTGCCTGAAAAAGGTTGAGCAGGACCGTTTTACGTACGAATTAAGTTTTTTTAAATATTGCATAAATGGATTCACACGAATTTAAATTTTATCAATAGTATTCATATTGTATTATGTAAATAGAAAGTTTTATAAAGGTGCTTATATTATTAGCATAAAAAAGGTTGTTCTTAGTCTACCCCGGTTACTTCTTTCATTATGTCTGTACATAAGTAAACTTCAAAACAAATTGAATTTAATCCGTAAACATGTCCTTTAAAAGCGAGCTCAAATCAAATTAACTCTCATTTCCTGATAGTATCGAGCCGAGACCAGACGAAAAGCGGACGTCTTGAAAAATAAACTGAAAAAAACCAATTACCATAACATTCATCGAAGAAGTATCGACTCCGCCGGTCGATGACCTCCGCCGAAAGGAGCTAACGAAATTCCACGAAAAACCTCCGTCCTCATCAAGGAACACCCCGACACCCACCGAATATGCCCGAACCACCCGAATCTGGCCCCCAAATTCTTATTTCAAACTCCAGACGAGGGGGGCGGGGGTATCGCGAAACTATTCTTATTTTAAAATCTCTCTCCACGGAATATGCCACGAAAGAGGTTCTTATTTTAAAAATATCACGCTCCACCGAAATTTTCTTATTTTAAAAACTTGAGGGGGGTGCGAACGTTCTTCCGAAATCCACCCCCCCACCCCAGTGGCCAGTTATGATATTCTTATTTTAAAATCGCTCGAAGCGTTCGGATTCTGTTATTAAGACGTTGGTGTGTGCACGCTTTTATGAGACCGCTCGAACGTGAGCCAGGATCGTCTAAGACACAAAGGAGTCTCTTGCAAATAAGTATGTAACATCCCTATAAGTATCCACCATATTGGAAGCAGCGCTGCGTGGAAACTAATGATTAGGACTCGCTATAAAAAAGATATCTTTGTAGAACATCCCTGACCTACGTGACCCAGTTGTTGCGTCTTGCGACATCCGAGTCCGAAACATAAACATTCGGAATTTGAAATTGTAACTTCAATTTTAACTGCCAGCTCGTATGGATCTTCACACTGGCAGTTTAAATTTAAAAAAATTGTCGAAACAAAAAACGTTAGCGATGCAACCAATAATCTTTCCCGCCAATTTCCATCGCTGTCAAATTTGGAACCGCGTCGCCGCCACCCCGGCGCGCCACCCGCCCCAGATCAATTTACGATAACTCGGTTTCAGCATTCCGTCCCGCTCCGCCTTAAGACACCCGGCTATCCCCGTCTCCCCCCCGGATAACTTCTAGAACTGGGCAACTGTTCACCGGCAAAACCGGATATCTGTTTGAGACGATATTTAATATATTCAACTAATATTATTTACTTGTACCATGGAATATTCTTAAGTAAACCTTTGGAGGTACAACAAAGGCTTTTTGAGTGGTTCCTTTATAAACGTTTGTTATACTTAGTATAAATCTATAATTTGTATGATCTTCAGCTTCTATTCCTACAATGTAAATTTTATTAATCAAAAATGTGTGTTACTTTACCGGATGCTGCCTTGCATAGAAGTAAAGCATAATTATGCCGTGTGAAGTCTCATACCAAGCCCTGCGTGGTACCCGTTTAGTTTGGATGGACCTGTCTGTACTGAAGCATGGTATGGCTAAAGAAATACAGACAAACCATATTGAACTGAAAATGTTGGTAGGATAGGCTCCTATGTGACGTCAGAAGACAACAGATTTACTTTAGAAGTGTTTCTATTGGGCCTCTCTTTGTTACATACTGTGTTGTCATCCAAGGGATCGCGGGACCATTCTCTCACGCGGATATGGCCCGGGACTTATTTTTAACTGTTGTGTGCGTCACGTGCGCGTGTGTGGGTGTGGGCGGCGAGTGTGTGTGTGCGTTTGAAATATTCCCCCGTAGCGTGGTGCGGAATTGATGTTTTTAATTAGTTTCCAACGCTTTTCGTTGTTGGCCAGTATCGCCTTTTTGTAAAATTACACATAATATTAAATTTATTAATCAATTTTAAAACCATTATTTTACATGCCTTAACCCTTTTTTACGCTGCACCACTTAGACCCTACCCATTTGACTCAATTTAACCCGCTTCACAATAGGTAACGCATTACTTACCTCGACATTACCAACATTACTTTATAAAACGTTCTTTAACTGTGTCCGTTGACAAAATTTTGAAAATTTAAACAAAGGTTTGCCATTTAAGAACACTTCAAAATAGTTGCCAGGTTATTTAAGCAACAAAAGCGTATCGCGCGATTTGAAACTTTAATTGAATGGACTATTTCGTCAAAGTTACACTTAAATATAAAACGAAACTGCGCCGCTGGTGACCCGGAACGCTTCCTGAAAACTTTCCTTTGTAAGCGAAAATTCAATAGGCGGGAAGTTCTCTCGTCTGCACAAACCGCTCCCATTGTCGGCGCGTTGACGGGACTTTAAAAAACCCAATAAGGAAAACGAAGCAATCCGATTTAAACATCGTCCTTGCTACAAATCGATTAGGATTTGGTCATTTTCATAAATAAAACAATATGGTAAATAATAAATTGTTTACGTCCACAATTCAAAGGGGAGAATACGGCGTTAGCCTGCGTTAGCTCTATTCTAAATTCCGATTAGGATTTTGGTCATTTACATTACTTAAAAATTGTAGTAGGTAAATATTTCTTTTTACATTAAATCTCCTACTACAGGTTTTTTTAACTTAGCAGAAGAGATCCCAACTCCCAACCCACGTAATGTAACCTACCTAACGTTCAAAGAATCAATAAATATTCTTGTATCTACAATTTAGAAGGGAGAAAACAAAAACTTACATTAGGTGTGAAAAATATTTATTAAAATTTCTTATATATCATCCTTGTGTCTTTAGCCTTTATTTGTTCATTTACATAAGAAAAAAAGTGGTAAATAAAAAAATTGTTTTTATCCACAATTCAGAAGGGAGAACACACATTGTGATAATGTACATTATAAATATATTACATTATAATATGTGTATAAATTTGTAATGTACATTATATACTATTTGCGATTTAACATTTTATATTTTAGATTTAATTTTATGTTGATACAAATTAATGGCACTATTTATTGACATTGCGCGTACGTAATGTTGTATCATATTATGTATTTTAAATTTTATGTTAAAAAAGAAAAGTCCGACATATTTTTATATGACAAAAAGGTCGTAACTGGTTTTCTTTCGCCATTTCTTTATATTAGTGGTCATTTTGCTTTTGTTTCCGAAATGGTAGTAGTTTATAGAGTAGATTAATTTATACAAATCATTTATTACTGTATACTATGACAAGAGAACGTGTTTGTGAAAACCTATTGTCTGAATAAAAGCTAATTTAGAATTTTTTTAATTTGAACTGTTACTTTTTCCTTATGCAAGCATAATTTGATCTGATGTTAAGTATTCTCCACCACCTATGCATAGAGTAATGCCGAAGGAAGATGGAGGAAGAGCAAATGCCTGTTTTCACCAACCAACTCTAATGTATTTGTCCCATTACTCGTACTAATTATGTAGTAAGAATTAAAGACTCAGACAAACATGCTATTTTTACTCGCGACGATGTAATCGCTATATGAAGATAATAACGCAAAAAACAATATCGTCCGCGCATTTCATTTTTATACATGATATACTTTTTAAGATTACACTTTAACATAAAAACATTGTCATGTCTGACACTAGATGCATTCATATAATTGTTTAAAACTGTTTAAATATTTAATATTTTTATATAAAATAAAAAGCCGAAACATTTTCGTAAATTTAATTAAATTTAAAAAAACTGCCACTGTTGAAACTGTTTATCTTGTATAATCTTTTCGTTGTATAAGTCTATGATTTATGTAAAGTAAAATTTATAAAAAAATCCGGCTAGAAGGACCAAACAATGTTCAATAAATTATTTTTTACTTCGTTAAAACCAACGTTATTATAATTATATTTTCCAAATGAATATCATATGATTAAATTTTCCAATAGTACATGTTATGTATTCAAACTAATAAGTGACATTGAATTACACATAAAAATCATAGACTTACGTAACAAAAAGAGTTTAAAAAAACTGCCAGCAACTTTATTTGAACGGTGCATTCGGCGCAGAACAGACTATATTTATTGTACGTGGGTACCTGTTGCTCGGCTTTTGTTTTTGTTGATCGTTCACTAGTTTCGGAGTTGGCCGTGTTTTGGTTTGAACAAGTTTATTATGAAGCCGGGCTCATGCGTGGTTTTTTTTTTACCACCATTTACCACATTTTATTTTTTACTAGCTTTGATTTTGCTCGTGTTTTAAAATTTGAGTAATAAAAATTTAAAACGGTTTCAAATTATTATTTTATTCATTTTTGTTTGTTTTAGATATCTTACTGGATATTATGTAATCATTTCGTCCAGTTTCATTTTCTGTTTCATTTTCTGCATAAAATTGAATTTAAAATTATATATTATTTTTAACCGTTTACATGTAATAAAAAAATACTTTTTGGTTCTTAAAATCTTTTATTCAAAAGTATCTCACAAATACATTCATAATAAATAAGTTACAATCAATCACGGAGATTTTATAATACTTAAATACAAATTTTTCTCCTGATTCTTTCTTAAAAGCTATTTTTTCTCTCTCCATTTTCTTTATTATAAGCTATTTTGAATTTGGCCTACAGTTACTAAATATTCAAAACGCGTTGATCCCAGACGACAATACGGCCATTAATGATCAATTTGACATCGATATACCGAAAAATCTTATCCCCTATTATCCGAAGTTCGGTGGGGGGTGCGCCTCCCTCGAGTGGGGGCGCCGCCGCGCCTGTGTGAAAGAATTCCGGAATCAATACAGCGGGCCACATTAAATTGGCCTGGGTAAGGACGCGATTGACCCCCTTTTTTGGGTTCTAGATAATGTTTACTAGTCCGTGATAAGTAATAGATAGCTTATTTGTCAGATAAATTGTCTAAAAAGACAAAAAAAGTCGCAGGAAGCCGCTGGATGCAATCGGTCAACCGGTCGTGCTGGAAACGTCTGGGAGAGGTCTGTGTAAGTAGGTAAGTTTTCCGGAAATTTTATCTGAAAGATAGGCTAACTGAAACACTCCTTCATCCGGAATCTATTAAACTTGTCTTAAGACTTTTTGTAGAGCGACAGTGTCCAGTTCCATGGTTCAAATCCTGGTTATGAAAAAAATGTGTAATTATTAATTACATATTATTATGTATAATAATATGTAATTATTATTATCCATTGGTCAAAGTTATAAGCAACACAGCTCTATCTACCCCACACACCTTTACAAATGACTTAATAATACGGGCATTTCCCTTTCAACGGTAAAAAAAAAGCACTAATGTCCATGCTCAATGTAATAACAAAGCGCGCGGTTCGGCAAAAAAATTTTTTACATTTTTTCCGAAATTAAAAACTCGGCGTTCCACTTTTACCACAACTAATTCTAGCACGAAATCGCGACAATCTTAAACAATAGCCAAAAAACACGGCAAAACGCCGACCCATTTAGTGCAGCAGACTTTAATTGTCACAAAAAATGCACAATGTCCTTCCCACCCCAGGTTTTTCTTCAAAACTTGAATAGACGACAGAAATGAGCCATCACTATAATAACAATGGTAGGAAAAACAGTGGGGTAAAATTGGTCATAATGAGTGTCTTACTCCCCCCCAGTCAGCCCACCGGCCCGCCTTCCCCTTTGGGTCAAGCGGGGAATAAAATTTTAAATTGAAGCCGTGAAAAAGACAAAAATGTGAAGACTGAGAAACTTAAGCTTGATGCACACAGGTTAAAATGCTCATGTATTAAAACTAGTGTTGGGATGAATCACATATGTAACAATGAGGCTTCAGCCACGAAGGAATGGCTCTACACAACCTGTTGTAAGCTCTACCAATATAAGTATTATCTTACTAGCCCTGCCCAGTCCATAAAATAATTCGTTACCCTAAGGTTGCTTGAAAAGATTGCTTTTTAGCAATAAGGCCGCCTTGTTGCGATTTCAATAGTGTGTATGTTGTGTTTATGTATACTGTGTCCTAACTAAATTGTGAATTGCAAATAAAGTATATTCTATCTATCTATCTATCTATAAGTTTGAGTTGTAAAAAAGTAAAATTAATTATTTTTTCATAAAACATTCAACAACTGAACTCGAAAACTCTAAGTTAGCCTATTCAACAAATAAAAATTGACAAAAGATCGTCAAAATCATACTTACAAGTCAATATATCTGTCGAGTAGGTTATCAAATCAGAGACTGAAAGCAAACCCTTAGAACTTTTAATTTATTTTATGTAAGCAGAACTAAGAACAAAGATTTTTATGCTAATAATGTAAGCATCTATATGAGTTTGTCATTACATAATGTACAATATGAATATCCTAACTAATATTATAAATGAGAAAGTGAGTTTGTTTGTATGTTTGTTATTCCTTCACGGCTTGACTAAGAAGCCGATCATTATGAAAATTTGTACATTATATTGTCAGGAGTACAGAGCCCTACATAGGCTACTTTTATCCCGTAAAAGTATGTCATTCCAATGGGAAAATGATTTTTCTACTATAGAGGGCGCTGTATCGGCCAACAGATGGCGCCACAAGTCGCGCTATGAGTTGTTTTGCTGTCAAACGAGATCTATGTCATAAAATTAACCGCGAGCGAAGCCGCGCGCAAAAGCTAGTTATGAATACTTTTGATAAGTAAAAAATCGAGTAAATTCCTTCACGCAATATTTAGAAAAACTTGAAACATATACGCCCTGCTCACCTCTTTCGTTGGCTGACTGTACCTATTTACTCGTTTCAAGTTTTAAATTAATTACCCCTGTGTAGACCACAGTCAATAGAGCGAGCTCCGAAGAAAATTGAAATCGTACTTGCTTTAAGTATTTTATTTTAGAAATTGTATTTTGGTTCCATGTGTCTGTTGTCTGTGTAAGTATTTATAAATAAAAAACTAGCAGCAGCTTCGCCCACGTGGTATAGACGATCTGACAGTAGGCGCGGTCCCACACGAACACGTGGGCCACGTGGCACATTACAGCTGCGTGGATGACTACGTGGGTCTACGTTTCCACAGCGTGCGCAGCGATGTACACGCTTTGTGGAACAAGCTGTGTACCGCATTCACTGCGTGCATGGCGTTGACAGCGTTGAGCTATGTTGAGCAAGCCACGCGTGTATCAATGACGTCACTTGATGGTTAACGTGTCCGTGGGTTGCAGTGGAAACAATCACGCACATCCTCTTGCAAAGCAAAGCTTAACACACGTGCGTAGCCTCTTCGTGCGCAGCAGTGGGACAGCGCCTTTATAATTAAAAACTTTATTTTTTTCCCGTGGGAATCACATGTCATTCCGGGATAAAAAGTAGCCTCTGTCACTCTCCAGACCTTAACCTATACCCAAAAAAAAAACATGTCAATCCGATTGTTACTTTCGACGTCAGAGAAGGACAAACAACACACATTTTCGCATTTATAATATTAAAGTGTGGATAAGACAGCTTAGGGCTCTGCGTACGTAACAGGATATCTCAGCAGGAGGACGACAGTCCGGTGGTGCGTTGGTTGTGATACTACCTTCGGAACCAAAGTTCTATTCCCGATCGGGGCAAACATTTATGCAATAGTTGTTCACGAGTCAGGGAGTTTTCTACGTTATACAATTTGTCTATTTTATAAATAATATATGCGATGTCTGGTACCCATAACGTAAGTTAAGCCCAGTTTACTTTGGGACAAGATGGCGCTGTGTGAATTAGTTTATTGATCTAACAAAGAAAATAACATTATTTTCGATATATAATCACTTAGCATAACGCTCACACCCTATCGGAGCAGCACACTGGCAACCTATCTTCGAAACACACACAAACTAATAATTAATCATCCAGCATCTTCCCCCCTCCCCTCCCAAGTTTAATTCCTTACACCCCCCACCTAACAAGGGTGGAGACCCCTAAGGTTTTTTCCAAAGAGTGTATTCATTTTGTTCATACTAGTTTCTTTGAACAAATTGAATTTTGTGGTTTGTGCTGAATATTTTAAGTCAGAATAGGATATTGGATGGTTTCTGTTTTTATTTCACGCTAAAAACATCTAGGAAATTAGGTGTTTATACAAATAAATTTATAGCTTAAATGTCTATTGTTTGTAGAATTTATACACAAAAAGGTTTATATAATCCTTAGTCATATTATAAACAAGAAAATTAGTATTGGATGGATGTTTGCTTTGCTTGGAATTCGGTACACGACGGGCGAGATGGCGCGTAGATGCGTTACCTTTACATTCGTGTGATGCAAACATTTTGTGTGATAACAATTTTTTGTGTTTGTCTCGAGTCTGGGTGTTTTCTGTGTATTTTATTTATATTACAACAATATATCCTTTAACCACTAACGCAGACGAATGAGCGACATTTGTTTAGTCTGAGAAATCCACGATAAACCTTTAGCGTGACATGCAGACTTTTCACACACACAAAAAACTCTGTTTTTTTCAAAACAAACTTTTGGAAGATTCAAAACCTCATAGTTCTTTCCCTGTACGACTCTCGGTTAACCATAAAATAAAATTGACCTTTCAAATTACTTATTGTCATCTTGATACACTAAACCTACTTGTCTGCATTACGCTTACTTTACTAACAGAAGAATTGTTTAACCAAAACAATGAAATATAACCGTTAAACAGTCTATAAACACCAAAAAAAGTTACCGTTAAGTATTTTAATATCTGTGCCGTTACCCTAAAAACAAAATACGAATCGGTAATACGAACAAGCACGCCACTATCAAATATTTGCATGTCCCCTAGCTATTTGCTTGCCGTAGACATTTCTCTTACATCTCGATAAAGCCTGATTTCAATCTATTTCTATGTCAATCTACTATTTCTGGCTTTTAAACTATTTTAAAAATTTCGAAAAATAATTAACGTTTATTTTGTTACTTCTTTTTTGACCCGATGCGGTGGTTGAGTGGCTAGCAATGGAAACTTTATTCCAAGTGCTGCAGGTTCGAATGCTTTGGCATCCACAGGCCTACCTATCCACTAACCCGCATTGAACAACTGTGGTAGATTTTCACACCCAACCCCATTCATTATGAATATAACTCGTGGAAATCAAGGAGGTCTTTGTCCAGCAGTGGAACAGTAAGCTAATAATAATAATCTATAATATCATTGACATCAAATCATTTATTAACATTTAAATAGGGTTTGTGCAAAACATGCTGTTCTTATTCTAAAATATTTTTTTTATAAAATAAAAAAATAATAAAAAATCCAAAACTTTTATTCAGAGAATAGGTTTTCACAAACACGTTCTCTTGTCAGAGTATACAGTTGTAATAAATGATTTGAAAAAATTAATCTCTCAGATATACATTTCGGAAACTTTACGGAATAATAAATTATTGTTTTTTTATTATTTATAACTATAACTCGTTCAAAAAACCTCAAAATTTCAATGATCTAATGACAAAAAACGCAACTCCACAATATCGGCATCACTGACCCACTGACTCGATATTACTGTTGGCTTTGCGCCAAATCACACTCCGCGTGTATACTCCCTTCTACTATCCATACTTGGCAAAAAAAACACCAAACAATCTTCTGATTTAAAATTTATATCGATATGAAATATCCAAAATGGCAAATCACATTTGTTGTCTAGGCCCCCCTTAAATATAATTTTTTTGTAGTTAAAATTTCAACTGTCTGGCTATCACGGTTCATAAGATAAAATACAGCCAGACAGACGGACAGTGGAGGCTTAGTAATGGGGTCACTCTTTGGTTACGGAACCGTAAACACACCCAGACTCGAGACAAATACTGCACATCACATATGTTTGACCTGCAAGAGGATCGAACCCACGCTCTGTCTAGTCTCTCTTGTACGGTCAAGACCAGCTGCTCCATCGGACTGCCAGAGTAATGATTTAAAAAAAAAAATTAGCTAAAATCAATTTTATAATTGTTATTATTTATTTAATCCCATTAAAATACAGAATTAGCAAGTCGTTGCTTGACGCAAATCAAAATTATGCATTTTTGTAAACTTAACTAACAAAATTTAATCTTTATCATACCAAAAACTGCATATCCCAAATCTAATTAACTACCCTAACAAAGGAACCTTTGTAAGATCTTACGACCACGGTCGAGGAAAGAGTGAGAGCGCGCGAGAAAAATGCACCCCCCATACCCCCCACTTTGGGGGGGTGCAACACCCCCTCCAGAAGGGTGGCTGTATACATTTTTTCTTTTCTTTTTCTTAAGACGAAAATTTGTTACGCTTTTTATACTTATACCGTGGGGGTGGTTAGGGGGTTCGATCAATAGCTGGGTGGGGGGGTGCACCACCCGTTATCAATTTTTTCGTGTTCAGTTTTCCTTATTTCTGTACCTGCGCATTAATTATTTTGGATAAGATGCGTGTATTGATCTAGTACTTATTTAAGAGAACATAGTCCGTAGACATCCCTCCCGTTACTCAATACAGAAGTTGACGCTCTCGTCAGCGAATGAAATGTCGATCATACAGAAGTTGCACGGTTGTTTTACTCAAAAAAACTGGCAAACAAAACTTTAAAGAATTACGGCCCGGTTTCCACCAAAGCGGAGGGGAGAGATGTAAATTTTTTCTATAGAGTCTTGTGTCGCCGTGGGGCGCGGCCTAGCGGAGACGTGTGTAGCCGGGCGGCGCATCTCTCCTCTCCGGTTTGGTGGAAACCAAAGCTTACTCTGCCACGCCGCTCGAATGAGGATTGGCGGATAAGGCCAGTGTTTTCAAGCAGCTTGGAACGACAACAGCCGGGACCGACGACGCGGCATGACTGCCATCCGAAGCACGGAGATCCTGAAACCCATCCAACCACTGGCTAGGTTAGGTTGCTTAACTTGCGCGCGAGAATGCGACACACAGGGAGGCCATCGAGCTCCTCTCCTATAATTAATTATTTTTACTTGCTAATCGTAGCCACAATAAACAAAAAATATCTCATCTCAAATTAAAAATAATTGTAACGTCAAAAAATTCAAGATTTTTCATTAACCTCGGAAGGTGCACAAATTATCTTAAGTCTCGCTTTGAGGTGAGTGGCGAGTTATCCTTTTGCTTTCCTCCCCGTGCCAAAGGCCACGAATTAATAATATTATTTTTATTTTAAATGATACTTGAGTTTTCAACTTAAGTTTTGACTTTTAAGTTTTCATTATTTTTCTATTTTTAATTTAACCCAGACGCAAAAAGAGGTGGGTTAAATATAAGTTTGTATATGTAATTGTGTCTGAGGCATCGCGTCCATGGCATCCAAATCGATGGTGCGATTTTTTTTAAGTCTAAGATTGTTTTTTTTATGTAAGAGATTGCGGGTCACCTGATGCTAAGTGATCACGACCACCCATGGAGCACAGAGACACTGGAGTCTAACTGAGCTATTGCCGGCCTTTAGAGTAGATTATCTATTTGACGACCTCCGTGGCGTAATGGTTACCACGCCAGACCGCCACCCAGGAGATCCCGGGTTCGATCCCCGGTCGGGTCATGATGAAAAACGAACTTTTTCTGATTGGCCTCGGGTCTTGGATGTTTATCTATATGTGTATTTGTTATAAAATATAATATCGTTGAGTTAGTATCCCATAACACAAGTTTCGAACTTACTTTGGGGCTAGCTCAATCTGTGTGATTTGTCCCTATATATTTATTTATTTTATACGCTCGCTTCCTAAAGGTCCCGAAGTCATAATTGTTTGGAAACACGGCTGCTGGCGAGAGTTGGTTCCAATTTTATATTGTGTTAGGAAGGAAGTGTTATCAGGAATCGCACAGTTTTTAAAGAAATGGTTCCTTCATGGATTTATTTTAAAAATGTACGTACAACAATATCACCAAATTCGTTGTGAGTTAAAAGACAATTGTAGTTTCTCTCCCGGGGCAATAAGCTGCATTGCTTATTGTCAATCTGAGATCGGCGTTGTTGATCCTGGGTTTACATGAGACTGAGAATGTGTTGTGGGCTTGTCCCTATGATACATAAAAGACAATTTTCATGTCATACAAGTACCAAAAACAAGGATTTGGACATAGAGAAATCTGTTTTAAAATTTTAGAAGACATTAAATTTTTAGGAATTCTTGATGCAGACGGGCATCGTCACATTTTTTTTTCGCCTGTGACCACGGCGCCGTTGCAACCTGGTCGAAACGTCAAGCAATAACAAGGTATGATTGCGTTAATTCCCATTTTATTCATAAAATTTACTCAACAGAACTGCGCAATAGCTAAAATGTTAATTACGTCTATACTACATCTAAATTTACATAATATATACTTGAAAAACTACAAAACCGGTTCTCTAATTAATAGAAACAATGACATGGACGTGCGTTGGCGGCCATTTTAAATTTTCAACCAATAGGAGCGTTTAGCTAGCTACATCAAGGTTAGGCGCAATGTCAAAACGAATCTAGGCGCTTCCTAGTAGTCTAAGGTACTATTGCAAATTTTATAGTTCATCTTACTAGATGGAGTAGAGTTGAATCATTTTGGTGAAAGATTTAACCAGGGGCGCAAACCATGAAAAAGTCCATTCGAAACAACGAAACACGTAGTCCTGTCAAAAAAGACATTACCAATTAGAATAAGGTTCAAAACTGGTTAGAATTCCACGAAACGTCAGTCTTTATTTTTGGAATTTAATTTCATGTTAGGTAGGCAGACTAGATGCTGCGTTACCGTATACTAGCTGTTACCAGGGAGCGCGAGCGCAACTTCATTTATGCACCTGACAGCTTGTCCACTGTGTCCAACTGAATGCTCTCGGACCACCTCAGGACAACCGTTAAAGATGTTGCAGTTGCCAGGTATAGGTCAAATTGGATTAGTCTGCGAGTGTCATTAACTTGAAAAGAAGAATCTTACATATCATTATAATGTCTGCAAGGACTTACAAGTCGATTCTTGTTGTCTGAGTAGTGTTAGGAGCTCTTCTTCAGTATTCTTAAATAGGCACAAATTAAAAGCCTTTACTTTAATTATAGTTCACATTTCGTTTTAAACGCCATTACAGAAAAGAAAATTTTTTTTTGTAGCTCAAATTGAAATATAAAGATATGATTTTCTGGTCGTCTCAGGCAGTTTTAGATAACCTCAATCAGGGCCACATTTCATTAGAATCAGTTGTTATGGAGAGTAATTCACCTTGGTTGCGCAACAAAATTATTGTGTACTAGTCGCCAACACGGCCGACTCGCGCAGACGGTAAAACGAAGTTCGAAACTCAATTACTCAGTCAACAATCGATTTTTGGTTATTTACAAACTGTGACCGCCAAAATTTAGGTTGCGTAGTACTATAGTTCATTTTTATTTTTATGTTTAATTTTATTAAGTACCTATTTTAAAGTTTTTATTTGTCATTTTTAAAATGTTTGTCTGAAGCAAGAAATAAACGATTTATCTATCTATCGGGTGTCCTAGTAGTAAATGGTAATCATAATCTTTTGATAAACGAAAATTTAATTGAAGTTCGAGTCGTTATTTTGCGCTGGCCTCTCAGTCTACAGACCTCGCGTTCGGTTACTAGGACAGATAACAGTTTGACAACCATTTTGTTGTGATAAGCCATGATATCGCTATCATAGTTCTGTCCTATTGATACTAAGATATAACTACTTTAATTACCTTCCTTATGCTATTTAATTGCATCATATAACATTGAGTTAGTGACGTAGGTATGAACATAAAAAATTTTTTTTTTTTTTTGACAAATCACACAGATTAAGTTCGAAACTTGTGTTGCGCCTCCTTAAACTGTTCGCATTGTACAATTTAAAAAGGAAAGAAAACCCAAAGAGTTTTTGCTCTACAATAAAATTATGATAAAACAGAGGAACGATTCAGTTTTTAAAGCCTTGTAACTAAACTAATTAACTAAATTATTAATATTTACATAGTATAAAATGTGGTCGCGCTGTCTGTCTGTTCCTATTGTATGCTTAATAAATGGCTCTTTTGTCGATTGAGGCCGGCCGGCTAGTGCCCGCGGGCTCAGTGGATGAGGACCTAGTCAATTTTTGAACTGAGCCATTGAGCCCGCTGACAACATTTGGGATTTGTGCAGTCAAACAGCAAAAACTCGAATTCCTTTTTTGAAATTCAATTTTAGAGTTAGTTTCAAATTATTGACATGTATGGATTAGGAATACTGTAAGGTTTTTTTTATTTCTTTTGAAATTAATTAGTAATTTATCTATGCGATGGATTTTGATGCGGAGTGATTCAAGAGGAAGGTTCATACGTATAACACTACTTTTTTTTTATTATCTTTATTTTTTTAGGAGCTTTTGTCTTTTTAGACATGGCAGCTCCATCATCACAAAAATATATATAACACTACTTCTTCTTTGAATTTAAGAGCTGCGCTCTGGTCGGTGTAGCACCCTCCATTCTCATTCCTGTACCAGCTCCTTCACATAACACATTATTAATTCCCACGGGAAAATGAGAAACACGCAAACGAAGTTACGCGAGTATCGCTAGTAATATTAAATTCCATTTCTCCATTTCTTTTACCGGTGGTCATTTTGTTTTGTTTCCGAAATGGTAGTAGTTTATAGAGTAGCTTAGCTATTATGAAATGATAATATGTTACAAATAACGAGTCTAAGGGCCTACAAAATAAAATATTTTTGACTTTGACGAGTTCTACACAATTTACACAGCCCTACCTGATCCCAAAGTAAGCTAGTACTAATTTCGGGGTACACTACAATACTCCGAAATATAAAACTCCGATTTTGAAAATTCCGAATTTCATATTCGTCATGGATCAAGAATAATGCAATAAAACAGGTTTGTGGGGTCCATCATTTTACCGTATCCAAGTGGGGACTAGGAATTTCTTAAATATACGTATGTACTACTGAATCACGGGATTTCTAAGGTCGAAAGATCAGCTTTCCCCTGCCATACCGTGTTGTTTGTTTTGTCAAACTGGTACTACAACAATCACTGATCAATAAAAGTTTATGGCAATACCAACTATAAAGCTGAACTTTACCCCGATTAGGGAAATTGGCAGTTTTTGTCTTTAACTGGCAATACTGGACTTTTATGGAAGATATTTTTTTATACCACAAAGGTGGCAAACAAGCATACTGTCGGCCTGATAGTAAGCCGTCACTGTAGCCTAGACTACTACTGTAGTATAGACGCTTGCAACACCGAGATTATCACTCACGCGTTGCCAACCCTCCCAACCCCAAGTGGAGCTCTGGTGACCTTACTCACCGTAGGAACACAGCATGGCCGAGACCAATGCTATTGGTTACGATCTTCTGTAAGGTGGAGCTCCTTCCCCAGTCAGGCTACTCCAATTTGAGCGGATTATCCGCTGTGCCCTACCTCTCTTGGTTTTCACAATGGGTGAAAAATACTTAATTCCCAGATTTTTCCTGTTGCGTTACAATTAAAATTGTTCTCGAATAAAAATGGTAAACAAAATGATTAACATATCCGTACGAATTTGTTACAATTCTCGTTCCGGATTACCCGGGTCGAGGCAGTTTGCGTTGGCACGGATAAAACTCGCCCTGGTTAACCGGATAGTGATGTCAACTTTATCGATATCATTGTTTTTGTTAACTACTACTGATTCTAGCATAGAAGAGATGAGTAGTTTAACTATTTCATGCACAATACAGAATGCAATACAGATGAAGCTATAAAAAAGGAAAATGTCAAAGTGCGTATGTTACCCTACAAGCCATAGCCCTTAAAGATTTTGTTAATGGTTATTATAATTGCAATTGCTTTCCAGCAGGTTCGGGACAAGCCCACCACACATTCCCACCGATGTGTCTCCTGTGTAGCCAGGATCAACAACGGCGACCTCAGATAAATAATAAGCAATGAAGCTTATTGACGTCCCGGGGAAGAAAACTACAGCTGTCTTGGAACTCACAACTAATTTAATCAGAAAGAAGATAGTCGGAGTAGGAAGTTACCAGCAGGTTCATGTATCTCTCATTGACAAGTGAGAATGTGGACTTCAAATAAAATGATTAAAGTTATAAAGACGAAGGTAGTATTATATAATTAAAAACAATATTTCAGGTTTTTACTGACTGTCTGCCATCTTCTGCGGCGGAAACTGGTGATACTTCCGCAATCCCACTAGTGGGTGTCCGTGGACCTATACTAATAGGTACTCAGAAATAGGCGCGCCGCTCCGCAGTTATCACAACCCTATCATATTAAAAGCCCATTCAAGATTCCCATTATCGAACGGGATATCCGGATATCGATATATTAACATGCGGGACACGTCCCATCCCTATTTATTTTAAATCGCGTTATATTACAATCAGAGAATACAAGCCTTGGTACATTTCCTACAGCCACCGGTCTGAAAGTTTCAGTTGAACCAACAAAGAATTTTCAACCAGAGATTTTACAATCAAAAATAAACTTTAACGCATATTACTAAAGTAGGATTTCCTTTAGCAAGTGACGTCGGTTTTCTATGTTGTTTTCGGATGCAACTTATTTGTGAAAACACGAGCGAAAGAGACAGTCGTTGGGGTTTTCTTGTGAGTGGGAGCGAGAGGGAAATACACTAAATTTACGGATCCACAGGTGGTGTACCTCGCGTACAGAGGCAGGCTATGTTAGTACTCGGTTGAGAAATTTTTATTTTGGAACATTTATTATAATATTAATCCAAGGTATTAGCTACATACATACCAAATATCATAAATATTGTCCCAGCTATTTGAGCGTGAAGAAGGAACAAACATACACATAACTTTCGCCTTTATAATATTAGTAGGATAATGATATAACTCAGAAATTTTCCAATTAGCAAAGCGTATTCAAAATATAAAAACATTATTTTTATTTGAATTTAATACTAATTAAAAAAATAATACCTAATAATATAATTTTTATTTATATTAGGTTTCCAATAATATAGACACACCTGCTTATAGACAGCAAAAAAGTGTGAATAATTAATGAATATTTAAAATGTTAATTAATTAATTTAAAATATTTTAAAGTATTTGTTAGTGGGAAAGTACATAGACATTATAATAAAAATAGACTGCATTAATAATTAAAATAACAAGCGGTTCAACTTTCTTTCATTTCTGACACGATACGAGACAATACAAAGGTCACGTAAAATAATAAATATAATGAATATACGTCAGGTTAATAAAGTACTTAAAAGAAATTTCACATCATAAATAATAACATGACATAGAAATTAAATTAACTATAGAGAGGTAGGCCACAGCAGGTAATCCGATCAAATCGGAGCAGCCCGTCTGGGGAAGGACCTCCACATTACAGAAGATCGTAGCCAAATAGCATTGGTCTCGGCCATATTGTGTTCCTACGGTGAGTAAGGTCTCCAGAGCTTTATAATAATATTTGAAAAGTAAAAAATTAAGTCAAATACTTTTGATATGACCTCTCATGTGTGAACTTATGTTCTTCTCTATTTGGTCGGTTTGTTAACTAAATCTCTGTAAGACTTACAACATCCCTCGGAGATTAAAAAAATATGTTTCTATGAAAATAAACAATGCTCTGCCCATGACATATAAATATATCTATGTAAATCTATGGAAAAATAATATTCCAATAATTTTCAAAACAGGTTGAATATGTTGTCCATGAAATATACATAAATAGAATAGACACAGATCCCAAAGCCCAAAGACGTTACTTGTTTTCTCAAGAGATATTTGTACGTTTATGTACGCAAGTTCTATCTAATAAATTTCTGATTAAATTCGCCGTGAAATGTAAATAATTCTAGATATTCTTCTAGGACAGCAAAAGCTTATCAAACTTTTTAATTTGTAATCTTGACATTTTTCGTTATTAACTTAATTTTATCATTCCTAAATGCCGGTAGATGCCGCAACAGAAACGGCCGAAAGGCAGACCCAAAAAGCGTTGGCTGGATTGAGGAAGATCTGAGGATGGGAAGGGTCACCAACTGGAGTAGGAGAGCCAAGCTGCATGACAAATGGAGGGAGACCGTAGAAGAGGCCAAGGCCAAGACCCCACAAAGGGTAGATGAAAATATTTAGTGCATATCATTGTAAAACACAAAACGTGTTATTATTGATTTTGATTAGGTATTTCTAAGAAAACAAGTAATGTTTGGGAGCTCAGGGCTCTTATCCTATTATTAGATTCAATAGACGTTTATTTATTGAACATACAGTAATTAAAATGCCACGAAGCTGATGATAATAACTTCTGGTATAAAAGTTGCAAAGATACAAAATTGTGTAATACTGGCGAAACGCGCGCAAGTTCACTTGCGTTTATTCCACTTTCCTGTGGGAATTTCGGATAATCCTTAAGTATATGTATTATACTTCCTCTTGAATCACTCTATCTAAGACTGCATTAAAATCCGTTGTGGCAAACCGAAGTATTTGTAAATATTTCTGGTGATGATAGTAAAATTTCTTCAGTGAAGGCGGATTTTGAAGTCAACACTAATGCACAGTTAAAAGTTCCCGATCACTGTGCACTTTAACCAATGTTTGTTTCACATTACACTATCAATACGGGAGGTCCGTAGCTACAACGTGAGTCGTCCTTGCCATCAGATATGTTGAAGTGTAAGCAATCATATATGGTAAATACTATGAATCAAACGTTGAAACGCACAGAAATTCAATTTCCAATCACGAGTCCAAATTGACGCTATCGAGTTGGCGCCAAAATCCAAAAACTTTAAAAATTGTCTTACGCAATTTCACCATCAGAGAAAAGAGAACTGTCCTAAGTAAGGTTTAATATACCTAATGGAAAATAAAATTGATGCATCAAACCTATAATTTAGTATTGAATTTATAAAGAAAATATTAAGGATAGTAAAGTTAAAAGTCATTCTGAATTGTGGTCTGAATATTTGATGAGTTAAAAATGAGTTAATCCTTGTCTAGGCATTTGTGCATTTCCCACATTTACTTAATGAATATTCTATTACTTTTTAGTAATAGTTTCTAGTTATACTAGTTCTGCAATCTCCCCTCTCCCTTCAATTAAACATTTTGTAAAAAAAATACTTTCCACGGTTCACCCAGGTAGTCTCTGGAGGTGGACGGTGGTAAACAAGGGGGAAAATCGATGAAAATATATTTTTTTAAATTTTGTTTTTTGGTCAAATTTTCCAATGTTTTTTTAATAGTTATTCTGCTGTCCGAGACGGTGACAAATACAACGAAAACCATGAAAATCCATTTTTGCTAACATTTTTGAAAGTTTATTTTCATATCCACATTAGGGTTTTCAATACTTCCTACTCCGTCTTGTATTTTTCTGATTAAATTCGTTGTGAGTTCCAAGACAGCTGTAGTTTCTCCCCCGGGACGTCAATAAGCTTCATTGCTTCAATCTGAGGCGCCATTGTTGATCCTGGGTCTATAGGAGACAAAACGGTTGGAATGTGTGATGAGCTTGTCCCGTATACCCCAAGTAGGAGTCGAACTTCAACTTAGTCTTAAAAAAAACTTACATTTACAAAGTAACTTTGATTCATACCCTTCGATAAATATTCTATAGTTTCCTCTAATTCAAAAAAGATATGGAAGGGCGAATAATTACGTATTATGACTTTGTACTTAATAGTTACAATACTTTCTGTGACATTGTATTGTAACTGGACTTTATGCGAAGAGAAATAATTATGGATGTAGACAAAAGGAATATTTAATATGATTTTTTTTTACATTGTAGAGTCCTATGTCCTATATGGCATTGACAAGTCTACTCACAAGTCAAAACTAGTGATGCAAGGATTGCTGGTTTTACGATTAGGATTTGAATTACGAATATCTGCACCGATAATGGCCGATTAAGATTAAGATTATTGATAGAAGGAAATATTGATCGACTAAAACCACCAGATATTATTAATAAAAGATCTTGTAATTGATTAGTACTTAAAATTTACTGTAGATAAGCTTTTATTTAAGAAACACAACATTTGCAAGTTACTCGGGCATAGCCTATTCCTTATTCTTGTTTGCAGCAATCCAGCAGTTGAAAATAGACTTTCTGATGCAACTGTGGATACCTTCAGTGAGAAATATGTTTGTGCCAGATGGTTTAAATGCGGAAAGGTAACATTTTCTTTAAAAAAAACAAATTTACTTAAAAACAATAATCGTGAAGAATCCTATATAATAATCGGCTATTCGGATTAATCGGAAATATACCGAATAATCGGGATTAGGATTAATCGAACCCTAATCCTTGCATCACTACTCACAACGAACGTTCATGTAAAGTAGCGACAACTACAGGCAGTATTTTGATGGGTTTTCAAAGAATACATTAATTAAATTGGGGCAAATCGAACTCTGTCATAGATCTATATATTTTTATAATACTTTTTAATTTTCGTATGTTGTAAAAAGCATCATCTTATACTTGTCACTCTTTCACTTTTTTCCCTTCACTTGTAAACCTTCTGCTAATATACTAATAATTCTTTCATTATATAATATACTAGCTTTTTTGCCCGCACCGGGAAGTTCCGCACCCATAACCGTGGGAACCACAATTTCGGGAATTTGAATTTCGGGAAAAGCAATAGCCTATGTCACTCCCTGATAATGTAGCTTTCTACTGGTGAAACAATTTTTGAAATCGGTCCAGTAGTTTCGGAGCCTATTCAATGCAAGCAAACAAACAAACAAACAATCAAATCTTTCCTCTTTATAAATTAAGTATATAAGTATAAATAGATAACATACATTAGTATTTTCTTCCAAATTCCTACGATCCTCAACATGAGTCTTATATGTCGGTTGTAATGTTCGATCACTCTTGTTGTTTACGTACAAGGTATCTAGGGCAAAATAGTATTTAAACACAAAACTATACGTAGCCTTGGCTTCGCTATAGGTGCGATGGTAATGCCATAAAACTAGGGCTAATTAAATTTCAATGCGTCGAGATGCGTTACGCGCCGAGCAACCGCCATTTGTTCTAAGCGACAAGGACTTGACCGAAATACATATAATTTGTTTGTAAATTATGTAACATTCATGTGTAGCGATATAGCAGCGACTTTTTGTAAAGGAAAAAAGTTTTGCACGGTGGTCCTCCCCCTCTATCTTCGAAAGTCTTGTATTTAGAAATTTGAAAAAAATCATACAAGTGGCGTGAGCGATTTTACGAGCGTTTCCGAGTTTACGCATACATTCAAAGCCGGACGCTCTTCGTGAAATAGAACGAATAGAACATCTATAGTATTAATACGATCTAATTCGAACATCGCCTGCGGGTGTACACTAACTGTTGCTTCAGTTTCCGACATACGTATAGCTAGACGCACAGACGTTAAAACACTTCTATTGTATTGATTTTGTTCGCTTTCAAAGTTGAGACAGTGCAAGTTTGCGGTTTATGTCAATATTTAGACCACACTTAGGTTTTATTTGGTGCCTAGACATTTTTATATTACTAAATTTTCGTCCGACTGCTGCTGACAACCAGTCATGCTGGAGACGTTTGGGCGAGGCTTATGTCCAGAAGTGGACTTCTTGTGACTGATGATAATTTTTTATATGATTAGTATCTATTACACGGTCAATCTTGATCATGACCCATGATCTACATCAGCGATCATGATCCATATTGATTCTGTAATCGTGTTGGTCAATCCGTTAATTTCATGTTTTACACGGATCATAGTCACTGAACACTTTCATGAATCTTGATCTAGGTTTTTTTTTTTATTTGGCTCGCCAACAATTGTTTACACGGTAACTAATACATTTTTTCATTTAAATTTAAAATGTGTAAGAATTACTTACAAGCTAGCACAACATGCAATGACTAGTAAATTTCTGAAGTGAAAACTTCTTTAGCGGCACTTGGCACTTTTTAAATGGGTAAAAAATGATAAACTCGTCAGATCCGTAGCCTGATCGAAAAAGCGTAAGAAAATATTCAAAAATGCACAACGTTGATGTTTAAGTTTTCACTTCTGCCGGCACTCCCGGAGTGCAACCCGTTTTTTTTTTTTGACTTATTTGATAAAATATTTTACCATATTTTAGCTGATTTATGCAGCTATTCGACAATCGTTAAGAAAAGTATGATCTATATTCTTTCGATTGGAGACATCACCATTATCAACATCGTCATCATTAACCAGTTAATGATGAGGATGGTGATGATGATCATAATGCACTTACGACCTAGTTCGCAACTAAGATACTTGCAAAAATACTTTTGCACTTATTTATTTTTAATCCTAACTTCTTCTCAGTCGTATCCTCTTTACAGAGTAGTCGTGGCCACGCGCGTCTCCCGGTAACGTCTTACTACCGTTCTCCATCTGTCTCTGGTGGAAGCTTGTCTTGCGCATTCATTGAGAGGCTCCTGGGTCAGAGATTTGATCTGGTCGGTCCAGCCCAGAGGAGATCGTTAATCCTAACAGCAGTTCCTTATTTTCAAACCCTATTCCAACCCTGTTCCATCTAAACATTGGTTGTCATTATCATTGCATAGCAACGGTAATAAATGAAATGAAACTATAACAGGTAATAGAACCTGAGATCATATCTACACAATAATCTTATCATTGCAGGGATACCGAAGGGGATTACAGCGTACTCTGCCACGCTGCTCCAATGCGGATTGGTAGAGGCTAGTGTGGTCAAACGCCTCAAGGCCTCCGACTTGGCATAATGACTGTAATCCATCGACAACAGCCAGGACCGACGACGGCTTTACGTGCAAAGCAAAATATGACAAGTATTATCGAACAAAGAAAGCGCGTTTCTCGATATTTTGTCGGAAAAGGCCGCTGTCCATACAAGATCCGTTTCACTCACTTAGTGCCACCCCACCGGGCCCACCCCTATCGATTTTCCCTCGCCCCACTTTCAGCTACGTTCTAAAATGTCGGCGAGACAATACAGAGACTTGACCAAATTTTTATCAAGAATATTAGGCTCGCTGCCAATCTGCATTGGAGCAGCGTGGCAGAGTACGCGCTAGCCAATTGCGTTTGAAGGGAGACCCTTTTCCCTGCCGTGGGATGATTATGATTTTAAGGTTGATTATTTTATTCTGCTTTATGGAAGAGGTTGGATAACGAGTGGTTGGTTTGACGACCTCCGTGGCGTAATGGTTACCACGCCAGACCGCCACCCAGGAGGTCCCGGGTTCGATCCCCGTTTGGGTCATGATGAAAAACGAACTTTTTCTGATTTGCCTCGGGTCTTGGATGTTTATCTATATATGTATTTGTTATAAAATATAATATCGTTGAGTTAGTATCTCATAACACAAGTTTCGAACTTACTTTGGGGCTAGCTCAATCTGTATGAATTGTCCATATATATTTATTTATTTTAATAATGGCAGAGCAGAGCTCCACTTTCTACTGGGTCGGCAACGCGCGAGTGATACCACTGGTATTGCAAGCGTCTATATGCTGATGTGACTGCTTCAGGCGGGCCATATGCTTGTTTGTCACCTTAGTGGTATAAAAAAAATATGGGTCACCTGATGACCTTTGTAATGGCTTTACTGTGACGATTGAAAAAAAATATGTTAAATGACAAAAAAGGCCGGAACTGGTTCTCTTTCGCTATTTATTTTACCGGTAGCCATTTTGTTCCGAAATGGTGGTAGTTTATTGTATTCAATTAAACTAGTGAAACCCGCGCAACTTCGTTTGCGTGTCCTCCCGTCCATCCCGCTTTCCCGTGGGAATTTCTGAAAATCCTTTCTTATCGACCGCCTACGTCATACAAAGAACCCACCTTCCAACTGGCCTCTGCGATCAACGGTTTGGGCTATGCTTTTTTATTTTATATACAGGGTGACTTTTCAAGGGGTTGCCATGTTTTGTGGAGGGACTAAGAATCAGGAGCTTATTCGATTAGCTTATTAGATTACTTGGTCCATGAACTTCTTCTCGACCTTCCACTTCCTCTAACTTAACATGGAATTAAAATTAAAATGCGTTTCAGAAACTGTAAATATCAGGCTTTCAGGTATCTAATAATAATATGGAAGTATAGATAAGTTTGAATATTAGTTGCAAACTCATAATATGTGAACACACAAATATGATATGACGTAACGCGTTTGCGAAGGCTGTCTGAATCAACAAGTATCTATCTCGGGGACGGAGCTATAGTCTAGACTTTTAAAATCACTACATAGGTAATAAGAACAAAAAAAACTCATACAAAGCACTCGTAAGATAGTTTCTGGAGAACCGAATGCGACGTTTGATTGTACAAATCACAAAAACTGACAGCGGGATCAATGGACCAGTTCAAATATCGACTAGGTGCACTGAGCCCACGGGCTCCGGCCGGCCGGGTTCAATCGAATAAAGAGACAAAGTATTACTACTACATAGGTAATAGTAGAACAAAAAAAACTCATACAAAGCACTCGTAAGATAGCTTCTGGAGAACCGAATGCGACGCTCGACTGTACAAATCACAAAAACTGACAGCGGGATCAATGAGCCAGTTCAAATATCGAAGAGGTGCACTGAGCCCGCGGGCACCGGCTGGCCGGGCTCAATTAACTAAAGAGACAGAGTGTTTAGTATGAAATTTTTGGTCGTGTTCGATCATAGTGAATGTAAACAAGTCGACCAAATACTGGAAAACTTGTGCCAACCATGCAAGTTCGAATTCAGGATTAACATTTTATGTGATAAATATTTTTTATTTGTCTTGAATATGTTTGTTTTATATTTATTAAAAATATATTTTTACAAAAAGATATGTATATACACTTTCAAAACAGTAATCCCGGGAACGCGACTGCGCGGACAACACCGCGATCGTCCGCTAAACTTCACAGTATAAACTGAAGTCGCTTATCTGTTGTCTATTCGCTTATATCGTCTAAACTACTCAACGTATTTTAATGCAATTTTATTAATAGAAGCAATGGTTTAATAAATAAATAAATAAATATATAGGGACAATTCATACAGATTGAGCTAGCCCCAAAGTATGTTCGAAACTTGTGTTATGGGATACTAACTCAACGATATTATATTTTATAACAAATACATATATAGATAAACATCCAAGACCCGAGGCCAATCAGAAAAAGTTCGTTTTTCATCATGACCCGACCGGGGATCGAACCCGGGACCTCCTGGGTGGCGGTCTGGCGTGGTAACCATTACGCCACGGAGGTCGTCAAAGTATAAGAAGTTGCGAGTATTTTACTAGTTATTTCTAAACAAATATTGATTTTTTAAATAAACTTTTGCATAAGACCTAACTATGAATATGTGCTTTCACTCTTGGCCGCCCACGCACACACACACATCTCTCAATATTGGATTTTGTTTATGCAAAACGGCTTCTCTTTAAGCCGTGAACTCACTATGTTGATACCACGCACCTTACAACACTGAAAAACTATTAATGCCAGTGTAGATAAGATTTTTTGTGTCATCATCATATCATCATCATCATATCAACCCATAATCATCCCACTCCATGATACTGATCATTCTTTAATAGAGCATACTCTGCCACGCTACTCCAATGCGGATTGGCAGAGGCCGGTTCAAGCCGCCCGAAGGCCACCGACTTCACTTAACGACTGTCATCTATCGACAACAGCCGGGATTGAAACCCATCCAAACGCTGGCTAGGGTCGACGTCGTTTAACTTGCGTGTTCCAATTAGAGTGCGACGCCATCATACTCCTCTAATAATAGTAAAAAAAACAGGCCAAGTGTGAGTAGCACGAAAGGTTCCATACTGTGGCAAACTCTTTTTGAAAACCTCTTTTGTAAATAGTTATGTTTCCTTTCTCTTTATGGTTTTTTTTTATATTCTATTTTACTGTCACCTTCACTTCACTTTTTCACCTTCTCGCCATCAAGCATATTTTTATTTATTAAAAGTTTTCTTTATCCCTTCCTCTTTTCCTAATCTTTCCATCCTTAATACATACCATTATCTATACAATGTGTATAGATAATGGTGGTGGTGGTGAGATAATCGTGGTTTTTTGCCGTTTTTGGCTGTCTAATATTAGACAGCCAAAAACGGCAAAAAACCACGTTTCTTCTTGTAATTTTAATGCCACATTAACTCTCTAGCTATTCAAAGGGGGAACGCTGCCAGTATGAATATAAATATTCTTGGACGAATCACACAACGCCATCTAGTCCCAAACTAAGCAACTAAGCTTGTACTATGGGTACTAGATTGCTGATAAATATACTTAAATTCTTTTTTTTTGTAAATAAATACTTCTAATACATAGAAAACACCCAGACCAAGGCAAACAGACATGTTCATGCACACAAATGTTTGCCTTGCGCAGGATTCGAACCCGCGGCCCTTGGGATAAAGTGACCATTGCTAGCCACTCGACCACCGGGCCTGTCGTCTTCGGAACCTTGCCTAAAGGGATTCCTTTTAATAATATATTTTAGTTATTTTCTTATATTTTTTAAGGTTTTTAGTTTTAGCATAAGTATTATAATATCTGTGGTTTTAGGTTCATTATAATTTATGTTTTTACTATATGTTTAGTTTAGTTTTAATGTGTATGTTTATAAATTTTCGTGTCATAGAATTACTCTCAAGCTATCTTTATTTACTTCTTTATTTTGGAAAGTGACAGCTTTAGTACCTAATGCGACATTAAATTTAAAAATGCGTTTCCGAAACTGGTTGACTGTCAAACTAAAGAAGACAAAAAGAAATAGCTTAAGATTAAATTATGATGAAATGTGGAGTGGTAGAGCAATTATTATGAAATGGGCTAGCTCGAACGGGGAAGTACCTACCAGCCTCTCACAGAATATCGACGTGAAGCAGCAATGCGTTTCGTTCGAGTGAGAGATCCGGAAGCCCAACTCCTTCCCTATCCCCTCTTCCCCCTCCTTCTTTCCCTTCTCTTCCACCTTCCTTTCCTCCAACCTCTTTGGTGGACAACGCATTGGTAGCGCCCCTGGTGTTACTGATGTCCATAGGCGGCGGTGACCGCTTTCCATCAGGTGGCCCGCTTGCTTGTCTGTCTAATTTTTGACATAAAAAAAAACAAATTGCAATGATTTTTATAAACTGGAGATAGAAAGAAGAAAGTAAACATAAATAGTTCTAATTGTGTACACCGTGAAAAGACTTTTGTCTAATTAATACAGTTCAAGTATGCTAATAAATATGATAATTAACTTCCAGCCTTTGGATCTGCCGCTAATGAGATGACATGCCAATAGAGAGCACGAATTCTAAGTATTTAAACCCATTCGGTTTTTCTAAGATTAATCATAAATTTATATTAGAAATGGCGGACTTGAGAACGGGCTGTGCGAGAAACGGACGTTAATTTCAATATATAAAAAATCATGTAGAAATTTCTAGAGAAATTTGTACTAATTTAGATTGATGTTTTAGATATTTTTCTAGTTATTTTTTCTAAAATAAAATATTAATGTTATTAAGAAATATATTTATGGATGTGTCTACTGTCCGTTTCTACTATAAGGCGATTTACATACGACATTGCGCACCGCCGCGGTAAGTGATGAAGCCTATTCTGATGTAGTAATAGACTCTTGTCATATTACTTTATTAGATTTTTTGATGTCTAACACAATATGTCATGTGCTGTGTATCATCATATCAACCCCTAATCATTCGACTGATGGGATACAGGTCTCCCTTCAATCGAATAGGATTAGAGCGTACTCTGCCACGCTCCAATGCGTGAGATACACAGTGACGACATCGAGCTCCTGTTTTATCATACCCTGTAAAAATATTGATGACTTCGTTCGTACGCGTGGAGTTATTTTCATACAATCTCCGTTTTTGGCCCTCAGGGTAGAGTTTCGTAAAATCTGTTCTTAGCGGATGTCTAATTTGGCAGGTAGGTCCATTATAGGTTATTAAGGAACCTACCTGCCAAATTTCAAATTTGTAGTTGTTAAATTTCAGTGAGCGTTATTTCGCTGCCCACGCCGCGGTGTTATCCGCCTTTAATTTTATGCACAGCAGCGTCATCTATATCATATTTTTAACTAAATCCTAAGGCTGAGTTGCACCATATTAGACGTTATAGTAAAGGTTTGTGTTAAATTTGACACTAACAGTAACGGCTACAGCAAAATGTGTTGCACCGGCGAATTCATTAGCTTTGTTAAAGTTAAAAGTGTTGCAAGTCAAATGAGGTGTGATTTACCCCAAATTCGTTGGGGTAACATTTTTAAATATGGCATCATCATCTAGTGCTGTCCAATACTGTCAAATTTTTGACAGTTCGGTGTGATTGTTTTACTTCAACGCGTTTGACAGTTTGACGGATAATTTAACACTGACAATAACACTAACCAGCGAAAAGTGAGCGGTTACGGTTAAAGTTAAAGTTATGACGTCATTTAAGTATTTGTCAACTGGTGCAACTCATTTTTAGCCTAACCGGTACTTTAACTGAAATTTCGTTGTTTGTTATTGTTAAAGTAAGATGGTGCAACTCAGCCTAAGAGAATCGCGTACTTTTCAGGATAAAAAAATACCAAATATCATAAAAATTGGCCTAGCCATTTTTTAAACAAAAATGTCTGGTTACCATCCAGTTAGGTACAAGACAGGCGGGATATGATTTTATATTCGTGTCATTACATTATTTTTATGTATTATTCGTCTAGACAAAACTGCATTTTCAAGGTTACTGCATTCGCTTTTTCGATTGCATTATATTGTTACTAAAATATTGGTTTCATTCTGGCGCCAACAACTTGAGCTCCTGAACTTTCCTTTAAACATTCTGTATGGAGAAGATGGCGTTTGTGTTCGAAATTTCATTTTGACTTTTTTTATACCACTTAGGTGGCAAACAAGCTAACGGCCCGCCTGATGGTAAGCGGTCACCGTTGACTATGATCGTTTGCAACACCGGAGGAACAATGAATACGTTGCTAGTTTTTACTTGACACAGGTTTAATAGCAAAGAACAAAAATGCAAAAGCCATAACTAAAAAATTGGTTCCCATTTGGCATCATTTAGTCCACCTATTAGTCCTTTATGTATTATGGGCAATGAAGATAAATAAATAAAATATTCGATATGTCGAACTTATAGGACTTAGGTCAAAGACAGAACCTAGAGCTGGGTCATAGAAATTGCCGTAACAATACAGTTAAGTGTACAAAACATCGCTATTCATTATAATAAGGTCACGCTGTCAATTGTTTTTAAATCTAGCCGCATGAGAATGGCCAAGGTTTTGTTTGGAGCCTAGTCAAAAGTAAAACCTAGTATAATAGTTGTTTTGATAGAACATCCGTCCGTTTTGACCTAATGATGTCAGATAAAAAAACTACATATTTGAATTGTCATAAATATTTCTACCTAAATGGTTATACCTAGGTAATATACAATTTTTATGCAGCGTTTACAAATAAATACTTTCACGCTTATAACGCTTTAAGGAGCAAGATGGCGACGCTGTATGTCGCACTCTAAAAGCAAAGGAAAGCAAGCAACGTCGACCATAGCCAGTGTTTGGATGGGTTTCATTATCTCGGGCTTCTCTGTGCGTTAAGCCGTCAGTCCCAGCTGTTGACACGTCGAAGAGTACCCGCGAGTATTTCGCAACTTTTATTTTTGACGATAATTAACCAGTTTCTGAAAAGCATTGTATTTTCACTCTTAATTAAATAATAAATAAATAATAAATATATAGGGACAATTCATACAGATTAAATTACAGATTAAAAATCATAGAATTAAGTCTCAAGCAATAACTTATCTTCTTCTTTAGTTTGATAGCGACAGCCATATAATTCATCATTAACTTTAAAATTTGTTTTGAGCAATTCACCGATAAACAACTAAATAAATGTTGTCAACAGTTGTTAGTAATAGACTCCAATACATCAAAAAGTAAGTAGTTTCAAATTTAGGTATCAAATCAAAACCAACCTTGGACTGAAAAAAGGATGTGTACGCCCAGTATTTAAAAAAGGAAAACATGATGACGCCAGCAATTACCGCCCTATCACTTTACTATCATCACTTGACAAAATTGTAGAAAAATATGTATGTGGTCAGATCCATAATTACTATAAAGATAATAACATAATTAGCAAAAATCAATATGGGTTCCAATCAGGTAAAAGCACTACATCTCTATTATCGCATTTTACAGATCATATAAACCACTATCTAAATAGTAAAAAACAGGTCCTTGCTTTATTTATTGATTTCTCCAAGGCTTTTGACACATTGGACCATGAGAGAATTATAGAAAGTCTAGAGGGCACCGGGGTGCAGGGTCCACTGCTGAAATGGTGCCAAGATTACCTACAAAACCGGTCTTATTGTGTAAAAATACAGGATAGCTACAGTAAAGACATAAGGGTAACCGCAGGTACTGCACAGGGATCCGTTGCGGGGCCCCTACATTTCTTGGCTTATGTCAATGACATAGACAGAATATTACTATACTGCAAGTCATACAAATTCGCGGATGATACCTGCTTGCTCATTGCTGACAACAATGTAAATGAAGCATTAAAAAAACTTCAGAGTGACTTCGAGAACCTGTGCAAATGGTGTCACGATGCAGGATTAGTGCTCAATGCGCAAAAAACCAAATTGGTCCATATCAGCTCACCCTATAAAAGGGACACCATACAGCTGGATCTCGTTTCTCATTGTCACTCTTGTTTACACAGCCTTCAAATTCCTAGGATATGTGGAAGCGATTGTCAACCCATTGAGGTAGTAAGCAATCACACATATCTTGGACTTGTAATTGACAGTCTTTTTAACTGGAAACCCCATATTGAACGTGTTTGCGACAGGTTGAGGGCTTTCTTGGCTAATATTACTGTGATAAAAAATCGTATACCATTTAACACTCGATTGGTTATATATAACGCTTTTGTTGAGTCGGTAGTATCCTATGGTCTGAGCAGTTATGGACGTACCTACCCTACATATATCAACTCAATTCTACAACTGCAAATAAGAATACTAAAACATATCATCACCCCAAGTATGAAACTTAACTGCGCCAACGACGATAATATGTTATTTAAACTCTGTAAGATCCTCCCCATACATTTCCAAATTCAGTACAACCTAATAAAGGAACAGTTTTTCAACACAGAAATTCAAACGTTAAAAGACCACCGAATAACTACACGGCAAATAACACAAAAAAAATTAGAAATTCAAAAAGCAAATAATACTTACGGTCAGCGTACTAGCTCTTATTTAATACCACGTTTGATCAATAATCTTGATTTAGAAACCAGGGAAAAAATCACTCAAGTCAATTTAAAACAAAAATTAAAAAATTTCTTCATTAACAAATTATAAACAGCCTGTATCTAAATGTTAAATTACCTGCGCCTACCCTAGTTCGCAATATTATAATGTTGGGAATTATTTGTAGGTACTTTGTGTAAATGCCACATTGGTATGTTTTTTGTTTGATTTTTATTTTTGCTTGGTTATGTTTGTTATTGTTTTTTGTTATATAGTAATTAATTAGCTAAGCGGCATGAACGTCGAGCGGTTCATTCCAACTCACAAACCTTTATGGTTTTTTATATGTGAATGAATTATTTTTTTGTAACAACTGTTTAAACGGTAATAAATAAATAAAAAAAAAAAAAAAAAAACTTTGGTAACGTTTACAAAAAAAATTGTTGACCCAGTTACAATAATGCATAGTACGTCAGCGTATTCGTAATGCACGTGCACCTAAAATTGTTGCACATATCACATATCTGAAAATCTAGACTATATTATAGTTTCTTGACCTACAAAAACTAAAAAAAGTATCGTGTATGTAAATATTTTGATTTTTTTGCGGTTAATTAGATTCTTCAAAATGGAAAGGTGCCTTGGGATATCTATTTTGAGATCTTTAAAGATAAATAAAAAATATATAATAAATTCTAAACAATTGACGACCCCCGTGGCGTAATGGTTACCACGCCAGACCGCCACCCAGGAGGGGGGTTCGAATCCCGGTCGGGTCATGATGAAAAACGAACTTTTTCTGATTGGCCTCGGGTCTATATACGATGCTTACAAAATTATTAGCATCAAATCTTTGTTCTTAATTCTCTACCCTGGTTACTTCATTCATTTGTTGACTGTATATAGAACTTGTATAATAATTTAAGTAATCAAATTATGAATCACGTAGTCATAGCATGACTAGAAACAAATGAGTCATAATATGCGTATTCTAGGCAGTTACAATGAAAAAATGATAGAAAGGCCGTAACTGACTTTCTTTCACCATTTTATTTACCTGATTATTTTGATTTGTTTCAGAAACACAGGTACTTGTTTCTATGTTTTTTTTTTTCAGAAATATCCTTTTTTAGAGAGATAATGTAATGTGTGATGAGAGTTCGAAAAAATAAAATGTCAAGTCATGTATTATTTAGATACAGTTTGACCCACTCAGGTTACTTGCGAATTATTTTTACATATGTTTCGCACGGTTTGTGCTGTGTGTATGTTTGCGTAACCCGATACAATATTATGCTATTTCGGTGGTATTTTTCTAACAAGTGCATTTTATTTTTACATTACAAAATTGAAGTAGGTTTCGATGTCTGTTCGCATATATCTTTTAAACTATTCAACGGATTTAAATGCAGTTTTCGGAAATAGATAGAGTGCCTCTATGGGAAGGTTTTATATGTATAAGTTTTTTTTTAATATGTCATACAGTGGACAAACAAGCTATCGGGCCACCTGATGGAAAGCGGTCACCGCCGCCTATGGACATCAGCAACACCAGGGGGCGCTACCAATGCGTTGTCCACCAAGGCGTTGTAACCATTACGCCACGGAGGTCGTTAAAGAATCTAGAGAAATATAAAAATACAAGGCTAGAAAGTATCAAATAGCATTAGATTTAGTTCTGTATCTAGGTTACCTAACCGCTGACTAATGTTATAAGATTTGGTGAATTATGACTAAGCAATGTTTTTAGAATTTTGCATAGTCATCAACTGCTTCTCCGACTATTGGGATATGGGTCTCCATTTAAGAAATTCTTGACAATAGTATTTCTATTTTTAATTTAAAAAAAAACGCATTAGCGACACCTGCCCCCTTACTCTTGAAGATAATTCCGCACGATCGCGATTGGATTGTTAATTTTAGGTACTATTTAAGCTAAATTAGCGCTAACTAAATACTAAATGAAATCTGATTGTAACCAAATAGTTAGTAAAGTATAAAATTTCAATGGTACGAATTATTATTTGCTTTTAATTTTGCATTTGAAATTATACAGAACCGAAATTAAAATCGCGATTGCTATGCAGAGTAACCCAATATTAATCTATGGAGTAACCTAGCAGGTCTCAAAACGTATCAAAATGATGACTGGTAAAAGAAATGGCGAAGAAATCTTTTTTCTGGTGAGGAATATTAACATTTCTTATTTTAATGAGCAGCGTGGCAGAATACGCTAAAGGCCCGTATCCCGTATCCGTGGGATGATTGTGGGTTGGTATGTAAAAAAGCATTTATTTAAGTTGAAAATATCAAGTTTTACGCGTTTTATTTATTCAGAATTTGTGTGTGTTCGTCATTTTTGTTTGCCAGTTCGATGTCTGGATATGTTCCAAGCGGTTTTCAATGTACGTCGATCCACGAAAAAAGGGTTTGTTCGAACAATAAAATCGGTAGAGCGGCTATTGTTCACATTAAATAACTGTTGCTACACCTTGATTTGTTCAAGCTTACTTATATCATACCACTGTAGGGATATTTTCGTAAAACAGTTACAATCACATGTCAATATCAAGCACTGTATCACTTATGCAAAATAGGAATTGAGCGAGATAGTGCGTGAGTTTGATAGGAGATTGAAACTGATTTTGTTACAAGAATAAGGTGAGTCTCTTTTTTCAATCGAAGGGGATTATAGCTTAACCTGCGGCCAGTGTTTCAAAAAGACGAATGTAAAATTTGTTTAGACAAGACGGATTTTGCAGTCAATACGATAATGCACTTTTAATAGTTCTGATCATACACTCGAAATCACATACATTTTAACCAATTTTTGCATCACATTACACTATCAATACATAGAATCAAACTTTGAAACACACAGAAATTAAACTAACCACGAGCTCTAGTTGATGCTGTAAAGTTCTCGCCAAAATTCTTCATACCAATTTACAGTGTCACAAATTTATCTGTGTCGGAAGCTAATGAATACGCCTTGAATAAATTGACAATTACTTTTCGATCCTAGCGCCCCGCCATCAGCACAGATAAGTTCGTGACAATTCTAATTCTGTTGTACATTAAACTAGACTAAACTAATTTTGACAGGACTAGAATAGAAGTGTTGCTATCCTTGTCACTAATTGTAAACCAAGGAAGGACAACAACACCTTTAGTCCTGTCAACATTAGTTTAGTCTAGTTAAATGTACAACAGAATTAACACCACTGTACTCTAAACTTTAAACTAAAATTGTCAAAATTAAACGAACACCAGCCAGTCTATACAAAATGTGATATTATGAAGGAAAATTTTAACTTGACTGAAAATGTCTCCACAGTTTTCCCTGTTCGTATCTTGACTGGATTTGCAGTTGGTTAGATGTCGTTGCGTAGAGCGACGTGTTGTTTTGTTGTTGCGACATCTAGGGAAATTGAACTTTTTTTTTTGAAAATGCGTTTTTACGACATACGACAAGTACTGAATACTCTATACCTACTTGTATACTATACGCCACCAAGGCTGACTCGCGCGAAACTGACACAATGTTGTGTCAGTTTCGAACTTCGTTCAACAGCGCTCGTCAGCCTTGGTGGCGTATACTTAGTATAATGTATTATCCTGAATGTTATGCTGATCTTTTCATAACTATAATCATCCCTCTGCAGGGATAAGGGTTTCCCTTCAATCGAAGGGGTATAACTGCCAATGCCAATCTGGTTTAATGCGGATTGGCAGAGGTCAGTGTTTTTCAGCCAACGGAAGGCGACAGCATCTATCACCATCTCCTCTGTACGTAAAAACTAAATAAGTAGACAAATCACAAAAATGTTACCTCCATTATTAGAACTACAGACATACCTAGCTCACAAAAAGCCATCAAAAAGTACGTTTCCCTTAAAGTCTAGGGTAATTACAGATAGTGTAATTTCACAGTTGGAGTGCGGACTTAAACTGCATTCGTCAAAATGACGCGAAAAAAGCACAACGGTCTGTGTAATTTCGGTACTGGCTTTTCATTTGAACTTACAGTAAAAATAAAGTTTAATCCTTACGTTTCGAATTATACAAGGTACCTGTTTAAATAATACTTACTTACTTGACGACCTCCGTGACGTAATGGTTACCACGCCGGACCGCCACCCAGGAGGTCCAGGGTTCGAATCCCGGTCGGGTCATGATGAAAAAAGAACTTTTTCTGATTGGCCTCGGGTCTTGGATGTTTATCTATATTTGTTATAAAATATAGTATCGTTGAGTTAGTATCCCATAACACAATTTTCGAACTTTGGGGCTAGCTGCTTATTTATTTATTCATAATATATAGAAGACACCCAGAGACAAAAAGAGAAAAAAAATGTTATCGCATAAATGTTTGCCCCGTGAGTGGATGGAACCCGCACCCCCTTGTGCTGAAGGTAGAGTCACTCACTACCAATGCACCACCGGTCTGTCAACTACAAAAACTTCCACAAGAACTCAAAACCCTTTGTTCAAATAGACCTAATTACAAGCTCTTTAGAATCGTCAATTTTTTCCCTACTACCAGCCCCCTTACTATTGAAGAATTCGCTAGATCGCCATTGAACTGTTACTTTTAGGTACTTTTTGCAGCTAGACTAGCGCTAACTAAATACTAAACTCAATGAAATCGGATTGTATGCTAACCAAATAGTTAGTAAAGTATAAAATTTCAAAGGTATGAATTAGGATTGGCTGTTAATTTTGCATTTGGAATTATACAGAGTTGAAATTAAAATCGCGATTGCTATGCAGAGTAACTTAGCAGTTCAGACAGCAGACTCGTACTACAAATGTACCTATATATTGTGTATAAGGCTTAGTGGACCGACAGAAGTATCGTCTACCTCAGACTTAGTTTCGGTTCGATTCCGGCTAATCTGTAGATTTCGCTGACGCGAGAATTCCGCCGCGCGTATCCGTTTGTATCATCATTAAGAAAAGTGTTACAAATTAAAAAGTAGACTGCTTAATGCGAGATTTTTGGTCACATTCGACCCTCATTCCATGAATCAATTGCTTGATTGCTGAATCCCTCCGAAGTGTAGTTTACAAGCCAACCAAATTGCAAAAAAAACATATTGTCAATTTACCAGACGCGTGTAACATATCCAAATTAGCCGGGTTGCACTTCAAAATGTGAGCAAGTAAACCACATTTGATATGTAACACGCGTCTTATAATTTCGATAACATTAGAGAACGCGAACAAAAATTTTCATTAAATTTAATAATTCGTTTAAGGAACTGGCTGTTTGACAGCTTTTATTTTACTAATAGGATAAACTAACTAATAAGTACCAGCCCTTGTGTAATAAAGATAAAAAAGATATTCAGAGACTAGGCCCTCACAGCCACTCGCAGGTACTTTCTCTTGCCGTAGACAAGTGTACAAATAATATAGGAAATTAGTAGGATTAGAAACATACGCTTCAATTAATATGTATACAGTATTTCAAATCAATGAGTTGTATATCTATATATTTTTTTAATATCGTTTAATTGATGTAAAGATTGCAAATCGGATCGGCAAAGGTCTGGTGGCCGACCCTGAGCGCCGTTTAAGGAAAATCTATTAGCTGACTTCAATGCCAACCACTTTACTGTTTATTTAATGAAAATTTTTAAACCATAATTTAATTAATAGACACGTGTAAAATATTAGTGTGCAATTCCAGTTTCCAAACGGATGAACGAATTATCATTTTTTTATTTATCTCTAGCGAAACTCGCATGTGTCTCATCTCACGAAACGTCGTTTGCATGAGACACATGCAAGTTACTTTACCGTAGGGATTTCGGAAAATTCTTGTATGTATTATACATATCCACACTGCCAGTAAATGGATAGATTTCTCTGACTCAGACCTCCACCAATTGAACGGAGACCTGGGGCCAAGTCTGCTATTTTAAATTAGGCGACCAACTATTGCCTTACCATCAACACCCTATTGTCATTATATTTCTATAGTGCCAAATTTGGTATTCTGCTAAAAGTTAACTAGTATCTCAATGTATTGAGTATAGAATGTCGGTGGAATATGAACGGAATGGTCGACAGTTAAAATCTACCATGAACTACTTTTTCAGTTAAATCGCTTTTATGTGAAAGATACTACCGAAAAGATCAATAGTAGTTCGATACTGTGTCAACGAAATGATAATACCAAATGTCAAAAACTATTCAAGTGACACTCTATCGACACTATTGTTGCATTTGTATTTAGCAGACTTGGGCCATTGTATCCCTGCAGTGAAATGATTATGAGTTGATATGGTTCATAATTCCCGTTTACAGCACTTCTGCACGTGTCGTGTCAACATTATTATCGTTTTTATTTATAATTCCCGTGGGAAAAACAATAGAACGCGAAGTTTCCACTTGTTAAATAAATTAAAACATTGCCAGCCGTATAATTGGACGTAGTAATAGAAAAACAGGTTCCAGTCGTGTTAATGACACGTAAAATCGACATCCAGTTTTTAGTTATCTAACTAGTGTTTCTATCAGGCAGGTGTTTTTTAATGAACCGGCTTCGGACACCGGGCCATTAGCTCGTTGGCAAAAATAAAAGATATTATACTGGATTATAGAATGAGTTAGAATAAGACAGGTTATATTAGTCACTAGCGAAACTCACGCACAACTTTTCCGTGTATTCGCTTTCGCGTGGAAATTTTGGAAATTCTTGTATGTTAATAACATTTAAAGTACTCTTGAATCTATCTATATTGAAGTAGTTTAAAAGATAATACGTCGATATTCTGTGAGAAGGTACTTCCTCGGTCTAGCCCATTAGAAAATAATGCTTTACCCTTCTATTTTTAATTTTGTGTTTGTCTTAAGACTTATTTTTCCTATATTACCTATATTACCCCTCCACGCGGACAGACCTCCAGAATTCACAACAACCAGCATTTCTGTATTAATTTTTTTTTCACCTGCCAGTACGATAGTAAAAGCTTCTTTTTATTAAGACTAAGTAGATGACGTTGTGGAAATTCATAAAAAATTTAGTTTTGTTTTTGTATGCACTTTCGTCCGCGATGGTACATCCACTGTCCCTGTCTACATTTCGAGATGCGCTAACTAGCTGAGGAGCATTCACTTACTTGCCAGTTTTAAATCATTATCTACCGTTTACCAAGTACGATATATCGCAACTGAAAAGATCAATCTGTTAATCAATGAATTATACAGAAACTAGCTTTTCCCCGCGGCTTCGCTCGCGTTAATTTTATGACAGAGCACGTTTGACAACAAAACAACCCATAGCGCGACTTGTGGCGCCATCTGTTGGCCGATACAGCGCCCTCTATAGTATAAAAATTATTTTCCCATTGGAACGACATACTTTCACAGGATAAAAAGTAGCCAATGTTGGGCCTTGTACCCCGAACAATATATACGCAAATTTTCATAATGACGGCTGCTTAGTCAAACCGTGAAGGAATAACAAACAAACAAACAAACTCACTTTCTCATTTATAATATTAGTAAGGATTTGTAGAAAAATGTCGCTTCGAAACGTTTTTATACAAAATTGTATGAAAGCGACTCGCCATGTATGTAAATTATACTGAAGCGACACGCAGGCGCGACATAGGCATGTCGTACGTATGTATGCCGCGCCTTCACCGTACGCCGTTTGTGTATGTTTTACGCCTTAGATTAACATGAGATTTTTTTAAATAAGTAGGTACACTACGCAGCGTCACCTGGACCCAAATTAAGACTTAAACCTCCTTGTGTTAAGGGTCAACTAATTATAGTGATGGAAATTGTGACTATTCGAAAGAACTTGTAATCGTATTTTATTTATTTGAACTACAAACATGTTTACAAATGTTTTCTTAAAGGTAAGTACATTATTCTAAGTACATATAAGAAAACATATAGGTACTTACTTTGAATGAAAAAATTACTTTAACTTTACGTAGATTTTACTCAAAGTCATTTTGGCCATTTGAAACATGACCAACAAGTTTTGCCGGTACACATTATCGAAATCACAAAATAACTAATTATGATTTCTAGCTGGCTATTAGAAAATGCACAACATACTTCGCAAAAGTGCGGTTGGCGTGCACAGCTACCGTGCTTCGTTATTCCGAGTGGTAAGTGGTTGAACTAAGCCGACCAATCGCGGTAGTAGAACAGAAACATAAATAATATATATTTAATTATTATTTTTAAGTCATACCCTAGTCACAGATAATAATACTTACGGTAGGTACCCTAGTCATATGCTATTTTGCTCCCTAGTCTTTTTTTATGCCACAAAGTTGGCAAACAAGCATACGGCCCGCCTGATGGTAAGCATCACCGTAGCCTATGTGCGCTTGTAATACCGGGGGTATCACTCACGCGTTGCCAATCCTCCCAACCCCCCCAAGAGGAGCTCTGGAGACCTTACTCACCGTAGGAACACAACATGGCCGAGGCCAATGCTATTTGGCTACTTCTCTTCTTCTTCTTCTGTAAGGTGGAGGTCCTTCCCCAGACAGGCTGCTCCGATTTGAGCGGATTATCCGCTGTGCCCTAGGCCCTACCTCTCTTACTCTAGTCTCTCTTAGTCTATGCTATGATGCCTTATGTTTCAACTTGCTTTGAATCACATAAAATCCGTTCCAATATATTTGGCAGTAGATTTCCATAACAATTCAACGATTGTGTTTAAATTAGCTTGTTACCTTATTGTAGTAGCATAATATTGTGTGCTTCATCGCAATAAAGTGATTGGTAATCGATTCGTGTTTATTTCATGTCGATTTATGTTTTATATCAGAAGATTTTTTGGAGATTTTGCACCCAGTTTATTGGACAGACGTCGGCTTAACGCGCCTCCCGAAGCACGGAGAAGCTCAAGATGACAAAACCCATAGAACCATTTACCCATTGGTCCAGTGGGACAATTCACGTAACAAAAACCGACTTCACTTCGACTCAACGACACTCGCTGTCTCACTCATACCAAATAGGAATTGTACGGGACAGCGAGAGTCGTTGAATCGGACTAGAATCGGTTTTTGTTACGTGAATAAGGCCACTGGTCCGAGACGCAGACAAGTTTGGACGCGGACGAGCTTCACCCAACTAATTTATTAAACCGAAATGCTTCTGTTGCCACTACGCAACACAAACTGTGTCTTGTGGCGTGGCATCTCCAGTTTTAAGTCATAACCAGTGTACATGAACGAAGACAGTTGCTTTCGCGAGTTGGAAGTGGCAAATTAGACGTAAAGACATACCCAGCCGAACGCACTCGTATTATAGTGAAATGGTGCCGTCACCGCTGCGAAAACATAACTCTGGGCCCACTTTGACCCGCCCCGCTTGGCAGCTACTTTAAAATTATCTTTTTTATGATTTTTTAATGTTATATAGTAGACGAACAAGCAACGGGGATGGATAGAAGCTGGTTATCGAATTTGAACATCAGTAAGTAGTAAACTACTTTATACAAAATTGACCGATTTAGTACAGTAATCTCGGGCACGGAACAGTTTAGTTAGTGTAGTTTAACCGAGTTGCCCCTTAGGTCGTATTTAGATGTTAAACTGGTTGACAGGATTAAAAACTAAACAAAATGACAAAAAAGGCCGTAACCGGTTTTCTTTCGCCATTTCTTCTTAGCGGTTGCCATTTTGCTTGTGTCCGAAATGGTGGTAGTATATAACGTAGTTTATTTTCTTTATTTAAACAAGTTGTAAATGACAAGAAAAAGTGCCTGTGAAGGTCTAATTTCTGAAATAAACGATTTCATTTCATTTCATTTCAAAAACACAACGCTAAGCCCATTGACAGCTTCGGAACGGGTCCGGCGACGGACGAAGTCGCGGGCAAAAAAGCTAGTAGGTACATTAAATAAAACTTCCTCTTGATTCACTCTAACACTGAAAGCTACATTAAAATCCGTTGTTTGCTAAACAAACAGACATCGGAAGCGACTTTATTTTATATTACTTATGTAAAAATGATGATGAGCAAGTGACCTGGTGGAAAGGACCACCAGGCAAACGAAGCAAAGGAAGACCTTTGGCACGCTGGGAGGATGACATCATACGAATAGCTGCCACAAACTAGAGTTTGGTGGCACAAGATAGAGACAAGTGGGCATCTTTGCAGGAGGCCTTTACCCAAACCGGGGTTCTTGCAAACTTAATGAGATAAGTTTAAATATAGAAAAAGATTTTTTTAATTTTAACGCAGAGTTATAAATAATTAAATTACTAAGGGCCGATTTTTCAATGCTCAGATAAAACGGCTACTTAATAACTAACTTAATAACTATTCGATGAATAAATTTACCAGACAGTTAAACGGCCTAATATCAACGACTCAAACGTCAAATTAACTGTTGAATAAGCTAATATCTGGCCGTCGAACGGGCAGATAAATTTATTCCTCAGATAAGCCGTTTACTAGTCAAATAAGGCCTATCTGACGATTGAAAAATTCATTTTTACGCTATTCATCGAATAAACCTTATTTGATGGTTTATCTGAGCATTGAAAAATCGGCCGTAAACTAATAAAAAATGTTTTGATAAACTTAAACTTTGTAATTAGGTACTTGTAAAAGCAAGAAAAAAATGGCATTTTTTTATTTTTTTTTTATTTATGTAAAAATTATTAACTGGCTAATCGGCATTTCAAGCCTTACTTAACTTAGGACCAGACGGCGCTATGTGAATCGTGTGGTACCTATGTAAGCATTACCGTTCACAATACCACATGGAAATCGTTCGTGCGTTGCTAAAATGCTAACCATGCGATGCAAAGATGATTTGTCATAGTGTCTAACAATTAAACTATTTTCATCTGATCCCCCATACCACAAGGCTGATAGCCCAGGTGGTGCGTTGGTAGTGATCCGTCTTTCGCCCCAGAGGACGCAGGTTTGATTCCCGCGGCCAAACATTTCTGTGATTGTATTTATGTTTGTTCTCGAGTCTAGGTGTTGAAAAGTATATATCTATACTAATACTATACTAATATATAAAGCTGAAGAGTTTGTTTGAACGCGCTAATCTCAGAAACTACTGGTTCGAATTGAAAAATTATTTTTGCGTTGGATAGTCCATTTGTCGAGGAAGGCTTAGCTATATAACATTACGCTGCCAATAGGAGCGAAGCATCAGTGAAAAATGTTGCAAAAACTGGGAAAATTATATCGCGATAGTGTTTTCGACAACCACGCGAACGAAGTCGCGTATCCGTTGTCTGGTAACCTTATCACAAGCAGATTATGCCTAACTTACTCAGACTGCTTCACATGGTTTCATTATTAATTATGATTTTCCATCATTTCAGTAATCCATCGTAAAAACATTGCAAAAATAGTCCTACCTCGTGGCCCTACTAATAGGGCAAAATAGTAAGGACCACGAAAAAACGTATGATTTAATGTAAGTTTAAAATTGTATTCAACTCGGCTACTGTAATGGTTTCAAACGATTTACATTTTTCAATTAATATTTTCCATAAAACAATACGGAGAATGGAGAAACTGACAACCGGAATAACGAGACAGTGTAATAAAATTGAGAATTATTTAAATACGCATTGTCCTGTCGTCTGGTCGACATCCAGGAAATTAAAGTTCCGTATTTTTCGCGGCCATGTTCCGCGGCTCAACTGGCGTCGACGCAGAAAGTCAATAGGATAGCTTTTAACTAGTTTCACAACCCTTGTTTTTTATTTATTAGAATAATTTTAGATTAACAGTTTTTTATTTTAATGTTACAGATGTAGGTACTTAAAGGTATGTTTGACTAGATTCTTTGATACCAAATTACGCTCCAAGCTGTCTTTTTAATTAATTAATTAACTTTTTAAATAGTTTTGAGTAATTCACCTTAATAACTTGTCGAAATTTGTAAAAACGTAAAATCGTCATATTTTTGTATTTTTCGAGTTTCATTTGAAATACAAATAATTCAAATCACAAAAAAAAATATTTATCCGCATCTCCTACTGTTTTTCTAAAAGATTTTTGAACGTAAATAGGTACCAACCTAATGGAATATTAAAACAAAAAAAATTACAGAATTTAACCGTCAAAAGCGAACTCGTATTCGTTCACCGAAACCGTTCTGAATTCAAACAACGGCTCGAGTGTCCTTCCCCGGAATGGGCGCGGAAATTTTTGTTATCTTTTCGTGTTCCCCGAACAGATTTTAAATTGAGAACACAAATGTTTGGAGCGCTATGATGTTGCTTTATTAATACTGTGTTTGAAGACTAGTGGATTACCGCGGTTTTAACCGAGCACTTCTGCTGTTCCCTTTGCGAGATAATTTCCGCAATAATATTATCGACCCTTCGGGGATGACTTGTCGTAAAAGCCATTTTGGCCAAAATGACCTTTGAATGCAGTATTACTCAGCTTTCGAACAGTATATTTAAAATTTTGATATTCGCAAAAAAAAGTCTTTTACTACCCAGAAATTTGAGTTGCCTAAACTTCATTTATTTCAGAATAATGTTGTAGATAACATTTTAATCATTAATCGTATGTCGCAAAGGACACAATTTCACATCCCATGGCTAATACACCTTTTTTCTATAAATAAAGCAGGTTACTTGTTTTATACTACAAAAATAAAGGCCTGAAATTTTGCGTCTTCTGCCGTAAAAGCATTCAATAGCATTAAAAAATCTTACATTTAAGTAGTAAAAGACTGGGTTTTGTATTAAAAATGTAACTTTATTGTTATAAAAGCCCAAATGTGTAACAAAAATAATAGAAAAAATCAACCTTTTGTTGTAATAGTAAGGCAAAATTACCTTCGAAGTACGAACATACAAAAATAAAACAATTAAATCAAATTTTTGTATTAAATTAGTCTCTGCCTACCTCGTCAAAGAGACAGGCGTGAGCTGTATAATATCAATCAGTAATTAGTATGTAATAGTTGGTATTATTATATAATACTTGGTATTATTAACAAAAATATACCTAATTTCTTAATTTTTAAGAATGTACCCAAAAGAAAAGTTACATAAAACGTTAGTAAACAGTATTACAAAATTATACTCAAAACAAAACTATTACTAGGGTCTCAGCTAGTTCCAGCCATCCATACATACCTCAAGTATTTGCACATACATAACTATTATTAAAAATGTCTGTCGTCACTGTCTGTAAGCTGTCTATGCCTACCCGTGTCTTGCTGTATTGTATTGCAAATAAAGCATTATATCTATTTATATTTCTCTCGGTGTTATTAAGTTGGTGATTGTAACTGTAAATGACGTAGAATGTAAGATGATAAATCAATAAATTGTGCAGAGAGCAGCATTTTATCGCCGCAGAGTCGTGTCGTCGCCACCATAATCGCCAATGATAAGAGCTCATTGTTTTATAATACGTTTCGATTTACGCGACCACTCTCGTGAATCGATTGATTTTTGACAATCGAATTGGAAATATTCATTTAAAAAGAATCGATTACCAACATCGATTTGATTGCATAATTACAATCTACTTCGAGAAAACGCTACATGAAGTTTCATACATTAAGAAAAAGGCATGAGTTATATTGTTTAGCAGTTTTATCTCGATGGAAAAACGATTTTTTCTTGATTTAATTCCATCTAGTTTGCATTCCTTTATTGTGATAGGTATGTCATACCTATATCTGCTAAAATGTTTTGTTTTTTATTTAAAAATGCAGGAACTTTTTTTATTAAGTAATAAGTTTCCTTGTTTGAGTTTACAGAATGTTGTTTGTAATAAAACCTTTTAAATGTTTATTTCTCCAAAGTTAATAATAAATAGGTAAAACTATTTGCCACCAACATTTACTGTACATATTTCAAGTGCTCACAACACTTTTACAAAGGAATCCCATCAATATTTTGTTACAAAACTGTTTGTAAAAAAAACAAAATTTCTATACTCTCAGAAATGCTAGTCACTATAAATGCAAGAAAAGTCATCATCCGACAGGCAAGATGGCCGCCATTTTTTGTCTATTCGCTAACGGCTGAGCAATGTTTAGAACCAGTTCTTACGTTTCATACACTAACCTTGTCATTAGGCTCGCCAAGTAATTTTTTTTTTGCTGCAATACAGACCTAACTCCATCACTTTAACTTTGTATTTACTACTTTAAAACATCACACTAAAGTTGAAAATGTAAGCGTTTTGTATAGTACACAGTTTGAAAATGGAATTTTCGTCACAGCAACGCGTCCCCTCTACCACAGAAAATGCTCTATGATAGCGAGAGAAAGTTTTTTTTATTATTTTTATTGTTGGCAATTTACCACGTTTATTTTGTAATGCGTAACTTTGAATTCAAAAAAAGTTTTGAAACGCACACATTAATTTAAATTCAATCGTTTTAACCAGAACATATTAACTGCCTGTATTTTTTATTGTTAAAAAGAAAAATACAAATATGACAATAACAAATAATTAGGCATATTTAAACAATTTTCAAATTATTAAAGAGAAGACTTTAAAATCTTTTTATATTCTTAATACACACAGGCAGAAAACAAGTACAATGAACATAGACAAGTATACAAACATGTGTGTGTAGTTACAACAAGGCGGCCGGGCCGTATTGCTGAAAGCGGCCTAAAAAACACACTTTTTTTATACAATATCAATTAAATCTTGACTTCCAGCACTGTACAATTTCAAAAAGAAAAAAAAGTTTTTTCTCGATCGATTTACATTAAATTCAAACGTGTTTTCTACGCTCTTTCTACGTATACTTAACTTGGAATATGTGTTACACTTCGTCAGTAAATTGCTTTACTTGGCTTTAACGGGAATATTAGTAATAGCCTGTAATGGGTCTTCCATTATGTCGCAGTATTACCAGTAGTCGATATTTGCTATTCACGAGGAACTCGTGTTGTTAATGTAAACCTATAAACTTCATGTGTTATTAATGAACTCAAAATATATTTCACAATACTTATATAAGACGATCTCTAAAAGGGTTATTTAATACAGGCTTGTACTGTTAATATTAAAGCTTTAGAGCCATGGAATTTAAGATATTATGGATTTGCTCTTCGAAATATTTTGTCTCGAAAACACGATTAAGTACTTATAGTTTCCTCGATAGAAAAAAAAAAGTTGCCTACCCAAAATTACACCACTGGTAATAAAAATCTGTCAAATAAGAAACGTCAAAATCATATAGAAACTGTCAATATATTTCACGATTAAGCTACAGTGCTACAATGGTATTACAACTTCCGTTCATATTGTATGTCACTTTTCGACAGTTCGCCTTTCGTTCGAAAATATGCCACAGTAACGCCCTCTTACAAACGTCACTCACGTTCATAACTATCATTGTAGCACTGTATTCGGGAGTGTTGAAAGTTTGAAACCAGTCCGTCTATTGACAGGACTGTCTATGTCATAGAGCAAAAATTACGCGCGCATTCTCTAGTACGTGAACCAATGTGGTTGTAGTTAGAAAAACACGTTTAATACCCTCCTACACTAGTCCCTTATTAAAAAGCAATAATGGATCCGTGAGAAACGAAACTCATAGTTAAATAACACAGACGGCGGGAGCCGCGAATTCAATGTAAAGATCAAGACCCCTTATTACATCGTATCGTAAGAAAATGAAATGACAGACGCGCGCCATTTACAACTACACAAATGATACGTTAGCCAAACGAAAACGGACCTAATGCTTCAAATAATTAGAGCGTTAGCGTGTATCAAATTATAATGTTTTATTTTAGAACGCTTGGAAATGTCAAACCTTAACCTCAAAACCGTGACGGTTGACGGCATTTTAGCGGCCATTTTATGCGTTCGGAAATACTCGGGAATGATCGACGCGTGTTCGGAGTTCAAGGCGTGTTCGAAATTAAGATCTTTAACAACATGTTGACATTTACTGAACTATTGAACGACTCCTATCATGTCTAATCATGAAACCTATTTTAATTTACTATTATTTCTCTACTATTTTGGTTTGCGTGTATCCCGCTTTCCCATGAGTATCAATTTCGGAAAATCCTTTCTTATCGGATACCTACATCATACAAAGTACCCTTCAAGTTTCTACGATCAGCGGCTTAGGCTATTGCTTTGATCCATCAGTTGGCAAACAAGCATGCAACCCGCCTGATGGTAAGCATCACCGTGGCCTATAGACGCTTAAAATACCGAGGGTATCACTCACGCCTTGCCAATCCTCCCAACTCCCCCAAGTAGAGCTAGTCAAACGGCCCATGGCCCGTTCGAAATGAAAACGCCTCTGGAGACCTTACTCACCGTAGTCATACAGGACAAATTATTTTATACGTAACCCAATTCGGATTTGAACCCTTGGAAATAGCCCAATTACTAGCCCAACCACTGAACCTAACCATTCCATGTTTAATCATTAACTAGTATTTTAGTCGTTTCGTGACAAACACCAATATGGACGGTTGGAAATGTCACACAAGTGGAGGTGCAAGCCCCAAATTGCGCGCCGATAATGTTACTATGTCGCTGTGAAATTATTAAAATTGTACTTTTTTACGAAGTCACATAGCGGTATACCTAGTCGAAATATAACATGCTAGCGCTTCGCAAGGTTTTTACAGGTCCTGCAGATTCAGCGCGACTCGACTAAATGACCTAATTAGCAAAGGTTAATGATTGGTAGATATGATGATGATGATTCAGAAGACAAGTAGGTAGATAATAGTGATGTATTAAGCTAGAGTGAAAAAAAATTTGCCTATCTATGGTACCTAATTGTAAAGGATGAAGGGCGAAAAGTGACACACAAGAACTCAATGTAAAAAATGTCACAAAAGGCCATGCACAATGAAAATACAAGACAAGAAATACAATAATTGACTTATTAATTATATCATAATATAAAAAATGCTAATGTGTACTTTATCAACAAGTATTTACTTCCAAACTGGGGCCCGATTCTACTAACACAAACGCACCAATGGACTCTCAATAGTGTCTCAATCGTGTCTTAAAAGAATGCCGATAGTGTATTTGTGGAATAGTTTTTGACATTTGTTATGGTCTTAAACAATAAGTTAAACATTATGTTATTGTTTAAGCCCATAACAAATGTCAAAAACTATTCCACTGTTATACTATCGGCATTCTTTTGAGACACGATTGAGACACCATTGAGAGTCTATTGGTGCATTTGTGTTAGTAGAATCGGGCCCCTGATGTAATGTCAAATCGCGTCAAGTCCGTAAAGGCCTTGATCGACGAGCGAGTAAAACCACGGTTTTATGGCTCGGCGGCGGTAAAGCTCGCCGGTGTATCACTGCAAAACCGCGGTTTTAAACACCGACGAGCCTGGCTCGTGGCTCGTCATGTTTGCTATATTTTTTACTTGGCTGGTCATGTAAAAAGATGGCCAGATAACACAAGTCCTTTCAATACTTCCTACTCGACTATCTTCTTTCTGATTAAATTCGTTGTGAGTTCCAAGACAGCTGTAGTATTCTCCCCCGGGACGTCAATAAGCTTCATTGCTTATTGTCAATCTGAGGTCGCCGTTGTTGATCCTGGCTACACAGGAGACACATTGGTGTGTGGTGGGCTTGTCCCGAAACGAGATAACACTGCTTCAAACTCGGATCTCTCATTCAGGCGCGACTGTTATGCTCGCTAGTCGATCAGCACTAACGAACCGCGAGTAAAACCGTCGTTATTTAAAACCGCGGTATAGTCTCGTGCCTCGTACGTCGCTCAGGGCCTTAACAGTAATGTCGAATCAAAAACAATTGAAACCCTGTAAATAATAAAGTAGGGCGAAGGTAAACGAACTAATTGAAACTAAACGGTTTCACAAAACCGAAATAGATTACATGGAAACATGAAAATTCAAGTTAAACCCTATGTAAAATATCGATCGGGGTACAAAAATGTCCAAACGGCATTTTAATATTTCAAAGCGGGCGATTCGGTAAATCGATAGTGGACACATGCAATCGTCTTTGTCTTTTTACCCTATGATTATTAAATTGGGGTTAGAGAGGGTTAAAAAAATATTTTTTTTGTACAAATCCATCGGTGTGTATATTTCTTTCAATAATTACTACTCTGTCTTATATCTTTCGACTTACGTTTGCAACGACTTGAATAATTAAATAATAATCTATCTATATAAACATAAAATGCTTTCTGCTGAATGACAGACAGACTGATCATACAAACCGTTACCTTAAACCGTTGATCGTAGAGACTACGTATGACGTAGGTATCCGATCCGATAAGAAAGAATTTTCCAACATTCAAAATTCCCAATGGAGAGTAGTGGGATACAGGCAAGCGAGAGAGAGAGAGACGCTGTGCCCTAAGAGAGGTCTCTTGAGGTAGGGCACAGCGGATAATCCGCTCAAATCGGAGCAGCCCGTCTGGGGAAGGACCTCCACCTTACAGAAGATCGTAGTCAAATAGCATTGGACTCGGCCATGTTGTGTTCAGCAGTTGAGTATTATAATTATAATATTATAATATATAGGGACAATTCATACAGATTGAGCTAGCCCCAAAGTAAGTTCGAAACTTGTGTTTTGGGATACTAACTCAACGATATTATATTTTATAACAAATACATATATAGATAAACATCCAAGACCCGAGGCCAGTCAGAAAAAGTTCGTTTTTCATCATGACCCGACCGGGGATCGAACCCGGGACCTTCTGGGTGGCGGTCTGGCGTGGTAACCATTACGCCACGGTGGTCTCCAAAGCATGCCAGAGCTCTACTTGGGGGGGGATGGGAGTGATAGTCCCGGTATTGCAAGCGTCTATAGGCTACGGCGACGGATTACCACCAGGCCGGCCGTATGCTTGTTTGCCACCTTTGCGGTATAAAAAAAACGAAATTGCGCGAGTTTCGCTAGTCTATAGTGTAAAATGCTTTGTCCTGAATGACTGACTGGCGAATCAACCCACAGACTGACAACTGATCGTAGAGATCTGCAGGGTTACCACCATCTCTTATTCCCATTCAATTCAGGACCTAAACAGAATAGAATCGTTATTTCGTACCACCATGTATTCTAAACGACTCGGTTTAGGTGACAGCGATTCAGCAGATATTATTCATTCATATTGTATGAACTTTCGTACCACCATGTCTTTCCACGACCTAAATTGAAAGGATTTATCTGTCAAAAGAGCTGTCAACCTAAACTAAATCAAGGACTGTCAAGGAGGATAGAGTGGCAACTCCGGGGTGAAATCGTCATGTATGGAAGGTGCTGCCATGCACTGGCTGAGATATGAACTAAAATTTCAACTATATACCTTTATACATAGTATGTATACGCTACCCTTATATATATTTCTTTGTTAGCGCCCCAAAGACATCCCCCAACCGACGGAATATACAAAATTTTGAGTATTTAAGTATCCAATTTATATTTTATTTACATTTAAGTAAATAAATAACTAATAAAATAAATAACGTCAATGGTATCAAATGGTCCGCGGTCCATCAGACGCCATGTGAAGTTGGAAAATGGCCATCGCTTTTTTTAAATTTTAGTTCACCCGCCAGCCGCCAAATGTCGCTGTTGCCAATGAAAATTGACGGTAATATCCAATGAGATTTTATATATTTTATGACAAGAGAAGTAACGTCATACAAAGCATTCGTAAAAAACCGCAACCACTTTAGAGTGTTAAAGACGTAGCTTTGAAACCGATACATATTCCGAGCATATGCCAAAGTAAAATATGTTTGTCTCTTTTTTTCTAGAGTCAAACTAATTATGTCAAAATGAGACAAAAGCATTACTCCCAGAAAAATGGTCAGAGTTGCCAGCTCATGAATAATTTTCCCATTGAATGAATGATATGAGTCTTTTTTTTTTTTAAAAAGTTTTTATACCATATTATTGTTTCTTAGGTGACAGAAGAATTAAAGATAGGAAGAAATAAATATATAGATGCGTAAATATTGGTACATACATATTATATTTCAAGAATGAATCATGGCGGAATGGAGAAGTTTCCATTTTTTAGTCATTGATGAATCTAACCGATGCAGACCTACTACTATTATCTATTCTGTGCTACTACTAACTTTTAACAGAGATTTTTTTTTGTTTTCTTCACCCATTCTGGGTAGGCAAAGGGAACTATGCCCATACAGCCCATACAGCCAAGTCTTCAGTAGATTTTTTTTATTGTTAAGAAATGAAAATGAAATTTAAATAAAATAAAATAATAAATTTAAATAATTTGAATAAAATACAACATAAAACAAAAAAAACTATTGTACTCAATCGAACATTTGATAATTGCAGAAACAATTTAAATTAAACACCGTTACCACAATGAAAAAGATGAAATTGTTACTTCACTGTCATAGTAATAATATCATTATGTCAAATGTCAGTTAAAAGCCATATCAAAAAGAGGAAAATGATTTGTTTTTTCTTGTCTTGACGTGCGTAGCACTAGCGATTGATTTTAGTATCAATCAATTCTAAGTAAATAATTAATTCTAGTTTGAGCCTGGTTGTAGGTTTACTTCTACTGTGTTACTAATAATGATACATAAAGGCGTATGAGTTCATTGACTAAACTCCTAACATTTGGGAAACTTAAAATCGTTTTTACTGGCAACACTGTTGGCAAAAACAATGCGTAATTTATTAATTTCGATTTTAATACTATTTTGGTATAATTTTAACATAATTAAGCATTCTTATTTGTGAAAAGTGATACCACTTGCTTTGTTATTAGTTTGGGATCACGACATACATGTTTTAACAGTGCATTTAACCATTTTTGTGATATTATTGTGAGATACGCATTCACTGAACGTCAAACTACGACTAAGTCGGAAGAAATTCAACTAAGGCTGTGGCCTCAGTCGACGTGGCAGCGGGTATGTGTCAAACATTACGAATCTATAGTAAATAACAGATCACTGGTAATATCTATCAAATTTCTATCTAAATATGGCTACTTGGTGCGAATTGTTTTATATAATTTAATAATTATAAGAAACGAATAAATAAATAAGAAAGTAAAGAAAAAGACCACACAAAATGTATTGTTGTAACATTTATATAAATTACATTTATTGTTATGAACATTAACATTATAAAAAAATGTTATGATGTGATATGATATTCATCAATAATGTTATGCTAGTTAACAATAGTAGTAAATATTAAATTATAGAAATTAATATATTTTTTATATCTCATAATCTCCTCTACTAAATTCCTAAAAAATACCAAATTTCTCCCTCGATAAATTGGCTTTTTCTATTGAGACAGCACACAACGCCCTGCGTGCTGCATCTTATTTCAACGTCGGTTCACCATCACCACAGAATTCAAATCACCACACCACGTCTCCGCCTGTCACGCGTTGTTCTGCGTCTAGGAGTTAGATGCTGAGGCGTAGCTGCTACGGTCGCAGATGGAAAATGACGAGGCGTAAATTTATTTAAATTCGTAAAACGCGATTTCACTTCACAAGATTGACTTGACATTTGTGTCAGTCCGATCCGACAGGGTGCGTTTTGAACATGTGATATTTAATTTTCGTTAAATACTTTTTTTACGCAAAGTAACCCCGTTTAATCTGTCTATCTATAATCTATAAAAAATCTGTGTTTTTCGTTTGAATATAGATTAATATACATCTTAAACAATTTTAAAATAGATAAATAATAAAATTAAGTTGTTTTAAAAAACCGGTAATGACCAAAACGAATTATGGTTTGTTTTGAACGCACCGCTGCAACTAATCAGCGACAATTTTCATTTGTTCATCCGACGAAATGAGATCCTGTTTATGAGAGATGGTGGTACGAAATAATGCGATTACGTTTAGGTACCTAAACGGAACCAATTCAAAACGTGAGTAGTTAGGTAAAAGATGATGGTAACCCCCCTGGGAGGCTACTACGAAACGTAAATCCGAAATTTCGGCCGAAGTATCGGAAGAATTTTATCCGTGAAATACAAGGTATTTCATGGTTATTTTAGTAATTCCTTGAATTCTATCCATGAAATACCTTGTACTTTATGGTTATTTTAGTAGTTCATTGAATTATAATCATGAAATAACTTGTATTTCACGGTTAAAATTCATCCGATACTGAAACTTTTAGGGCGTGTTCTTTGTAAACGAAGTTACGAGGGTTTCCCAAATAAAATGCTTTGTTCTGAACGACTGTCAGACGGATCAACGCATAGTCTAAACCGCTGATCGTAGAGATCTGAATTTTGGAGAGTGTGGCCTTTGATACGTTTACAATAACGTCAATAACACTGTAATGTTATGTTACAGATTGATGTGTCACGCTCGTCTGTAATGTTTTAGTGTGAAATTGATTCAAGGGATCCATCAAACATTTTCTTTAACGTTTATTTGTAGCCATTATTTTGTTTTGTCTAGTACCTATAATAAGAATTGAATATAAACATTATATTGCTTTTAAAAAAGTAGGTACGGTGGCCTCGAAGATAGGAGGACCATTACAAATTTTTTTTTTAAACTTGGATGTTGCAACCAAAACTCCAAAACTCATCCTAACGATGGTCCTGCTATCCTCGAGCCGACTGAACATGATAAAATAAAATAGAACACAGAGTAATTTAATAATTATATTTTTTCTTCATTCCTTCGGCCATTCGTTATTTTTGAATACAAACAATCCGAAACATCTTATTATCACACAATGCAAGGCCAAGTGACAATCGTTCGTTTCTTACAACGACATTGGCAAATCGCAAATCATATTAAGGCTATGTCCTGCTTAGGCTAATAAATGGGCGGCTGATTGTTTTCCATCAATATAGCCCACGGTGAGTTAGGTCTCCAGAGCTCCACTTTTTACAGGGTCGGCGACGCGCGAGTGTTGTCCCGGTATCGTATGTGACAGGCCGTGTGCTTGGTTGCCACCTTGGTGGTATAAAAAAAGCCTAGGGTTTTGCGTCCACTGACACCACGAAAGATTGGCACCACGGGCACGGTGACAATGGCGTAAGGGCTCTTTTTTAATGGTGATTATTTCTTGCGCACAAAAATTCAAATCTTTCCTCTATATAATATTAGTATGGATTAGAAGGTAGGTACATGAGATATCATTGCCCTTGACTATGAACTTTGATCTAATCATCAATATAATAGTCATACAGATTAATCCAGATCAATATAATAATACATATGTCTTCACTTACTAGTATAAAGTTTAGCCTATCAATTTTTTTATCCCGTAAACGGAAATAATACTAATGTTAAGCTTTAGTTTCCTAAGATACCGGCGCCGTTATATAGCGGTAATTCAAGAGAGGTAGGGCACAGCGGATAATCCGCTCAAATCGGAACAGCCCGTCTGGGGAAGAACCTCCACCTTACATAAGATCGTATTAGCCAAATAGCATTTGTCTCGGCCATGCTGTGTTCCTACGGTGAGTAAGGTCTCCAGAGCTCCATTTGTGGGTGTTGGGAGGGAGGGTTGGCAACGCGTGAGTGATACCCCCGGTATTACAAGCGTCTATAGGCTATGGTGATGCTTACCATCAGACGGGCCGTGTGCTTGTTTGCCACCTTTGTAGTATTAAAAAAAGAAATATTACGGACTGCTATCATAGTCAACCAGAGCTACCGTAAATACGGCCGACTTCTCCGTCAGTAATATTACTGCCGCTATATGACGGTGCCGGTATCCTTCACATCAGTTAAGATGAGGTGTGTTATATCACAACAGATGGATATAGGTATCATATCATCATCATCATCATCTCATCCACAAGAAGTCCACTGCTGAACATAAGCTTCCCCCAAACGGCTCCAATGCGGCTATGCGACCATACATTTAGTTAGGTTAGAATTTACAAACTTTAATTTCGTCGTGGTTTGGTAAGGTAATAAAATGTCATTACGTAATTAATACAGGAAAAAGTTAAATTTTTGATTAACATTAAAGGGTTTTGGAAGGAAAATAAATACCGCATGATAAAAATACAATTAGTAATTAGCAAATATGTGGCTATACATTTAATACTTAAATAATGCTAACAGCTCAAACATATGTGTTGACCACTTCCATGTTTGCCGACGAATTTACTTTTCGATTTGCGTTTTAGACGTCTACATTAGAATGAATAATAATATTAGACGGAGTAGGAAGTATTGAAAGACTAGACCGCTACTTTTAAATTCATTGTGTTCCAAGATATCTGTAGTTACTCCCACGTGACGTCAATAAGCTTCACTGCTTATTGTCAATCTGCGGTCGCCGTTGTCCTGTCTTTTAAGAAGACACAACGGTGGGGGATGTGTGGTAGGCTTAATCCCGATGGTCAATCTGTGGTCGCCGTTATTAATCCTGGCTTTACAGGAGAATAACGGTGGGCTTGTCCCGATGCCATATCAGCGGAATATTATTACCTTAAAATATGTACCTACGTTTGTAACAATTAAAATTTGGTCAAATTTTACATCCTCAACAAGTACATACATTTATCTAATTAAACCGACACACGCATTTATTATGAATAAGTCATTGATCATTGAGGAAAACCAGCAAATTTTGTATTCAAAAAATTACCAATTAACCAAAATATGACTTCAATCATACAAATAAGGTAAAAATTTTAGTTTTTGTTGTTTGTTTTGGAGGAAAAGCAATTGTGGACGTACTCGTAGAATAAGAAAATTCGAATGAGTTGACAATGAGAAATTACATATTTTTACAAGTTTCACAGATTTGTGAACTACAAAGATTATTTAAATAAGTATTTTACAATCTCTTTCAAATCGTCATATTTTTTGTATTTGTTTGTCCAGGAAGCGTGATCTACGTCACGTATCTTAAGCGATTTTTACATAAAAAATTTACTACAACACAAATTGAAATTTTAAAACTTATTCCATGAAAAATTCATTACTGTTTTACTAGGACAACATAGGTAGTGAGGAAAACCGCATGATAAAAAATTTGCATTTTCTAAAGACTTGTTAGTAGTGACATAAGAAAGGTCTAGACTAGATTGATCAAGTATCAGGCATACATAATGCTATTGTTGAAGGTTGAAGGGCTACGTACTCGACGGTTGAAATATAATTTTGTATGGAGATTTAGTTTATATTTTTGATAAGAGATGGCGCCACAGGAAAAAATAGATCACGCTACGGTTTACTTTCGGATTTTCTTTATATAGGTATATATTGTTTGGATTTTCTTTGGGTCTCAAAAGGTGGGTGTCTGTCATTTCTAATAATCTAATATCTCTTTTTTTCGTTGTTAGTTTGACTGCTACAGCAATAATTTAAAGTGTTTATCTTTAAAAATCATTTTTGGAATCTTCCTGTTTGTTACTCGATGGTTTTTTTTAACGTCTTCTCTCTTGTTAATCTTTTCTACTTCGCCCTATTACCTATTCGTCATCTCGACCGTAACATTCCTTCTCCACATGCCATCCTTCACACACTCAATCCATCTTTTCCCTTTACTCCTCCAACATTAATGTCCAATACTTTTCTGACGATACCTATTAAGACAGGAGGCAGCGGATAATTAATCCGCTCAAATCGGAGCAGCCCGTCTGCGGATGGACCTCCTTACAGAAGATCGTAGCCAAATAGCACTGGTCTCAGCCATGCTGTGTTCCTACGGTGAGTAAGGTCTCCAGAGCTCCACCTTTACAGGGTCGGCAACGCGCGAGTGATACGCCCGGTATTGCAAGCGTCTATAAGCTACGGTAACTGCTTACCATCATGCGGGCCATATGCTTGTTTGCCACTTTAGTGGTATAAAAAATCCCTTGTTCCTCATAACACGCCCATACCAATCTACTCATCTTTAATAAAAGTAGGTATAATCACGTAACTGTCACGTAATCACGAACCAAAATGCATTATCAACTGACTGGCTAGGCGAACCTAGATATAGCCGTAGTTTGATAGCCCCGAAGGCCAATGGTCTTACTCTTACTACGACCAAGGGAACCCGCCACAAAACCGCTCATGTCATATTTAAGATACAAAAATATCCTAGCAAGTTCGTCAACCCAAAAAACTTAACAAGCAAACGATTGTAGTCTCATATAAAGTATATAAACAAGAAAATAGAGGTCATATTCCCATGCTATGAATTCTTTTACAGCTAAGTTTGCGATATACACATTCGCGTTACTACATGCACAATGCAGCAATGCACTTCACTAGTGGCTAACTTCACTTCGCTCAATCAAGTTCATAGATTAAGACTGGCGTTTCGTAGACTGACAATAATTATATGTATCATGATATACTCACCTAAAATAATCGCAGTATCTTGCCATATGCACTATCAATGTTCAGATGCTGTACCAAATAAGTTCACTATGATTACATTAACCTATTTTGCACTATAAAAATCACAAAATTCCTTAGTTTTGTACGGAGAAGGCACTATGTCTATGATCACAAAATTGAGCAGTAAAAAAAATCACTTTCTGAACTGACTGTTCGTTATTCGAATGTGTACCGAAGGGTGAATTCGGCTGTTTTCGGCCGACATTCGTGGCGTTTCGCTTTTCCGTGTGCGGGCCGCTAGTTGGGGCGGCTCGCGCGCAACTGATCACTGTCGTAGGTTAAGTTTGGAAAAAAACTCTAGTTCAACTTTCCGCGTTACGGGCGGCCGCTTTGCCGCGCCAAAAACACGCCACATTTTCATTTCACTGTATGGAACAGAAAATAGTCCACATTGTTATGACAGCTACGCACCGGGAGCGCAGGTGGCGCCACAGTCGCGAAAAAATGCACACCGTTAACCAAATAAACTTGCGACGCGCGTAAACACAACAATTTTACTGAATGCCACTTTTCATTATATTATTTCGCTATGCACCGGCGACGTCACAGAAATAGCGCGCGGGGAATCTTCTGTCTCACTCGCGCTATAGGTTTTCACGTCTAAATTGTAACATTGGGAGTAATTGTCATGTTTTTGTTTTGGTGTTTTTAGGTTAGTTCGAGTTGAGCGCTGCGTCGGCGGGACGCGGGTGCATAGATCGGTGCATACATGCACGGAACTGCAGTTGCACTGAGCCTAGATGACATTCACAGGGGCTTAAACCGAACTTCGACGGATGCCGCGTCAATAAACTGCCCGCCGCCACGAGAAACGAGCAGGCCGTCACTTCATATCACTTACTGAGAAATCATGCGATTTTTTAAACTGACATTCAAGATACAATGATTCAAAACAAGGGAGTTTTAAGCACTGTCTATCATCAACTACACAGTTATAAATTATTTGTGTAATTAATCAACTCTTTATGTTAGCTTTTCGGAAACAAAAGCAATGATATTGATTATAATTTATAGACAAAGGCTACAGATTACCACTAGGGCCAAATCATCGAGTATGTACCTATCCCTTTTGGGCCAAACTTACTCTGAGTTTAGGCGGGCCAATAAAGTTTCCTATTAATTACCTTACCTGCTTTTAAACAATTAATTCTGACACTAGACCTTCACAATACGTAAATGCGGGTAATTTTCCAACTTGCATTTAAAAAAATAACGAACGATTTTTTAACAAGTTTTAACTTCATTTTGTTTCGATCCCAATATGGCCTGAAATTTTGCAGTAAGGCCTAATATGGGCCCGAAATATATTGTATTCAAATGAAATAAATAAAAATACACGACGTCACCCTCAAAGTAAACTAGGCTTTTAAACCTGCATGTGTTGTACCAGACAATGGATATATTGTTGTAAGTAAATATAATCTTATGAATTCAGAATCTGAAAATGTTGGCGAGTGCGAGAATCGAAAACACGGCCTCTGGTACTAAAGGAACACTACCAACGAGCTCTATACCTATATAGAGAGAGACAGACACACAGATCCACAGATACAGTCACCTCCATAAATATGTGGTCACTTTACAACCTTGTCACTATAACATTGTTGACATATTCACTCAAATGTCTTTCTTAAGCAATTGAAATGATATACGAAAGTGACATGGTACTAAAGCGATTACATATTTATGGAGGTGACTGTACACCTGTCAAACTTATAACACACCTATAACACCACAACAGGGGGAGTCAAGTGTTAAAAACTTATTGAGATAAATCGTGTGAGGTGCTTACGCCTAAATGGCCCGATACCTAAAATGGCCCACAAAATTTCAAACAGACACACTTTTTCTATAACAAACACACCTCTTTTCGTCGTGACGGATGTATAAAGTCATTGCTTGCGACTAATCGTGTGAGGTACTTGCGCCTAAAATGCCTGGTTAGTCTGGTTACCAAAAAGGCCCGTTTCCTAAAATGACCACAAAATTTCATATATTTTAGCCACAAAAATAACCATTGAGGTACATATAATAAACATTTTAATGTTATCTCGCGCCGTCACATAAAAGTGATTCACTTGTTTTGATCGTTAAAACAATAAAATTAAAGAAAAAATAGTTAGGTTATTGTCTATTGTTTTGGTGGACTCAATAGTTTAGAGGTTATATAAGTAAGCAAGTTCGATTTCCCCATTTTGAAAAAAATATTTCTTTACACATTTAGTATTTGCTTTCAAAGCGCTATATGCTAAGGAAAACATCTTTATATGTATAGGATAAAATGAAGTTGCGTCCGTCGTCTGTTCGCTTAGATCTCTTAAGGTTAAGGTTAAAGAATATTTATTTTCCCATAAAAAACCATACAGTCACTTACATGAGAAATATGTGAGGGTAATTACATAATAAAATTTGTCCAGTTAGATAGCATTATATAAAAGTAAGTAAGGAACAGTCTCCAGATCGGCACTTACAGATCAAACATATCTGCATACAAAAACACACAAAAACACACAAACACACAGACACACAAACACAAAAAAACTCTTAAACTGCTCATCGGATTTTAATGCAGTTTTTTTTATTCCACTAAAGTGGCAAACAAGCAACCAACCCTCCTAAACCCCCCCCCCCCCCCCCCAAGTGGAGCTCCTGGAGACCTTACTCACCGTAGGAACACAACATGGCCGAGACCAACTATTTGGCTACGCTCTTCTGGTAGGTGGAGGTCCTTCCCCAGACGGGCTGCTCCGATTTGAGCTGATCCGCTGTGCCCTACCTCGCCTACCTTGACTTTCAGAAATAGTTAGAAATGTTAAAGAGGTAGATTTATATATATATAATACATTAATATTTTTTTTGAAATTCCCACGAGAAAGCGCAAGTGTCTAACTGCTTACTAAACTGGTGGTAATTTGTTTGCAACCTTACTGATATAAATTTATTGAAACGAATCTAGGTCACACATAAAATCTAGGTTCATTTCTTCACTGAAAATGCAAGTTAGCTTATTTTCTGTCTAGACATGTGAGTCAGCCTGACTTGAAGACTTTGGACTTTATACAAATGTTGTTGATTTTGTATTTTTCTGGAATTAAAAACTAAAATGATTATGAAGTACTTTTAAAAGATACACAATACTTTGCCCGCGGCTTTGGTATCATCCTACTAATATTATAAAGGCGAAAATTTGTGTGTATGTCTGTTACCTTTTCACGCTAAAATGGCTGGGTCAATTTTTATGATATTTGGTATGTAAGTAGCTGATTAACTGGTACTTTTTATCCCGAAAAGTACGCGATTCCCGTAGGATTTGGTCAAAAATCTAATATAGATGCTGTGCATAAAATTAGACGCCGGTAACACCGCGGGCAGAAGCTGGTTTAATATGATAATTAATAAACACCCAGACTTTACAAACACAAATGCCACTACATGAGAATTTGCACCGAACGGGAATCGAACCTTCGACCCTCTTGAGCCGACAGTGAGGAAGCACCTTAAGTAAAGCCTAGCTTACATTGGGATCAGACAGCGCTGTGTGGATTGTGTAACAAAAATATTCAAAAAAACATTATTTGCACACATGGAACAAGTCACAATAATTATAAACACCTGTGTATATACAGCAAGAGAGAGATAGCTGATAATTCAGTGACGTTTGAAAGGGATAGATATAAACCATGACCTTAGACACGTTACGCCGAATAAATGGTCAGTGACACGATAGTAGTTATCAAATTTCGACTTTTTAGGTATTTTTTTTATCAATGCACATGATAAGCGTTATCGGTCAAATTCTTGTTTATAAATAGTACTAGATTTTCGAGACTAGGTAAAAAAAATACTGATATGAGAGTCGAACCTGCGACATCAGACAATCTACTCACTAGACTATAGGAACGCAAATCTTTACATATATAAAATTAAGTCGCTTCTCTTGTCTGTCTGTCCCTATGCTTAAATCTTTAAAACTAATGCAATGGATTTTGAAGTTAGATAATCATTCTAGAGAAAAGTTTATATGACATATTTACATACAACCACAACGTACGACCTCCGTGGCGTAATGGTTACCATGCCACGCCACCCAGGAGGTCCCGGGTTTGAATCCCGGTCGGGTCATGATGAAAAACCAACTTTTTCTGATTGGCCTCGGGTCTTGGATGTTTATAATATGCATTTGTTATAAAATATAATATCGTTGAGTTAGTATCCCATAACACAAGTTTCGAACTTACTTTGGGGCTAGCTCAATCTGTGTGATTCGTCCCTATATATTTATTTATACAGAAAATCCCACGGGATGGCGGGATACACGTAAAAGAAGTTACGCTGGTTTCTCTTAACAAAGGAAAGGGGTGACCAGGATAGAGACCTAAGTACAAAGATTTTAATGCAAATAATGTAATAACATAGTACAGTCAAGAGCAGGTTCGACCTTTACACATCCGTCTTTGTACCATTCTTAAGTTCTATGTTATAAGAGCCAAAATTGTACTGCATGTGTAAAACTCAACGTGCTCCTGACTGTATGTATGTACATACATACAATATGAATACTATTGATATAATCCCTTTACGAAATATTAAAGAAATCTTTGAGTATATTACGTGTCTTACCTTTGTTGATTATACTCAGCAAACAAATAAACAAAAGACAGTCGTTAGATAGAGTATTTCTTATTTCAAGTAAACTCTAAATAAAACCTACTTAAGAATATTACGATCTAGCGATTGGCTAATAAGTGATTTGACTTTGAACTAAACTTTAAAACGTACAGTCTAAGATTATTGTCCATTTATAATGTGTGTAATAATTAAAAACGCTTGTGCATGTCATTGTGTTAAATGTATGTACTATTACTAGGTAGTATTGTTTTCATGAAAACCGAAAACATTCCAACATTTGGAAATATCGATAGCGTGATGAAAGTAAAAGGTCCGCACACATATACATAAAGTATCGAATTTGACACACGTACACAAACCTGACCTTTCCCAACGAACGACGCCCGAATAAAGGGTCATTGACACTGAATGCACCGCACCGACGTTGAATGCATTCGGCAGAAACACGTTTTAAAAAAAAAACAAGAGATCACTTTCACTACGACGACGCAAATTTGCAAATAAAAACGGATTTAATATACGAATTTATTTTGAATTTTGTTTCGCGCGGTATTACCTGCGTTTTATTTTTTTCTTAAGTTGTAGCTTCTACATTCTTGTACGTTGCAATTAGCCAGCGTCATGTAATAATAATATGATAGTATATCATTCAAAGCACGTATTCATGATATCTCGGCTTAGTATAGTCTCTGAGTCAAGACGCCCTGAATAAAGATGATAGCAAAATTTCTTCAGAAAAGGCGAATTTTGAAGCCAACACGAAGCGTTTTATTATACCATATGTTTTTACCAGGAACGAGTACTTTTCGGGATAAAAAGTACCCTATTGTTAATCTAAGCTATCAGCTACCTACATAATAATTTAAAAATTGACCCAGCCATTTGAGCGTGAAGAAATAACAAAATACAAAATTTCGCCTTTTTAATATTAGTGGGATGTTAGAGCTCGTTCGTTTCGTGTCGATTTGAATGTTATTCCAGTTTGAATTTGGAATTAGGAATTTAAATATGGAATGGTATATTAATGGTTGACTTGCATGATTTGGGTTCTTTTTTTAAAGATACGTTTCAATGTAAAAATGTTTTTAATGCGATTGTGTACTTTTAAATATGTTTTTAATACTGCAACAAGAATTTGTGTTGTTTAAATAGGGTAAGCTAATGTATTGTTGGCCTCCCCAAAATGATTGGCCACCCTTTACCCACCTTACAAAAGATCGTAGCCAAATAGCATTGGTCTCGGCCATGTTGTGTTCCTACGGCGAGTAAGGTCTCCATAGCTCCACTTGGGGGGTTTGGGAGGGTTGGCAACGCATGAGTGATACCTCCAGTATTGCAAGCGTCTATAGGCTACGGTGACGGTTTACCATCAGGCCGACCGTATGCTTGCTTGCCACCTGTGTAGTATAAAAAAACACAGACAAAATGAAATTCTTGCTATGCTTCTTACCACGATATTCTAAAAGTATCCGGCTAGTTCTCGTAATAAAAATAATTTCAATCTCATTTCAAACTACATAATAGCGAATAGCTATATATATAGCGAATAGCAATGGTCTCGCCTCGCTAATGCTATTTGGCTACGATCTTCTGTAAGGTGGAAGTCCTTTCCCAGACGAGCTGCTCCGATTTGAACGGATTATTCCCTGTGCCTCTCTTAAATCCTGCAATCCACACAGAAAGGTTACGTAAGGATGATAAATAAACATACCTATTACTTTTTTGCGAATACAATAACAATATAATAAATAAACTAACAAAACTAAGGTATTGTTTATTAGTAGCCGAAATTTAACAATGGTTAACGTTTTCCTTAAATATGGGGAAACCCAAATATTTATAGTTAAAAATATAATAATAGTTAACGATGCGGTTAAAGCAATGTTTTTGACTAAAATATTTATCGTAGAATAACAAATTTAAACTAGAATGTTCGTTATTTGCTTTTGTTTCCTAAATAGTGGTAGCTTGTAGATAAAAACGGTACAAATTAACTTAAGAAGGCTTTATTTGGACACACACTCTATTAGGTTTTTTTTTTATACCATTAGACAGAACTGTTTTGCATGCAAAAAAAAATTTCTTTATTTAAGTATATAAATAATATAACCATGTAACACAAAAAAAATACTATAATAATATATATATATATATTGATATATGTGTCACAGATTAAAACTGAAATTCATAGGCGCGATGCGAAACGAATGAAAGTCAATGGTGCGTTCACCCACGCACATCTGGGTCGACATTACAATGTTTATTTACAACAATAAATAAATAACATAATACAAATAGTATATTAAATTATGAGAGGTAAGGCACAACGGATAATCCGGACCTCAAATCCTCAAAACCTCAAATCGGAGCAGCGGATCGTTTGGGGAAGGCCCTCCACCTTACAGAAGATTCTGAAGATCGTAGCCTAATAGCATTGGTCTCGGCCATGCTGTGTTCCTACGGTGAGTAAGGTCTCCAGAGCTCCACTTTTTACAGGGCCGCCGGCAGGCAACGCGCGAGTGATACCCCCGGTATTGCAAGCGTCTTAAGATTCGGTGACTGCTTACCATCAGACGGGCTTGTTTGCTAGCTTAGTAGTATAATGTTAGTATTTTTTCTGTTGTTTTTTTAAAATTAATCATTGTATAAAATTTATAATTTCGTTATAACCAGGGGTTAATAAACTAAAACCACGCTTAATACTATTGAACCATGTCAAAATAAACCAATTTATAGTATAGATAAATATTTATTATATTTTTATCGTACTAATGCATTTCACGATAGCAAATTTGATTAATGTTTTATCAATAAATATAAAAAATGTGGTTTATCATTGCAATGTCAAAAAATACGCATTTTTTTGTTTACTATTAGACTATGAGTAATTTACTTTATATTTTTTTTTTTTATAATCAACAAACAGTGCAGGAAATTAATAACAAAACGAATTGCATAAATATCGTGTCACCAACTCCGACCGTGTCAACGCGTATTTGTGAGAATCTCAATTTTAAAAAAAAAGAAAGCTTGTTACCCGAGTAACTTCCCAAAATGGTGATTTTTTTTTCAAATCGGTCCAGTCCTTTTTAAATTTATTCGTTCGGTATAGACAAAAATACAATAGTTAATAAATATTTCCTCCTTACAATATTAGTATAAACCTCGGGTTATTACTTTTTTATATCATAAAGTTGGCAAACGAGCACACGGCCCGCCTGATGGTAAGCATCACCGTGGCCTATAGACGCTTGCAATACCGGGGGTGTCACTCACACGTTGCCAACCCTCCCAAGTGGAGCTCTGGAGACCTTCACCGTAGGAACACAACATGGCCGAGACCAATGCTATTTGGCTACGATCTTCTGTCAGGTGGAGGTCCTTCCACAGACGGGTTGCTGTACCCTACCTCTCTTACAGTATTATTTTATGGTATCGATATGATTTTGGAGTGATAGAGCGTTCATGAAATGGGCTTGCTCGAACAGAGAAGTGCCGCTCTCTCACACAATATCAACATAAAGCACCAATGCGTTTCTTTGTTTAATTCGTAAATTAAATGCGGTTTTACATACAATTTTATGAGGACATAAATAATTATAAATATACGAAAATATCTTAAAATTTTGCGTGTTTGTTGTAACAAGCCTGTCATTGGGCAGGTCAGTGCCGCCTGATAACGCCGAAGGTTTCCGAACGTTTTGTGGCTACATATCTAGGTCGCAGTACTGGATGCAACACAATATGCAGTTTGCGCTTCCCGCATTTGATATCAACTTCAGATCAAGGTCTTTGGCATGAGGAACACGAAATCATGTAACTTCGGGCGTAGTTTATTATTCTGAACAGAGATAATTATGAGGCATTTATACAGTTTTGCAAGCTATATTATTGGAATCAAAATAGTAAACAACAGCTTAGATCCCAATAGGAATCCTACTAATATTAAGGCGAAAGTTATGTGTATGTTTGTTACTTCTTCACGCTCAAATGGCTGGGCCAATATTTATGATATTTGGTATGTACTTGTAGGTAGCTGATACCTTGGATTAACACATTCATTTTCACCTATCCCGAAAAGTAAGCGATTCCCGTATGATTTGATCAAAAGTCTGATATAGATGGCGCTGCTGTGCATAAATAAATACACGCAAACGAAGTTGCGCGAGTTCCGTTTCACTAGTGTAACAATTCAAATTTTCAAATTCAAAACTTTTATTCAGAGAATAGGTTTTCACAAACACGTTCGCTTGTCAGAATATACAGTAATCAATGATTTGTATAAATTAATCTACTCTATAAACTACTACCATTTCGGAAACAAAAGCAAAATGACCACTGGTAAAAAGAAATGGCGAAAGAAAACCAGCTACGGCCTTTTTTGTCATTTAGAAATATATCGTACTTTTCTTTAAAAAAAAAATGTGATGCTCAACAAATTGAGCTTCACTTGATTTGCCGTCTCTTTATGAGATGATACCTTTTGTTTCAAATTGCTGTAGCTCACGTAGTTACGTAATATCTAAGGATTCTTTCAACACTTTCTACTCCGTCTATTTTCTTTCTGGTTAAATTCGTTGTGAGTTCCAAGACAGTTGTTTCTCCCCCGGGACGTCAATAACCTTCATTGCTTATTGTCTATCTGAGGTCGCCGTTGTTGATCCTGACTTTATAGGAGACACAGCGGTGGGAATGTATGGTGAGCTTGTCCCGATTTGAGGTCTTCTTCAATCCTCAACGAACGATTGGTAGAGCTAATATAGTAAAGGGTAGTAAATGAGATAGTCGGCTGGAAAGGTACTACCCTCGTTTTGTTGGGTGAGGGAGAGATACGCAAGTGTGAGAACTGTTCGCCTATACCATTATTCCTCTCTTTCCTGACAATAAGAGTCCCTGCCCTGGACTCTTCTAGTGTCTGAATAGGCATGTGCAGTTAGGTGCAGCTTTACACTTGCAGGACAATTTTGGCTGTTATGTCAAAGAACTTAAGAATGGTGCAAACTCCGATATGTAAAGGTCGACGCCAATAAAAGAGCATGGTCGTAAATATGAAGTTTTCTAAATATGGCTTGGAGGGATTTTCTCGAATTTTTATGAGCAGATGTAAGCCTTGATTATTTTGGTATCAAGCGACGTGACGCTGTGTGACTTTTGTGTGGTACAAATTTATTTGCTATTTTGAAAAAAACTTAATTGTTTTTGCCCACGGTACATTGAGTACTGGACTAATATAACGATGCATCATCAAAACGCAGTTCAATGCACTCGGTCTGAATCATGTCTGCTCGTTTGAAATTCGTATCGTTTTGTCCCTGTCGCACATGTCTTATCATCATTTTTTGTCTCACTCTATATGAAATAAAGACTGCTTGTAATCTTTCCTTGAATTGTTGATTTTGCTTATTGCTATAACTTTTATCCGATTCAAGATAACAATATCCGTCCTTTTAAACTAACATAAGCCAAGCTCAATTACGTCCCTAACTGCGACCAGACGATCACTTTCTTTGACAGTTTCGACGACCTCCGTGACTTAATGGTTAGGTACAGTCTTCTCGAGGATAGCAGAACCATCATCGTTAGGAGACTTTTGGTTGCAACATCCAAGATAGCGATTTTTGTGTTGACCAATAGAATAAGCCCGAAAGACCATCACAAAAGGATAAGTTTATGACTGCTCATTCATAAAATAAAACATTGTTGAGAAAACCCTAACCTCTTATTATCTAGTGGACACATGTGGCTCTAATAAACAGAAACCCTGTTTTTTAACGAAGAAAGGGACGTAGCTGACAAAATTTCCACTTACAAGATGTGCAAGCGATTTTGTTTTAAAATGGCCCTCCTATCCTCGAAGCCACCATACCTACTGACAAACTGTTACCTATGTGTCGTACATTATGTGAGACTCTAACTTCGGCACCAGAGAGCTTGCGTATTCGATTCGATCCCTGCACGGGGTAAACAATTTAATGTTATGGTATTATTTTGTGTTTGTCACAAATCTTTGTTTTCTGTGTAGTGGTGACAAGAGCGGCGGTGATCACTTACTATTATCTTCTTCTTCGTCCCTGCACTATTGACAGACAGGTCGTGGTCCTCACTTAGTTGAAGTGACCCGCTAACAATTCGTATCGCCACTCGTCTCTAGCTCCCGCTTTCCTTCCTGGTGCACACGTGCAGAGCGCAGTCTACTGCTGCCTTAATCTGGTCCGTCCATCATAACGGCGATCTGCCGCGAGCTCGAGTGCCCTCCACTTTTTTCTGGACTGCTATCCTCGAGCCGGCTGTACTGTCAACCAATGAAATAGGTGACCAGGTTAGAGAACTAATAACAAAGGTTTTCATGCTAATAATGTAAGCGTTATGAAACTCTGTAAGTACATAGTCCAATATGAATATTATTGACTAGCTTTTTTGCCCGCGACTTCGTCCGCGTGAAGTTCCGGACCCGTTCCCGTGGGAAAGACGAATTTCGGGAAAAGCTATAGCCCATGTCACTCCCTGATAATGTAGCTTTCTACTTGTGAAAGAATTTCTGAAATCGGTCCAGTAGTTTCGGAGCCTATTCATTTCAAACAAATAAACAAACAATCTTTCCTCTTTATAATATTAGTATAGAAAAATAAAAAATCGATTAAATTCCCTTAACGCAATATTTAATTAAGTTGAAACATATATACGGTCTTGCTCACCTCATTCATTGGCGGACTGCACATATGTAGGTATGCATTACAGTGCAACGTTATACCTAAAGGAATCGCAAAATAAATACTGGTTATCCGACCCCCGGTCAAAGACCCTAGCTGATAAGCCGGGTGGCTTACGGCTCAAATTTTAAATAACAATATTATAATCCGTCCGGCGTTCCAATAAATAAATAAATATAAGGTCCTAATTTATTAATGAACTTCCTTTTAACACATGACTAAATAGGTTACATTATGATCGCTTAAGTAAGGAAATAATGGACTAGTATTCAGTAAAACCAAATTAGATTGTATTGTAAGTAGTTACAAAAAAATTCTTACTACATAAATCCATCCAAATTCAACCATTTTGATATGTGAGACGCGTTGACACGCCCTTCGCACCGCACCCCTAAACCTTTTTTTTCTACTGACGGATGGCTGCTACAAGAGAGGCGCATTTTACCGAGTATTTCTAAATTTAATGCCTTTTTTTTACTGAATACTAGACCATTATTTCCTTGCTTAAACGATCATAATGTAACCTATTTAGTCATGTGTTAAAAGGAAGTTCATTCATAAATTAGGACCTTATAGTTTTAAAAGAGCAAAGTGCTAGGTTTCTGCTTCTTACAATGGACCTAGAAAACAAGGCGGACGGAATCTTGCTAAGAAAGAATTGAAGCACTCTAATGGCGGAGGCGGCGTGACTATGGGTGAGTGTGAAATGGCTGACCGGCACGCACATTCACACCATAGTAAGCCGGCCGGTTCGTACGTATACGCTAGGTGGCTTACTAAGGGTGCTTCACTTTTTAGTTTCAGTGATGGTGTCCGCTTTCTTTTCTAGGTCCATGGCTTCTTAGTACAAATCTACCGCCTAACCAGGTGGTAGGGAAAAATATGACGATTCGAAAGTGCTTGCAATATGCCTATTTGAATAAAAACATTTGACTTTATTTAGCAAAATTATTTGACTGAATCCAAATGTTTATTTATCAATATTATAGAGACCGGATTATATGCAACAAAAAAAGCCCAAAATATGCAATAAAATAGCTAAAACATGCACGAAAATCCATAAAAAGGGCCAAAATATGCAACAAAAAATAATTTAAAATCGTGTTTTTATATGTTTTTTAAAGAACACAATTGAATTTTAGAAAATATCAATAAAATTACAAAATGTATTTAATAATAAAATCTACCTTTATAGTTTTTTTTTTGTATGACTTTAGTACTGTTCTAAATTTCCTGTGGACAAATTATTGTGTCTACGATCGCTTAATACATTTATGTAAGTGGAAAAGGAGCGTTGTACGTCTACTGAGGTGACAGGGCAGAATTGTTTTTGTTGTTAATGTTTGGACTTATTGTATCGGGCAAAATTTCACCTGCCCCGTTGATGAAGCTATCAATTGGGCACAAGGGTTCAAACCCTGGGTTATTTTTCAGTATGTTTTCGAACTTTTCTTTGAGTTTATGTGCGATCGGATTATGTGAGGCATCTGAACGATGAACGAGTTTGAGATCGTGCTAAATATGCAAGATTTATAATTTTTTGCTAAAATATGCAACTATCGCTCAAAAGGGTCGAAATATGCAAATGCATATGCAAATATGTATTTGCATATAATCCGGTCTCTAAATATTACTGTTCTGTGACTAAAATAATGTATTTATTAATATGATTTTGTGACATTAAAGTCTTACAATTTTATTGCAACTGTGAAACATTGTAACTGTATTTAGCCCGGTCATTCTAACCATACGAAGTTCATTATTCACAGTAATATTATTTCGATGATTATTCACAACAAGCTGATAATTTTATCGATTTTCAGCTTGTTGTGGATTAATGTGGCTTTACCCTTATTTTTTGGTCTAATTTGACCGGATTATATTTGTATGCCCAATGGGTTGTATTAACCTCGCAAATAAATGATATTTTTTTGTTTATAATTACAAGTATACTCAACGGACGAGTCCAATCCTGTGCAAGTTACGACTGCTCACAGTCATCACATCAAACCATACCCATAATCTCACTGCAGGGATACGGGTGTCCCTTCAATCGAAGGGGATTAGAGCCGTACTCTGCCACGCTGCCTCAATGCGGATTGGCAGTGGCCAGGGTTTTCAAACCGCCTGAGGACCATCGACTTAACGACTGTCATCAACAGATATAAGTTTAAGTACGGTGAGTAAGGTCTCCGGAGCTCCACTTGGGGTGGTTGGGAGGGTTGGCAACGAGCGAGTGATACCCCCGGTATTGCAAGCGTCTATAGGCTACGGTGATGCTTACCATCAGGCGGGCATGCTTGTTAGCCAACTTTAAAAAAATCAATTTCAGAACTTTAAAAAAGTACATGTATTATGTTTAGAGCTTAGAAAGAGCGGAGTCTTCTGGCACAGGCATCTAAATGCTTAAAAGGAGGCTTCGTCAACTAGTTTTTATTTAATGTAGATAAGGAAATAAAACACTTTTTATTATTATTTATTATCGACAACATTTTTTGTATATTTTTGTTGTGATTCATGTATTGTATTCATTTTATTTTTATGTAAGTAATGTGTGCTTTAGCTGATGCAAATAAAAAAAAATATCTATCTATTAACTATCCATCTACAACATTCCGGCCCGACGGGTCAACGTGCCCTTCGAAATACGGAGAACCTCGAGATGACGAAACTCATCCAAACACTAGGCCATGGGTCATTGATTGTCTTGTTTGTTCGTTGAGTGCCACACACAGCGACGCAATCGAACTCCTTATTCTTCGTATAGGGCTAATAAAATGTTGTTTTCTAAACTAATATTATAAAGAGGAAAGATTTGATTGTTTGTTTGAAATGAATAGGCGGAAACTACTGGACCGATTTCAAAAATTCTTTCACCAGTAGAAAGCTACATTATCAGGGAGTGACATAGGCTATAGCTTTTCCCGAAATTCAATGTGGTTCCCACGGGAACGGGTCCGGAACTTCACGTGGATGAAGTCGCGGGCAAAAAAGCTAGCATAAATAAACACAGCTGTCCAAATGAGACTTGAAGTGAAGCTTCATAATCAGACATTACAAGGGCATGGGACAGAGTTTTCTTTAATATAGCCTTAATAACACAGAAACCTTCAGAAAATAAGAAAAAAAATTCAAGTAGGTACATAAGTATTTATTAAGTTAATTGGAAATTATAATACCAATTATATAATATCTATTTATTATTTTGTCAGCATTATTTCTTTATCAGAGAAACTACGTGCAATATGGCCCGAAATATTTATAGCCTACCCCGATACATATAGGTAATGCGTAGAAAACACCCATAATAAATGCCACACACAAAATGTTATCCCCGAACGAGAATTGAACCCGCACCCTCTGGTACCAAAGGTAGGATCACAACCAACGCACCACCTTTTAAAATGTATTAAATTAAAATTTAACGCAAGATTCGCATTGAATATACTGAAACGCATCTGTTATTTAAATTTCCAACGTGAAAGTAAACCGAAATAATTAATTCGATCTCCAAAAATTCGGTCGCGTCGACTCCGAAAACTGTCCAAGGTCGTGTTGTGGCAGGTCAGTGTTGTGACGTCACAGTCGCCCTCCAAAACCGGGGGTCGTCGACCGCGCCGCCATTGCGGAAACTGTGCTGTGCGCGTACGGAATTCGAATTGGGGCCTTTTTACCTTGTCCAGAAAGGGCGAATTCGCCGCGTGTTTTCATCGCATTTCATTATCCGTCGCGGAGTTGCAATAATTTCATCGTGAGGTCTAACATACAAAGAGCTCAATGTAGCATGTATTGCGACGGCAACGCGCGTAATGTGTAAGGGTCTTTGTTGTTGTGTGCGTGGATCGTGCGATTCGGCGGTTACCTTTGCATGTGTGCGTCAAAAGGTGTGTACAATACAATCTTGTAAGTGTTTGGTTATTGTGTGCGTAAATTTGGCGTCTCATTGTTGTTTTAAAAAAGGAACTAAGTTTTTTTTAAATAATTTCTTCTTTTTTGTTTATTATTTAGGTCAGTTCTTACTAAAACAACTTATTTAATTTGTCAAAAACAAATAAGAGAATTTTTTTATCCAATTTTATTTTTTTCTTTTAAACTATTAAGTGTAATATTTATATGTTTTAATATAAAGTACCAAAATAATGAAATGCAAAAGGAAAAAAAAAAGTCATTCCGCTCTCCAACAGGTAATTATGCCTCACACACGGAAGCATCGGTTCAGAACTTCAGAGCTCAGAAAGGCTCTCATTTTGCAATGTTATTGGCCAAGGGCAGGCTCAATCGAAATGATGAATAATTACACGAATTAAAATTATCATACACACCCAAATAATAATATACTTAGTTAGACATTTGCCAAGTTAAGAAAAACAGGGTTTAGTTCGAAACTCATACTTATTCTACTCTTAAGCGTCCGTTACACAAGGAAAGTTTCTCGCACGCGAGCGGCGAATAATCGTATGCGATTATCCCATGGCAAAACTCGCCTTTCGATTCTCGCCTGCGGTTGTTTACATTTTGACAAAAACTCGTAACATTCAAGCTATTCTCGAATGCGAGTATCACAGGTGAGATTCGCTTCTCTTAATATGTTTACACTACAAGCGAGTAATCGTAGATCTAAAAACGCATACGTGTCTCGACTTGTATAAACAATGCTCGGGCGAGAATCGCAAGTGTCGATGCGAGACTCGCGCAAATCACTCCGTACTGATTTTGACACGAGACTCGCCATTCGTGACCTAATTTACAAGTACACCTTGGGCCACCTCCGAAGACATTATAGCACCACCACTGACACTTCTGAACAACAGTCGTGTTTTTGAATGGCGAAACTCGTTAGAGAAACTCGTATGATTTGTTTACACAGGCTCGCGGCCCAGGAGATCTTAAGTAGCGAGAATTGTATTCGAGAGGCAAAACTCGGAGCATTTGTTTACACTAGGCGACCATATTATTGCCTGGAAGAAATCGCCGCTCGCGTGCGAGAAACTCTTCTTGTGTAAAAGACGCTTACTTTTACTCAGTGCATAATGACAATCGATTTTCATTTGTTTTACATAAAAATTGTAAGCGCAAATTTTGGCGCGTACTATTTTATTTGCCTCTTAAGGCGATCTAACCCCGCGGAAGGTAGAGTCACCAATAACGCGCCACCAAACTGTCACATGCAATAATACCGAAAAAATAATTATGGGTGCAAGTAGTAGAAGCCATACCCTGTAGTTCTATTGAACTGTTGGGATATTCACGATGCTATTCACTCATCAGTAGGTACTTTAAAGTACTGATGGGATACTAAATACTACTTATGAGGCCTCAACAGTTCTATAGAAGTACAGGTAGTTGGTATGGGGTACTACGGGAATCAAATTCCATCAATACTTAATAATTTAGTTTTTATTTTCTGAATGTTAGCCACTATAGGCAGTTCCCGTTGTTTTTTTTTAAAATTAATCATTGTAATTTTTAACTAATTAATATTAAAGTATCATTCATCCGTCTAAAGCCGCCATCTTAGAATAATAAAAACCAAACGGGGATCCGGTTTTGGTACTATTTGTATGGCGTTGAAAACGACCAATCGCCTAATTCAAATTTAGAAGAGGAGGAGTGGGGATGACCGTTAGATGTGTGGGGTAATATTGTTAGGAAAGTAGTTGTCTATTGGTTGTTTTTTTTTTACTATTGTATTGTCATGGCGTTTGATAGAGGGCCAGGGGTTTTATGATTGTTCGACACAAATAGGTGTGCGACAACTTTTTATGCCCGATTTGGGTATTTTCAATTTATTATTATTAATCTTTTATTTATTATTATTATTTTCATGATCTAAAATTGGAGATATTTTTTTTAATATTTTCTGTAATTTAAATTGCAAGTGCTAAGTTTTTTGCCAGTTCAATAGAAGTTTTCTTTTTTTTTCTGTCACTGTAATTGTATCTTATTAGAACCATTTTAAAAGAGCAAGTGCTAAGTTTCTTGCCAGTTCTTCTTAGCACAAATCTGCCGTCTGAACTGGTGGTAGGGAAAAATTGTGAAAGAGTATATATTAAAGTTATAGGGCCTATTTGAATAAAAATATTTGACTTTGAAAAGGTGTGTAGAGTCATTATTGGTAATGTAAGGAAGCATAGAGATACATTCTCGATTCTCGATGATGAAAGCTCATGTTTCATACAAAAGATAGTTTGATCTGACTGAATATGCTATCTGAAACTTTTAAATAAAAAAAAAATCAGGAATAGAACTAGGTACCTACATACTTCATTTATTTATTTTTAATTTATTCGGAATTTAGTCAATAAAAATATTTTGATAGGTATAGGTACCATTTACATGTTCTAGCATATATACAATAAAACTAAAATATAAAAACTAATAGGTAACCAAATAATAATACAGTCACGCCCTCACGCACACTATTGTAAAAAAAACAAAAAAAAAATCTATGGAACGATTCCGAACGCCATTCACGGCCTCCGAAAATGTACCTTCTAATTTTTTTCTAATCTCAAATCGACCAATGACAGGCCAGCTGTCAGAGGATGCGCCGGAGTGGCCGAATTTTAAACTAGTTAGACGCACACAGATGTAAATTGACATAGTGCAAAATATAACAGTGGGTTAACTACGTAGATAGATAGAATAGGTATGCTTTACACTTTTCACATAAATTACAGTTATGTAAAACTTAAACTAAAAAATTTAACTACCTATATTTAAAAAAATACTAAAACAAAACAAACTAATATAAAAAAAAACATTTAATCCACTTTCATAACCTAAGCTTCATAATCCATGTAAAAAACATTTCTTTTCCGCTGTTTCGTAACTAGTTTTGATAGAAGACTAGTGTATTTTTCCACTTTCATATTGAATTTTGATAAATTATTAAATATTTTTTTACCAGAGGATGGTTTTCAGATGATTTTGAGGTGGTATTGAGATTGTTTTATGATCGTTTACCACCTATAATGTTCACTTACTGTTTGTTTGTTAACTAACACACACAAATAAACTGTGTTTGACTGTGTGTGTGACATTAGCATATAATAGAGATGCGACGCGTTTGTGTTTTCAAATAAGTCATTCATACGATTTTGGTAGTAGATTCATAAATTATTTATTATAATGTGTAGGCGTACACGAAATAATTATTTGTTTAAAATCGTCGCAAGCGCAAGTCGTCAAAAACTACCTCTTCATTTGTCTATTGCATAGACAATTATTTGTTTAGTGCTTTTAGAAAGAAGCACTTTCAATACCTACCTACTTCCTACGTCGCCTAATTATTTTCTTTCATATTAAATTGGTTGCCAGTTCCAGCTGTCTGTAGTTCCTCCCCGGGGACGTCCCCGGGGAGGAACTACAGACAGCAGAAGCTTATTGACGTCAATAAGCTTCATTGCTTACTGTCAATCTGAAGTCGCCGTTGTTGATCCTGGGCTTACACACAGCAGCGGTGGGAATGTGTGGTGGGCTTTTCCCGATACTGCTTTAACAGCCAGTTTCAGAAACGTATTTTTTATAAATAAAAAATACGTTTGGCTGTTAATAATGATACAAAAAAAATCTTGAACATTTTGTTTGTCTGTACATGGTGTCTAAACGACGGCTGCGAAGCTGGACACAGCGCAGACACTCACTACGTTCTGTACACTGCAAGACATTGAAACAGAGTTTATTTACGAATTGTTTTTTTATGACAGACCAGCATAAACGAGTTAGCGGGTCACCTGTTGGTAAGAAATCACCGATGCCCATGGACATCCACATCCACGACTATCTTGGATGCGTTGCCCACCTAGGAAGGAATCAAAGAAAGGAAGGGGAAAGGAAATAGGAAGGAGGAATCAGTAGGGCCGAGGACGAGTATTAGGCAAGCTACCTGAATTTTTGAGATGACTTGAGACCTTCAGTGGCAATTAGCACCACTAGGTAAGTACCTAGCAGTGGCGAAGGGTGAAATTTTACTCAGGGGAAGCCGGAGCAAAAAAAAATATACAGTGTTATCTTACCACAGGGATGGAGAATTCCGAATACCATATTACCATTACCATACATAAAAGCACTGATAGGTATAATATGGAAAATCAAAACAGTGTTTTAAGTTTACAACTACCTACCTGTGAGCCACGAATACTTTTCGTACAAATTACAATGAAAATGTTTAGTAAAGCCATCTTTCCGTTTATAATCTACTAGAGAAACCCGCGCAACTTCGTTTGCGTTTATCCCGCTTTCCCGAGAGAATTTAAAAAAATCCTTTCTTATCGGTTGTCTACATCATACACCACACTTTTCAGAACATACCCAGGTTTCAGGCTTCAGGTCTCTACGATCAAGACAAAACATTTTTACACACTTCTCATTACAGTCTTTGGAGTTTATGAAATAGGCTAGCCCGACCGGTGAAGTGCCACCCTTTTACAGAATATTGACGTGAAGCAGCAATGCGTTTCGTTCGGAGAGTGAAATATCCGAAATTCTTGTTTGCCACCTTTGTGACATAAAAAAAATCTAGCTCCGTCCTTATACTATTTCTCGCTATATCATGTTTTTTCCTGTTATAGGTCGGCAACGGGTCAGGGACCCTAGAATCTATGTGCTCCATAGTCGACGGTAATCACCTAACATCAAATGATCCATATTCCTGAGCTTGTTTTCCAACCACTTCCGTAGAAAAAAAAATTAAGTATATCGGTATTTCAATACATACAACCTCGGCCTGAGCGAGTCGACGTAATGAGATTTCCTATAAGTGAGAAAGAGACAATATCAATATGCCGTTTAACCATTAACCAATTTAACTTGAACCCTGTCAAATATTATAAAATTTAATTACTTACTGTTAATTATCGATGAATATGATTCAGTCCGCTAGGATGTAGTTAGAATTTTACCTTTTTTCCCAGATCACGAACAGAATAAATAGTACGACGACATTATGAAATCATTTTGTTTGAATATTCACAATTTACAAAAATATTACATGACAGATGACACACTTCACTTCACGGATATGTCAAAATGAAATGTAAATTGAAATCACTATAGCACTAAGGAGTAAGAGTATTGATATCAACTCGAAGAAAATTACCCACAAAATGCATTTTTTTCAAGAATTTAAATAAAATAAGAATCTCGTCTTCCATCAATTCTCTTAAACAATTTTTATGCCAAATTTGAAGTAGATTGGACCAAGGAATCAAGTTGTCCCATAGTAACTTTGCCCCCCTTTTTTACCCCCCTAGAGTTAGAATTTCGAAAAATCCTTTCTTATCGGACGCCTACGTTATACAAACAATCCACCCTCCAAGTTTCAGATTTTTACGATGAGCGGTTTAGGCTGTGCGTTGATTCTCAGTCAGTCAGTCAGTCAGTCAGTCAGTCAGTCAGTCAGTCAGGACAAAGCATTTTATATATATAGATTTTCATAGAAGGAAAAGCACGGGCGCGCTGTATAATATGTTTTTTATTTTTAAACTGTATGTTTGAAAATTATTATCTAATAAAAAGTCTGTGAGACAACAACCCACGTCTAAAATTGCAGCCATTACGAATGTAAACAAAACAGACTAAACCAAAATAAACAATTAACTACTTACAACTGAAACCGATAAATTCTATAACTATAACCCAATTCACACCGAGCCCTGTCCAACATTTAACCACGAAGTCACCTAATCTATTCAAATTTACTAAATTAACAACAAACAAATAAAAAAAAACTAACAACAGTACGAGCGAAAGCAAAGGCGAAAGTGAATTGAAAAAATGTCATAATTTTGACAATTACAACGCGACAAAATTATAGTTGTTTTATTATTCAAGCACTAAACACATAATTAACTATATTTTTTACTTCTCAGGTTAATACCTCTGTTTATCTTTGTCGCACTAACGTAATCTAATACATGCCATCCTTGTCGTAACTCGGCGACTACCGGCTTAATATGTTCATATGATCGGCGTGAGAAAGAGACCGCGCTAGGAACAAAATGTACGCGTAAGAAAGAGACAGCCGCTCCTAAAACTGTATGCAGCTACAACTCGGGAATTACCGGCTTTCGACGCACAGGCTAAGCGACGAATAAATAGCAATATCACAATATTGCTATTTATTATTGTTAGGCGTTTGGCGACGTGTGATATTGCTATTTATTATTGTATAGGCGTTTGGGTATCATTATTATGTATGAAGCGAAATCATGTTATTAGCAGAGTCGATGCTGTTAAATAATTCACTATTTTTAAAAGGGAAGCCGACAGGAATCGTGTTATTAGGACCCCTCGCCACTGGTACCTAGTACTCATTCATATTGTATTATTTAATTACAAGGTTTCATAACGGCCACTGGAGGTCTCGGGTCATCTCAAAAATTTAGGTAGCTTGCCTAATACTCGTCTAATTACCGAATATTTAGAAAACTTGAATCATATTTACGGCACTGGTCACCCCTTTCATTGTCTGTACGACAGTACAACCATAGTGTACAGGATTTGTATTGTTAATGAAAAACAAAAAAAAAGAATGTAAACGTTACAATGGCTCCCAGTGTAAGTACAGTGGGCGCGCAATTTTTAAGACTAATTATCTCCGTTCGTCAGTGTCGCCCGTTGACGTGGCGCATTTGTCCCGCGCCGACTGTACTTGTATGTGTACAGTTAGTTAAGAAACTGTAATAACCATTACAAAATAATAATTTTATAAGTTCGTAGAAGGAGGAACTCGATAGCGTCGTTGTGTGTCGCACTTCAAAATTAACACGTTAAGCAACGTGGACCCAAGCCAGTGTTTCGATGGGTTTCGTAATCTCGAGCTTTTCTATGCTTCGGAGGGTACGTTAAGCCGTTGTTCCCGGCTGTTGTCGATGGACGACAACTGTTAAGCCAAGTCGGTGGCCTTCGGGTGGCTCGAAAACACAGGCCTCTACCAATCTGCGTTGGAGCAGCGTGGCGGAGTACGCTCTAAACCTCTTCGATTGAAGGGAGATCCGTATCACTGCACTGAGATGATTAAGTTAGTATTTATGGGTAGATATGATGATTTTTAAAGTGCTTAAACACACACACAGCGGATAATCCGCTCCGCATCTCTCGCAGCCCGTCTGGGGAAGGACCCTCCACCTTACAGAAGATCGTAGCCAAATAGCATTGGTCTCGGCCATGCTGTGTTCCTACTACCATACTGTGATACCCCCGGTATTGCAAGCGTCTATAGGCTACGGTGATGCTTACCATCAAGAGGGCCATATGCTTGTTTACCACCTTAGTAGTAAAAACTTATTCGTAATTGACTCAGTATGAAAACAAAGCTTAATGAAATAATGGTTAATAGCAATTTCTAAATCTAGGTTCAAACTGAAACCTTGAAATGATACGTTCAATTTAAATGGATCACGCCACTAAAAATAATGAGACAGACGGACAATCACGCTGGAATGTGAGCAAACGACGCCCACAACACGTCTAATACTAAAATGGGACCTGTCTGTGTATAAAATGGACCTAGGTATGGCTAAAATGGATATTATTGGATATAATGTGTGTCATGAATGTGTCATTCAATGCAAAGGGTGAACAAAATATTTGTTTATAATACAATAATTAGCGTAACCCGCGCAACTTCGTTTGCGTGTATCCCGCTTTCCCATGGGAATTTTGGAATGTATATACTTAAAAACCTTTCCCTTGAAACACTCCATCTATTTAAAAAATAATCACATTTAAATCAGTTGCGTAGTTTTAAAGATTTATGCATACATAGGGACACACGACGCACAGACAGACAGCAATAGCGACTTCATACTATGTAAAGATACATCTGAAATTGATTTTTTGAAAGAAAAATTGCACCTCCTCCCCCCAGGTGGGATTCGAACCCACGACCCCTCGATATCCGGTCGAGTGCTCTAACCACTGAGCTACCGGGAAGGTTAGTAATGGTGGTGAAATTTCTCATTCCTTTTAAAATGCGTAAGTCGCAGAGCACGCCATCTACCTGAAAGTTTTACAACCAAGCAGGTTTTAGTAGCCCATCGTTACAGATTGAGATTCTACTATTTTTAGATAACGGTCACTATACAATTTATGATTTTTTTATTTTATTTATAGTTGTTAGGCAACTAGCCATTCATATTTCTGAAATTGATTTTTTGAAAGAAAAATTTCACTTCCTCCCCCCAGGTGGGATTCGAACCCACGACCCCTCGATATCCGATAAAGATACATATCTTTTTTAAGATTTCTTTGTAAATGACGTGTCTTAAGTGTTCGCAAGGGTCCATACAATAAACATTATTTCGACATTGAGTTTGGTTCTTCAAAAAGGACGTAAATTGATTTTTACTGGGTCGACAGCGCGTTACATAGTAATGCACCTGGTATTGTCAAATGATAAGATTGCTTACCCTCAGGCGACTGTATGACATCCACCTTAAAGTTAAAATATATATAAACGTTCTTAAGTAGCTAAATCATAATGCATCGGGAATCGAACGCACGTCAATACATTGCATGGCTTGTTTGCAGTAAACAGTTGCTACTGGGTGAGGCATTAACGATTTAGTGCAGTTTTCAGGCTTCGCTTCAGCTCTAAGTTAATTTATTTCGTAAGCTACCGAACCTTACGGTAACTTCACTCACATTTATTTAATCGGTAGAATTATCTCGAGTGGTGTAAAGCATCTGAGAAATGGGTTAATTTAACCCGGGAAGTATCACTCTCTCCCTGAAAATTACATATTGGCGTAAAAGACGATATGAATCCCAAATTCTCTCCAATTCCTTTTCTTCTATCTATCAATTTATTCAGAACGATATCTTTATGTTTTTTTTTAATATCGTTTCTCTCCGCTCTTCTCCGTCCATCTCCGCTTCTATTATGATCACTGACCTGGATTACAGCTATCATCTATGCACGAAAATGGAATGAAAGAAATAAAATTTGTTTATTAAAAAACAGTTTTGGACTCTATTGACATCCATTGGTAGTATTTTAGGACTCTATTGACACCAATAATAAACATAGTATGTAGTAAAAACTTTTTTCAGCCGGGTAATCGAACCGCGACCCACCGCGCAGCCCCACAACCGCCGCACCCTACACACCTCTGTGTTTATCAGTATTTTGTGCGACAAATCTTATTAGTTGGCAACAGCATTGCGCAACATATTCCTACGTTAACCTGAAACGCTTTTGCTACCTTTTGGGGTTTCCGAACTTAACTATTTAATTCAAAATATAGTTAACGATAGTTTATTATTGACAAATTATAAATATTTATTCAGATACTTAGTAGATCCACACCTTTCTCTCGTCAAAGATTACAACACATAACAGTAATAAATTATTTATGTAGGTAATTAATCTACGCGATTTTACTACGATTTTCGAGCACGCTACATTAGCGCGGGTGGAAGGTGGAGTGCTTTTGAACAGATTTTCTTAAAACTACTAATTGCTTGCAAATGTGAAGATGTGTGCGTACTTATAAGCATACTCACTAGCATGCTATTACAGAGCAGTAGATCTAATCTCTAAGCATCATTTGTTAACTCGAAAGCGGAATCCGCGGTGAGATGCCAAAAATTGCATTCAATTTTGGTGCAAAAAATGATGCTTAGAGAATAACTCTACTGGTCTATCCGTAGAGTGCAAGTCCCAGCCTACCGTCCCCCTGTCAAAGGTATCATGCATAAGGACTTTTTTTTTTTTTGATAATGTAGTAAACCGGACTCAAGCACTAGGCTGAATGGAGTTATGATCTGTGCCAACCATAGTGCCCGGTCGCTCTTGGACGCCACCTTATGTCATTTGTTCTCTTCCTGTTTGTCTTTGGTTTTCGTAGTGATGATTTATATAAAAAAAATATTCCTAAATATTCTGTCAATATCGGACATGCGCACAAACTTGGGTACTTGTTTGTCATAAGTTAAAAAAAATATTCTATTGAATTTATTCAAATACGCTCTACCGCTGAAATGGTTTCAAATATTATTATTATTTAGTCATTCGATTTCTTTTGCTGACCGTACATATCGATGGAAAGAGCACAGATGCTGCATCAAATGGAATGAATTATACATTTAAATACTACTTATCGCCCGTGTGAGAAAAACAAGGATATAGCGTTCCCTAGATATGACTACCGGTGCTCTATCTTTATGATCAGCCCCCATTTTCTTAAAACTAAACAGTTCCAATCTCAAGTGCTGTCTCACTCATATAGGAATGAGGGTTTTCACGAAAAACTCCATTAGTTGGCGCCACTTTGGCAAGAGGTCCCATCCCAATAATCCGCGCTGTCAGAAGCGTCAACGACACAATTACAGACACGAATTTATAAGCCCTATGACACTTTTGACAGGTTTCTGGACCTGACGTCTCAGTGCTGCCGCCTAGTGGGTGTCATTTCAGAAAACCCTCATTGAGCGAAGTAGTGCGTGAATTAGAGATAAGATTGAAATGATTTTACTAGAAAAGAGTCGCTAGAACTATTAAAAGTGCATTATCGTGTTGACTTTGAAATCCGCTGATGGAATAGACATATATTCAATGGAACCTTCTTCCAACTTGATGTCAAAGTCTATGACAGTTCTTTTATGTTGTCATATAAAATAAAGAACTATCTAACAAGAAAATTTATTTCCTTGTCCTTTTAATATAATTCCAATATCCGCCTTCCCTGAAGAAATGCTATTATCTTTGTTCGGGGCGTCTTGACTCAGACTGTATGTGTAATAAAAAATTGACACTTCCATTAACTAAGCATCCCTGTTGCGTAGCCAGCATGCCACAGTTTCGCAAACTATTTTCACCGGACACTATCGCGCCTGTCGGACGTCGTCGGACAACTTCGTGTGTTTCCGTGCGTGGGGGGAAGGGGGGGTATTAGTCCGCAGTAATAAACGGTTATTATTTTTGATATCCAGGTATCTGACAGTCTGGAATTAAGTCTAGGGTTTATATTAAAACACCACAAAAAATTGTCGTAAATTTGGACTTGGTGTCAAATTAAAAATAAGTAATTACTTATTAAAAATGTTACAAACGTCTATAGGCTGCACTTACCTTCAGCTGGGCTGTATGCTTGTTTGCCACCGGAGTGGTATAAAAAAATTAAAATGAGGAGGTATGTTTGTTCGTTTGGTATTCTTTCACGTCTCACGCCGATCATTATGATAATTTGTACACTTATTGTAACGAAGATAGGTCGCTAGTTCAAATCCGGCTCGAAGGACCAAAGCTTTGTAACATGTGCTTTGACGTAGGTTCCAAAGAGGTCGTTTAAGCCAAGTCGGTGGCGGATGATGATACGAATTCAAATTATTGATAACGATGCTCAAGATACAATCTGGACGTTAATATCTGGTAGATAAGTAAGTTGTGGTGTATAGGTGGGGGTATAAGGTGCGTCTGAACGTTTCAAGTTTACGAGCTCCCATAAATAGAGAGTGCTCGTAACTGCTTCCCGCATTAACCATTGTATGGGCTACTGTTTGTTTTCGATCGGCACGATAACAGGGTAATCGGACTTTTTCCATTGTTTAAGCTGGCAAACAAGTAGGGTTACATGATGTAAGTAATCACCGCCGCTCAGGAAATGTTCAAGTGATATTGATTACAGAGACACCAGCATCTTCTTTCACAACGAACGAGAAGAACCTGGACTGAACGAGAGACTAGTTACCCACAACACAGGGAATCCTAGTGTGAAGATCAAGGCTATTACTGATACTTTAATGCTTTGGGTCAATAAATGAGTTTGGATTTTTTTGATTTCTTACTATGGATTTGATAGACATGTTTTTTGAGAATGACAGGGCTTTTTATTTCACGTAAAAAAATAAACTTAAATTATTGCCATTTTTTTTAATAGCGGGTTCTCACGTATATAAATTCTACAATATTGACGCTACAGAAACGTGGTTTGCTTCGAAAAATTCGAAAAAACATGTGATTAAGCACACCACATTATATTACCACACTAGCTGACCCGGCGAACTTCGTATCGCCTAAAGAACCTTCATGCTGAATTTCATTCGAATAACTTCAAAACAGCAAAGTTTCATACTAACTTTGCACCCCCGTTTAACCCCCTAAGGGATAATTTTTGAGAAATATATTTTACTCGTGTTTCATGCCTTTCAATAAAGAACCTTAATGCTGAATTTCATTTAAATAACTTCAAAAACGGCAAAGTTTCATACTAACCTTGCACCCCCGTTTAACCCCGTAAGGGATGATTTTTGAGAAAAATATTTTACTCGTGTTTCGTGCCTTTCAATAAAGAACCTTAATGCTGAATTTCATTTAAATAACTTCAAAACAGCAAAGTTTCATACTAACTTTGCACCCCCGTTTAACCCCCTAAGGGATAATTTTTGAGAAATATATTTTACTCGTGTTTCATGCCTTTCAATAAAGAACCTTAATGCTGAATTTCATTTAAATAACTTCAAAAACGGCAATGTTTCATACTAACTTTGCACCCCCGTTTAACCCCCTAAGGGATGATTTTTACGAAAAATATTTTACTCGTGTTTCATGCCTTTCAATAAAGAACCTTCATGCTGAATTTCATTCGAATAACTTAAAAAACGGCAAAGTTTCATACTAACCTTGCACCCCCGTTTAACCCCGTAAGGGATGATTTTTGAGAAAAATATTTTACTCGTGTTTCGTGCCTTTCAATAAAGAACCTTAATGCTGAATTTCATTTAAATAACTTCAAAAACGGCAAAGTTTCATACGAAATTTGCGCCCCCGTTTAACCCCCTAAGGGATGATTTTTGAGAAAAATATTTTACTCGTGTTTCATGCCTTTCAATAAAGAACCTTCATGCTGAATTTCATTCGAATAACTTCAAAAACGGCAAAGTTTCATACTATCTTTGCACCCCCGTTTAACCCCCTAAGGGATGAATTTTGAAAAAAATATTTTACTCATGTTTCATGCTTTTCAGTAAAGAACCTTCATGCTCAATTTCATTAGAGTAACTTCAAAAACGGCAAAGATTCATACTAACTTTGCACCCCCGTTTTACCCCCTTAGGGGATGAATTTCCAAAAATCCTTTCTTAGCGAGCACCTACGCCCCAAAAGGAACCCCCACGCAAAATTTGAGACTCCTGATACTTGTAGTTTCGGAGATTTCGTGATGAATCAGTCAGTGATTTTCTCTTTTATATATATAGATTAAGCTTACTAGCTAATTCAAACACAATCGTTGAATTTTACTGGAAATCTTGTCCGCAAATTGTTGGTGTTTTGCGAACGCGTCTGTATGGACCTAGCCCCTAATTATTATTATTTATTTTTTTATTTTTTATAATTATCATGTGTTTTTATTAATATACCTACCTATTATGTTTATTTTTTATTTCTCTACCCTTAGTTCGTCTGCCAAGAGATTGCTTTAGCGATAAGACCGCCTATTGTACTTTTGGTGCAATAAAGAATATTGTATTGTATTTGTATTATACAGAGACATTTTACTTCGGAAAAAATCTCCTTTGGTTAGGTAGAGACTGGCCCTTAGTAGTGGTATTTTCATATACAGATCGTGTACATACCTATGGCCAGTAGGTGCTGAAGTTTTTACGGATTTGATATATCCATTACAGGTGATAATTTGATATTTTTGTATATGTAGTAGCTTGAGAATCATGAGTGGTTGCAAGCGGCTTAAATGTGTTATTACTACAGAACCTTCTTAAGACGTTTGTTGACATGTGCCCTAAAGTTAAACCAACCAATAATCATCTTACTGCACTGCTGGGACATGGGTCTCACTTCAATTGAATGGGATCAGACAGTTACATACTACAAGAACTAATGTACAACAGAAAAGTATGATGAATAGTTTATACATTTTTCACCTACGCCTATGTGAATGTAGCGAAATGGCCAAACCACATATTTTGATTAAGGTGTAGAGTTTGTGAAGTTAGGTCTTGTGGAGGTAGGGCGTGTAGAGTTAGAAGCTTGGCTCTACATGAGATCTGATAACTTTTTGACAGTGCGAGTCATATGGTCTCGTCTTGGAAACATTTTACATGAAAATGTTTTTGGTCAAGATGAGACAAGATGCAATGCAAACATATTAACGTTGCAAAGCAATTTCATGGTAAAACTATTGTCCCGCGACGATAGAGTCCTAATTCGCCATAGTATCAATTGGCCATATCATTACATTTTTACATCTTACTTGCGAAAACCGCAGCAACTTCTTTTGCGTGTATCCCGTTTTTACGTGGGAATTATAAGATACAGGCTTCCGCTTAGTTTAGGCTTCAGGTCTCCCACAAATTGCATTTTGTCCTGTAAAACTGTAACTTACTTAAGTTTCATTTATAACGTGTAATTTGTGGAGACGATTATATACATTTTTATTTTTTTAAATATAAAAATACCTTTCATATCGGATGGCGTCTTACGAAGAACAGAAGAAAAGCCTAGTGCATTTTCACATTTTCGAGTTCGAACTTTCAAACCCTTCATATCCATGAACATAAGGATAGGAATAGTGCGCAGCAGTGGGACAGTTTAAGCTAATAATGCAAATAGTTTATTTAACAAACTGGAAACCTGTGTAGTAATGGCACCACACACATAGCCATTATGTGTATTTGTAATATTCTTGTATTAATAATATTCACCGTCAAAAAGAATTTTGACCAAAATTTTATTTGCACCGAAATAAATCAAAATTATTTTTGATGGTAAAAAATATTACCGATTCGTCAAATTCTTCATAATTGTATTTTTTTACTAACTTTGTATAATGTAAAATAAATAAATGTAACAAAATGTAAAATTTATTCTTAGCTTTTACATTAATAGCACATAATAGTTTGAAGATGTGGCGAATCGGGAATATTTTTTTATGACGAGTCGGTACTAGCCAGTGGCAGACAGGCTCAGCGACCTAATAAAATTTGTGTACATTAGGTACTTTGAGCTTCGTGGTGGAAACTAGTTGTACGGTTACACGGGCCGACACGCTTACACGCGTGACGGGCTGTAGCGTCAGCAGAAACATTGGAAACTGTTTTATACTAGGTCTAGGACAATGGTGACTACAGTGACTGAATTAGATTAGTTGTCATTTGCGGCATCGCTGGCGTAGGTATAGGACAATTACTAGTGACCGAATTATTCAAGACTGGTTGTTATTTGCGGCTTCGCTGGCTTGGCAAAGGCGGAAACGTCATTTCTTCCGTATCGGTTGTGGTTGTGATCCATCTGCTTAACTTTTGAAAACCATTATGAAAAACCTTCCATTACTTATGAAGATTTAGCCATAAGAACTGGATGGACAGACAGACAAAATAAATAAAAATTCTTGAACGAATCACATAACGCCATCTAGTCCCAAACTAAGCAACTAAGCTTGTACTATGGGTACTAGATTGCTGATAAATATACTTAAACACTTTTTTTTTTGTAATTAAATACTTATTATACATAGAAAACATCCAGAACAAGGCAAACAGACATGTTCATGCACACAAATTTGCCTTGCGCAGGATTCGAACCCGCGGCCCTTGGGATAAAGTGACCATTGCTAGCCACTAGCCACAGCTATAAGTTTATCTGCAGCTGTCTATACTTAATGTACTTGTAGTACAAGTTATGCTAAGTTTGGAACTAGATGGCGTTGTGTGTTCCCTTCAAGAACATTAATTTATTTTTTTCAAATCAATTCATTTTTATTCAAATAGGCATATTACAAGCACTTTTATTTATTTATATTTTATATTTACTACTTCTTAGATGATCCTTATGTAATCTTGTCGTTGCTGACGGTACCACATTGATGTTCAATGGGACGCTCCGATTGGGCAATAACGCAGTCTGATCACAAGCCGGTGCGGCTGCGGACGCCGCAAGCACGGGTGGACATGGGTTTATCAATTTTAGCACGAATGATTGCCAATTGGGAATAATTTATCACACAAAATTTAATTGAATAAATCGTTTTATTCAGCACCCGGTATCCTTCCTGGTTTCAAGCGGTGGACATCGGTTTATCAATTTTAGCACGAATGATTGCTAATTGGGAATATTGTATTTCACAAAAATTTATTAAAAAATAATTTCTCTGACATAATTAGGGAATGCAATCTCGTTCTCGCGAGATCTCGGCCTTTTTTAGCGAGATTGATCTCAGACGAAGAAAGGGCTAGATAGAGCTAATAAAGGGCGAGATCTCGCGAGTTTAACGAGTTTGCACTCGAGCATAAAAACGTCTTATTCGGGGCGCGGAGTGGCGCGGACTGACACGGACGAAGTTGCGATCTGTCTGTCGGTTTCGTCGGTGCGCGTGAGTTTACAAAACTACTTAGAAGTTTATTAAAAAATTATAGACAGTTACGTTAAACAATGTTTGATGCATAAAAGTCTACTTATTGAAAAAAATCGAGAAAATAAATTTTCATCTTTTATTACTTTTAATTTTTATTATTTTTCCACTAATTTATTAAAATATTGTGATTATGTATTTGCAAAAAAAACACACAAAACTGCCAATCTCGCGAGACCTCGAAATTGGCGATCTCGCAGTATTGTTATGGCTCTCGCTTGAGCCCCAAACTCGCGAGAATTGCATTCCCTAGTATAATATTTTGAGGAAGATACAATTTTTTCGTACTAGTTCAGGATATTATTTATTATCACAAACACATCTTTTGTGCACATTTATTGTTTGGAACGATCTTATATTTTTGTTTTCATTGGCTATAATAGTTACATGTAAATTAATGAAAACACTGTTTTAGTTTGTTAATGGTAAATAAAGAATTTATTTCTTTATCTAAACCCAATATTAACATTACAATACAATTAGCCGGCAACACGCTGTGACTTTTGTTTCATGCTGAGTACATACATATACATAACCGTGCCATCATCATATCAACCCATAATACCATCCCACTGAAATAAAATTTTATAAAAATTCAAACACTGACTAAGGTCGATTGTTTAGAGTTCAACACACAACGACGACGTGCCCGCGACTACGTTCGCGTGGTTGACGAAAACACTACCACATTATGAATAATTTTCCCCGTTTTTGCAACATTTTTCACTGATGCTTCGCTCCTATTGGTCGCAGCGTAATGTTATATAGCTTAAAGCCTTCCTCGACAAATGGACTATCCAACACAATAAGGATTTCTGAGATTAGCGCGTTCAAACAAACACACAAACATACAAACTCTTCAGCTTTATAATATTAGTATAGATTAAATCTTATTTAGTCTTCAAACAGTAAAAAATGTAAAACACGTTTCTAGAATAATTAACAATTACATTTTCCCCTATACAGTTTCAATCCGGGGGCACTAAAATGTGCCATCTTTACGAGCCAGATTAAGCTGAACCTGCTACCTGTCGCTCGCCAATTAATTAACGACTAGACTGCTACCAGACACAGCCGTTCATCCTAGGATTAGACTCAATGCAGGCACTCAAGACTTTATTGTGATTGTGATTCAATTCAATTGGAAATTAGTTTTTAAAATCTATAAAATAAAATTAAAAAGCCTTTATTCGCTGGCCATGTTACACTTTTAACTTAGAGACTACTTAAGAAAACATTTCTTTCTTAAATCTAAGTTTAACCACTTTGTTGGTCAGGTTGTTCTTTTAAAATCAATTACTATAATTTATAGTTTTATACAAATCTATACCAATATTATTATATTATTATCTATACTAATATTATAAAGAGGAAAGATTTGATTGTTTGTTTGTTTGCATTGAATAGGCTACGAAACCACTGGACCGATTTCAAAAATTCTTTCACACTTTTACATTATCAGGGAGTGACATAGGCTTTATATAGCTTTTCCCGAAATTCAATATGGTTCCCACGGGAACGGGTCCGGTACTTCACGCGGACGAAGTCGCGAGCAACATAGCTAGTTTAAAAAATGCTAACGCCGAAGTTTATCAGCTGTTCCAAACAGTTGTGCTACGTTTTGTGCAAAGAGATGTTACATAATTTTTTTTTTTTTTTTTTTTTCGTTGAAGAATTACTAATTCTATAGGTGATGTTCGTGAGGATGGATATATGGATGTTTTTTTACTCTTACTTTAATCTCTTACGCAAAAAACGGTTGGATAAATTCGCTTTAAACAGTAGGACACAGTATACATGGACTGCTTACTAAATTAGTGTGATCTTACTATAACGTCACTGAATATCTGGAAGATAAACTAATTTAAATGTCTGCCTCTCTTCTACTCAAGTTTGCTATACCTTAAAAGGTGCATGTAGATAACCGCTATGTATCATACAGTAATATAATGTACCTATGTCACATGTAAGGCAAGAAATAAATGAAATGGCAACAAGGCGGCCTTATAACTAAAAGCCTATATTTTCAAGGCAACTTTAGGGTAACAAACATGGTTCCTTGACCTTGTTTATTAGACGAAATGCAGGTATAATAACAGGTTGGCCATATTTGGAAAATACCTTGCAGTCCACACCTGCCGCAGCTGGCGAGTACCGCCGATGGCGTTAGAATTATTTTGCATAGTTACTACTATGACCAAGTAAATGATTCTTAAGCTTAATTGACACATGTGGCGTGTCATAGGCAAGGGACGACTAAACAGCGGGGGTAATTTTTCGACCGGAAACGTCGTAAAAATATTTACAATTTTGAGTATTATTCGTAACTTGGTCGTCGTAAACTTAACTAATTGTCTAGTGTTAGTTGTTTGACGTAGAATCCAGTTTGGGTAAAGGCCTCCTTATCCTTCCAGGATTATCTATTGTTAGGTAGGGCCAATCAGTCATCCCCTGCTTGTGCCAATATCATCAACCCACCGAGTACATAATATGGTCTTCCGACATTTTCTTTTATTGCCTGAAATTAATGCAAGGTTAAAAAAATATTGAAGTACCTAATAACCCAAAGAAAAAAACCATATAAAACACTAACCTACCTCAACATTCATTAAAAAAAAACCCTCGCCGATGTCAACGAACGTGAAACATTGCATTAAGCTTGCACACACACACACACACTAAAGCGACGAACGGGAATTTGGGCACACACACACTGAAGTCAAACATCTCTGTAAACGGTAGCCAATATCAGGACAGATCTGAAGATATGTTTATTTGTAAACAAATCTATACATATAATAAAACAGTAGACTCCGATATGTCTGTACTTTGAACATATTTGGCAAAAATGGAGAGGGAACAGTTAGAGAAAGGTAAAAAAAACGAAAAAAAATTTTTTTGAATTTTAATATCTATCTGTCTGACTGTTTGAACGCGCACATCTTCTATATCTCCGGGTATAGTGTATATCTGTTACACTTTTACAAGTGTTACGCAAATGCCTGTCATGTACTGTGTATAAATTGAAATTATGTACGTACAATCGCCTCGAGGATAGCAGGACCATCTTTAGGATGATTTTTGGTTGCAACATCCAACATCCTAGTGGCCACATGTGGCTCTAATAAACAAAAACCCTGTTTGGTAACAAAGATAATCGTACAATCTAAAAATACATATACAATAACCGTAACTTATCAGGTACCGCTGAAATCGTTTCTAACCTGATTGATAAATAGCTTAGTATTTAGTGTTAATATGCACAGTGCATCATAATGTTAATTTTTCCGGTAGGGGTAAGCAGTGAAGCGCGAAGGAACACATCACCTTAATTCATGATTTAATAAACTACCTACATGTCATTGACACAATATCAATAAAAAAATTACTCAAAATTATTTTTATTTACACTTTTTTATGCAAACAGACATACGGCCTATGTCTGTTTGCCACCTTAGTGCGCCTAATATTAAGCAGTTACCGTAGCCTATGGATGCTTGCAATACCGGGGGTATCACTCAAAGTGGAGGTCTGTAGACATTCCTCACCGTACGAACACAACATAGCCGAGACCAATGCTATTTGGCAACGATCTTCTGTAAGGTGCCTTCCCCAGACGGGCTGCTCCGATTTGAGCAATCATCCGCTGTGCCCTACCTCTCTTACTTGCTTACTCTGTTGGTTCAGTGACCCGAAGTGGATCTTAACCTCTGAAACTAGAGAGCGCCAGAGTTCTCTGTTCTGCGCGATGCCCCGCCAGGCTACTGCGTCCATCTTGTGCAGATCAGCCAACATTGTTATTCAGCCAATTTTTATTAACTGCATGCATACCAATTCTTTCGTTTAAAAGAGTAGAAATGAGCCATCGGGTTACCTGGTGGCACACTAGTGGTAAATAACGCTGCCTATAGATATCTACGACTTCAAGAATCTAAGATTCGTCCTTTTTTAAAGAAAAATGTATGTATAATACGTTAAGATATTATTTCACGGATTATTCAATAGAAGCAGTGGTACTCGCAACAATCGTACATTTTTTATAAGTTACTCATTTCTGTTCGCCTGTCTTCGGACTTGTTTCGTGAAGATTCGTGTCACCGCTCGCGTGACGTCAGCGTGTCACCAATGCAGATTTCGGGTGCATGTCCGACACAAGGACGCCTGTAAAATCATCTTTAATATTACACGTACCTACTTATACGAAACGATACGTGCTAAATGTCGGACTGAACCGATTTTGACGATTTAGGGACTTAGCTTTTGAGCTGTCTGTAAAATGAGTTTGTTTAATGTTTACTTATGAACGCATTTTAATTTTAATATCACATAATGTCTCAGCTACTTCTTCTTGCCCTCTTTAGTTTGACAGTAAGTATTTTATATGACATATAAAAATTATTTTTTGGAGTGGTACAGAAATTACATAATTATGAAATGGGCTAGCTCGACCTGGGAAGTACCACCTTCTCATAGAATATCGACGTGAAGCAGCAATGCGTTTCGTTCGGTGAGTGAGAGATCCGGTAGCCCAACTCCTTCCCTATTCCCTCTTTCCCCCTCCTTCTTTCCCTTCCCTTCCTCCTTCCTTTCCTCCAACCTCCTTGGTGGACAGCGCATTGGTAGCGCCCGTGGTGTTACTGATGTCCATAGGCGGCGGTGACCGCTTTCCATCAAGTGGCCCGCTTGCTTGTTCGTCTACTGTATGACATATAAAAAAATATAAAAAATTCACTACACTGTTCTCAGATGGGTATCTCTATGTGCTATCGGCTGGATGCTGCATTTGTTAAGCTAAGTCAGCCCCGTCGCCCAGTGGCTTGTTTAATTAATCAAAATCATTACACCTCGCAAGAAAATACTTGCAGTCTTGCAGAACATAATGTCCAGAATACCTATGGGAATGGAACTCACGGTCCGTTTTTGTTAGTGACTGAAATCTTTGTGTCTCACTCGCTCGTCAATCTTCTTAGTCTTGTTTTCGCGTGTCATCGACCGGCGCCAAGGTCGCGATTCGCGAATGCGCCCGCGCATCCAAAACTCAAAGACAGTAAAATTAAATAAATAAATAAATAAATAAAATACTCTTTATTGCACCAAAACATTATCAAAAATAACAAAATCAAAAAAATCGGGTGAAATATACAATAGGCGGCCTTATCGCATAGCAATTTCTTCCAGGCAACCCTAGAGAAAGGATTAAGAGGTAGAAATAGGTAGGTGGCGCAGTAGTACCGAAACAATACTAAAAAGAAAAATAATTACATATAAACAAGAGAAAGGGAAAAACAAAACAAAAATAAGGTAATAATATAGATGAATATACTTACATATAAAATATAAGATAAATAAAATGAACATTATAATTATGTGGACAAATAGTGACGCTTGATCAAATTAAGTATAATACTTAAATAAATTATAGGGACATATCACACAGATTGATCCCAAAGTAATTTCGAGACTTGTGTTATGGGATACTAACTCAACGATACTATTGTTATAAAATAACAATACCATTAGGTATTATAGATAAAAATCCAAGACCCGAGGCCAATTAAAAAGTTCATTTTTCATCATCAACCGGGATTCGAACCCGGGCCGGAGGTAATGTACACTTCCCAACGGTGACAAAATTTGTTGAAATCGGTCAAGTACTTTTTGCATTTATTCGTTACCAACAAAAATACAAATATTTGCTCTTTATATTATTAGTATAGATTTATGAATTTAGTAGTAAGGCCGCCTTTTGTATCAGTATTTTATGTATTGTTGTCAATATTATTATTTTATTGAACTCAATAAAATTGTTCAGTGGTGTATCTCAAAAGGGCTTCGTGCTTTGGTGTGCAATTGGTCCTGGCTGTTATCGATGGATGACAGTCGTTAAGTCAAGTTGGTGGCCTAGGCATCGACCTGGCGGCTTGATAACACCACCACCGGTCTCCGCCAATCAGCATTGGTGCAGCGTGGCAGGTCTCTATCGCTCTAATCCTTATGAAAGGAGATCCCTTCGAAATCGAAAGGGAATAGATCGTATCCCTGCAGTGGAATAGATAATGGGTTAGTATGATATGATATCAAATAAATTAAAAGTAAAAACAATATATTTAAAAACAAGCTTTTATTTAATTTCGCTAAAAAGAATAAATAAACTTTTCTTTTAAAATTTTAACTATCAACTTATAACGTCATTACACAATTTATATGACATAAAAGCTTGTCGCGAGATTTAATTACTAACATTTACTCGTAGTACGAATAAATGTTAGTTCGATAATTATGTTTTCTTATACAGGTAAATCTCGCGACAAGCTTTTATGTCATATAAATTGTGTAATGACGTTTTAAGTTGATAGTTAAAATTTTAAAATAAAAGTTTATTTATTCTTTTTAGCGAAATTAAATAAAAGCTTGTTTTTAAATATATTGTTTTTACTTTTAATTTATTTTTTACTTTTTAGTTATCACTGGACAGGTTTTGCAGTGCCTTCTATTGTCGAGAGGCGGTACTAGTCTAATGAATTTATTTGTTATAACTAGCACCAGCAATTTGAATACCTATATAATTTCCTGATTTTACTACAGTCACCCTGCGACAAACTAAACGTGTTTATGTACCCATCAAAAATAAAATACTGACCAAGGGCAAGTAGAACTCGCGCATGAGGGTTCCTTCCCATAATCATACTAGTCATACTAATATTATAAATGAGAAAGTGAGTTTGTTTGTTTGTTATTCCTTCACGGCTTGACTAATCAGTTGATCATTATGAAAATTTGTATATGTCAGCGGTACAGAGCCCAACATAGGCTACCTTTTTACCCGTGAAAGTATGTCAATCCAAAGGGAAAATATTTTTTCTACTATATGCTGTATGGGATGCTATCGGCCAACAGATGGCGCCACAAGTCACGCTATGGGTTGTTTTGTTGTCAAACGAGACGAGACCTATGTCATAAAATTAACGCAAGCGAAGCCGCGAGGAAAAGCTAGTAATAGATAAAATACATTTTAATTCAAAACCGGTATAAAAAGAGCCATGTACCAATGTAAAATGTACCAAGGGTAGGGTCACATTATATTGGTTGTTTAAAGAAGAAGAAGTAACTACAAATTTACGATTTTCAGATTTATTCCTGTACTTGTACTACATCATCTTGCTTCTTGCCAAATTTCATGATTCTAGGACAACCGGAAGTACCCTATAGGTTTTTGGTCGGAACTGTTTTGTACGAAAAACGGAACACAAACGGCTGTATCGTAATTTTGTTATCATAATATTGTATTGTCATCTGATCTACAGTTTTAAGCAAAATTTCAGCTCAATCGGTCTTCGGGAAGTGGTTCAAATTTACGTTCCAAGATTCCACCCTTACATACATACATACATACAGGTCAAGTTAAATAAAAGCTTTTAAAATGGTGTTTAAGGTCACTACGTCGTCTGTCTGTCTGTTTTATTTAATTGTAATTCAAATTAAAGCCCTTTACAAGGAATTGAATTAAGTGTGAAATAAGTAGAAATTCGGTTCGTCTTGTCGGCGACATCAGACTGATGTGGGCAGGTGCATTGCATGACGAAAATGCATTGCCAACACGCAATCTTCCGCGTCTTTTTTTTAAAAAAAGAACAAAATTTACTTTTCTTAAATTTTTACGGCTCTGAATGCACGTTATTACTTAAAGTTTTGATCTTTTTTTTTTAAAGTTTTAATAAACGAATAAAGGTATCTATTTATTCATTCTTTTACATGGCCGTATTCTATTTTACACATAAGTTAATTATAAAAAGAATTAATGTTATGATACTATTAGTCAGTTTCTGAGACGCATTTTAAATTTAATTCAACAAGCCTCAAGCTAGGCTATCTCTTTTAAAACTAATGAAGTTTGACAGTGACATGACAGCTATAATATTTAACGAGTCATTAACATTAGAAATGCGTTTCCGAAAGTGGCTATAGATTAACTAAGCTACTACAATAAATCAATCAAAATAATAGTTAAATCTATCAAAAATTATTACAATGCATGAGCCGCCATTTTCTAATAATATAATAAAAATTTAAAAATAGAACAAAAAAAAGGTCTCGTCCAAACTGACTCCACCCTGAAGGTCGACGGCCTTAGAAGCGTCATTCTTATATCGGCCGCATTTTGGCCGAACGAGACAGAAGTGTGATGTCTCTTTCGCACTTATTGCCGGTCCCATTCATTTTCGTGTGCGTGATGAATACCGATTATCTCATTCACCGCATTCGCTTTTTGAAATTTTATGCGTGTGTGTTTGTGTTTTTTGTATGTGTGTATACGAAAATTATCTCTTTCGCGCTTTGTGAATGTCAATAGTCATTTTAAAAATAAAATTCTTTGAAATTTTATCGCTTTTAAAATTCCGAACGCTGCTCACGCGCACACTAAACACAATTAAATGTGTATGTGTGTGTTTTTATGTAACATTTATAATTTTTTCGATAACACTTTTTATGTTGTGGTAGGTCGTGCGTGCGTTTTGTATTATTGTTGTGTGCGTACGCGCATAAACGTTTCGGAATTCTAAATTCAAACCTGATTTGAGGTTTTTTGTTTTGAAACGTTCTCATTGGTTTAGAAGTACCTATATTTGGTGGGATTTATTTAGGTATGGTTGGTAGTGGAAGGTAGGTAGCATTTAATCGAATTATAATACAATCGATATTAAAATCGAATGAATATTTTTTGAGTTGTATGAAAATCATTAAACTTTCATACATATCTAATTCGGACTTTGTCTGACATACAAAAAATTTAATAACATATTTTGAATTACAATACGATAATGAGAAGCTCGATAGCGTCGCTGTGTAACCCACCTAAAAAGTTAAGCAACGTCGACCCTTGCCTGTCTTTGAATGGATTTTGTAATCTCGAGCTTCTACGTGCTTCAGAGGGCACGTTAAAAGGTCGGTCCCGGCTGTTGTCGATGGACAGTCAGGACAGACCTAACAGTCCAAGTCAGAGGCCATCAGGCGGCTTGGAAACACTGACCTACGCCAATCCACAAGTCCGCAGTCCTTTCAAAACTTCCTACTCCGACTATCTTCTTTCTGATTAAATTCGTTGTGAGTTCCAAGACAGCCGTAGTTTCTCCCCCGGGACGTCAATAAGCTTCATCGCTTATTGTCAATCTGAGGTCGCCGTTGTTGATCGTGGCTACACAGGAGACACATCGGTGGGAATGTGTGGTGGGCTTGTCCCGATGCCATAATAATTTAATATTGAGTCTCATTAAAATTAGACAAACTTTAAAATTATTATAAAATGACATTTTGATTTGACATTTAGAGATTATCATCCAACGACGTTGCCAAAATTGAAAAGAAGTCTACGTAACTATATTGACGTAAGAATTTTTATCAAAACAAATACCGCCCACATACTGGCAATCACACATAAAATCTAAATGCATAATAACGTTCACACAAGGTGTTTGACCGCTACAATAAGAAGAATCCACATCCCGTCACCTGCCGGCACAAAAACCCCACCAAACCGGATCGGACCGGCTACGGCCGTGCTGATTTAATGATTTTTAGAATTAACAGATCCGATAGTCTGGACACACCTTAATAATTAGACATTTTTATTCACTAGAAAAAAATAGCAAATGTAATTTTGGACAATCACATCTTAAACTTAAGTTCATAAGACACCGTAGTCTCAGATAAGTTCACGTTAGATAAATTGACCGTTGTGTGATTCTGTCAGTTGACTTTAACACTCACTAACTGGCAAATAACAATTGGATTTTTTTTAATGATAAGCGACTCAAATAAAATTAATTTTGTCAATAAAATCTTTTTTAAAGCCATGACTTTTGCCATTACATTTTTGTCTCGGAACAAACACAATAAATCTTTGCCTCGTGCGAGAATCGAACCTGCGGTCCCGCGACCTCGGGTGCTGAAAGTAGGGTCATTGCCAATGTGCCACCTCAATTATTTAAAATTTTATTATGTGTGTGTCACTCACTCTATGCAGAATCCTAAAATTGCGATTTCATTCAAAGTAAGCTAACTCGTCTATAACTGGTAGCCTGGTAATTAGACATAAGTAATATTTTTTTAAATTGGAAATATTGATTATTTTTAATTAAAAACATATACGCCATTAATTGTTTAATTAAGCTTTTTTAATTATTGCTGGATTATTAATTGGATGTATTAATTCTAGGCTGTAATAAAAATTCCAGGAGAATTACTTAATACAACGCCATCTAGCGTCTAAGCGTCGAACTCTATATTTTATAAATTACTCATTGTTTAGATTAAGCAAAATTTTGCAAAAAATAATTGCTAATTGTATTAATTTATTAAAGTATGCATCCACACAATCTTATTCTTACAGTTCCCACGCAGCCTATAGACGCTTGCAATACCAGGGGTTTCACTCACGCGTTGCTAACCCTTCCAACACCCCCGAGTAGAGCTCTGGAGACCTTACTCACCGTAGGAACACAACATAGCCGAGACCAATGCTATTTGGCTACGATCTTCTGTAAGGTGGTCCTTTCCCAGACGGGCTGCTCCGATTTGAGCGGATTATCCGCTGTGCCCTACCTCTCTTTCTTCCTAATTGAATGGATGAATTGAATATAATGCAATAAGAAAAAAAAATTGTAACACCCTAAACAGTTCTACTGCTGGGCAAAGGTCTCACTAGACTCTCTACCCTCCTTTCATGAATCTTCATGGATATAAAGAAATTTGGACGTAAAAATCCACCACGCTTGTCCAGTTCGACTTGGTGGATGAGCAGTAGGCCATCTAACTAGGCTGATGCATGTCGCGGACTATCATACTAATATTATAAATGAGAAGTGAGTTTGTTTGTTTGTTATTCCTTCACGGCTTGACTAAGCAGCCGATCATTATGAAAATTTGTATACATATTGTCAGGAGTACAGAGCCCAACATAGGCTATTTTTTTACGCGGGCGAAGCCGCGGCAGCTAATTGAAATAATCTTCCGTCACCACCTTTGTAGCAACTGTTCAATTCATGTCTATAGTGTAGTCAAGTGAACCCTGAACAACTCTTTCAAAAAGCTATTTATTTATTTATTTATAATGTCATATCAAGGACGAATTTAATGATTAAATATACCTTTATATTTTTTCGTCATACTAGCTTTTACCCGTGACTTTGCCTGCGTGGTCCAGAGGATCCGCCACACTTTATTTTTTCCCGTGGAAATAAGATGTTTTTCCGGGTTAAAAAGTAGCCAATGTCACTCCAACGTCTCTTTAACGTCATATCGAGGAGGGAATTTAATTTATTTTTAAATAGACAATAAGTAAAATAGTATTATGCCCTAACAGTACTTAATTTATCAAGCACTGCCTAGCAACTAAATGGGTAGGGTCATTACCCCTACCCTCGTAGATTAGCAACGGAAAAATGGCGCATTGTTTTGTTTAACTTGTGTGCTATGGGGTGCTCCGCCATCGCCCAATGAATATGAAATTACAGATGTCACACTTTTATAATAAAAAGTACTTCCACTTGGATCCATTGCTCGATCCTAGGCGACTTTTTTTCCACTTCAATCCAAAATTAATTAGTGTTATAACTCATTCATTAAGGTTTTCAGATGGTTTTCCCTCCCTACTTCCATAGTTGCTAAGGAGGAGACAAATTAAATCGTCTAATATTATATACCAGTCTATACCTTTCAATACGTCCAACTCCATCAAATATCTTTCTTATTAAATTCGTTGTGAGTTTCTCCTCCGGGAAGTCAATAAGCTTCATTGCTTTGTCAATCTGAGATCGCCGTTGTTGATCCTGGATTTACAGGAGACACAGCGTTGGGAATGTGTGGTGGGATTGTGCCTTTTTTTTTATTGTAAAAAGAATGAAACAAGTCGACATTTTTCATTTCCAAATTTTTGAGTAGAATTATTTCTGTGTCCATCTTTCTAAGAGTTTCCATTAACAGGAAGAGATCACCGTCAGCTTTATTATTTTTAAAATTACTTAGAATTTCAATTGGTCTTAATTAGATAAATTCGAGAGAGCTACTGATGCGTTGTCAACTTATTATTAATTATTTGTACCATACTCAATTAAGTATGGTATACTCAATTAGACGCTTTTTCAAAATATTATAAATTTTCATTCTCCGGAGACACATTGCGCGTAGGTAGAATACTATACTTTAAGTGGGAAATGGAGACCTGATTTTAGCTAAAGTCGACCAGGGAACGGCCAATGGCATCGCCCCAGTCCCCGATAGATAGGGGATGATGACGCACCGTCAAGCTGAAAGCGCTTCATAGACAAATTGAAGCGCTTTATGACAATGAGATTTTTTTATTTCCATTTTTTTTATTTTTTTTTTTTATTTTGAAAATTCTCTTGAAATATTTATTTTAATAAAATCAAATATTTTTTATTCAAATAGGTCTAATACAAGCTCTTTCGAATCGTCTCAATTTTTTCCTACCACCAGTTCAGGCGGCAGATTTTTACTAAAAGGAAGGAAACTGGTAAGAAACTTGACACTTGCTCGTTTAAAATGGTACAAATAAAATATACATTTTCACGACACGACTTGGACTGCGGGAGCGGCTGCGGAAGCCGTCGTCAAATTAAAAGCCACGAAATATCGGAAACTTAGATATTGGTAACTTTAATGGAAACCTAGGCCCTAGGTCCCAGTGATTTGTCCATTTTTAAGGACATCGTCAAATGCCTGCGTACAACCACAGGTGACCCAAAGGCAGTTACTTCGAAAGCGAGGTAATGTTGCAAGCGTTTTGGGTATCCTGCCACATGGAGATGCGAATCACGGAGAAGCTCGAGATAACGAAACCCATCCAAACATTGTCTGGGGTCAACTTTGCTTAATTTGCGTCTTCGTTTTTAGAGTGCAACACTATGGTCATCACGAGAAAATATTAATATAAAATTATTGTATTGTCTATGAAGCGCTGAAGCGCGGCAAAGAGTGACTCTCCCCTAGCCCTAGTCCACATCTAGGCATCCCGACGTTTACCTACATTATTGCTGTTTGATGAATTACCTCGTACCTTTATATGCCGGTCATTCACCCTGGGAAATGAAAACATGCCACACAATCCCATATAAGGGTCTAGAGGGGGAGCTGTGACCTATCTGTGAATATATTTTGTTTTTCAAAACCTATGGTTTGTTTTTTTTTAAATTCATTTTGACAACTCCTTTTTTGGTGTTGTGCACTGAGTGGACGTACTCGTTTTTGTTTTAAGTATACCATAGTTACAATTTATCGGCAGTAATGTTTTAAAAATGTTAAGTAGATAGAAAGATGTCTTCATCATCATATCAACCCATAATCATCCCAGGGTCTCCCTTCAATCAAAGGTGATTAGAGCGTACTTTGCCACGCTTCTCCAATGCGAATTAGCGAGGCCAGTGTAATTAGGACTTTTCAAAAACCGGAATTTTAATCATCGGAGTTCGTACTTCTGATGTATCGATTTTTTGTCGTGTCGGAATTTTCATTCATAGGTGTTTCAAATTCGGAATTTTCATATTCGTGATTGTAAACGGTTGACGTTATGTTATGTAGGAATTATAAAAATCAGGATTTTGTTAGATCGGGGTTTGTTATACTCGGAGTTTTGAAGCATTCGGAATTTTCAAAATCGGAATTTTGAACATCGGAATTTTCAAAATCAGAGTTTCATAGTAGTGTACCCGTTTTTAAGCATCCATGACAGATAAGATATGACTTACGATCAACCGCCAGTTTTATTAAGTAAAATTGATAAATAAAAAAATATAAACTCGTTTATAAGTATTTATTTTATTTGTCTGTTTTACTTTCCTTTTTTCGAATACTTGCATTAAATAAAGCCGCTTAGCAATTAATTATTTTCGACCTTTTAAAAATTCTTTTAAAAGTCCGTCTTAATTAAATTAAAAATTATCTGATCGTGTTGATTACGAATTTATTTTGGTCGACTGTACAACTTACATGAACCTTTTTTCCTTTTTTACAGGATTAACAGTGGTTAAGAGTATTTTAAATAAGTAATTATATTATTATTTGTGTTACAGCCAGTTGAACGCATTTTTAATTTTGATTCCTCATTAGTTCTCAAGCTATCTCGTTTCGTTTTAATTCATTTGACAGTGACAGTTATCATTTAATTTTTTTTTATGCCACAAAGGTGGCAAATAAGCTTACGGTTCGCCTGATGATGAGCGGTCACCGTAGCCTATGGACGCTTGCAACACCGGGACTTTCACTCGCGCGTTGCCGACCCTGTAAAAATCTTTTAATGCCCCTTTTGAAGAACCCAATATTATAGTCTAAAGGAAAGACCTCGTCGGGGATCTCATTCCACAGCCTCAGCGTTCGCGAGAGACCATTTTGGTTCTAGTGTGAGGTTGGATTCCCCGCCGGTGACGAGCAGTAGCATTTAACGTGTCATTAGCTTTAAAAATGCGTTTCAGATGCTTCTCATTTAATTGCGTTAGTATCATATCGGTGCATTATATAAACATAGTAACTCGCCTATGTTGTAGCACGTGTATTTTAGCTCGCCTATGTAGCAACTGGTCTACAAATGAAATCGTTGCATTTGAAACTCGCCTAATGTGTAGCACTTGTAGCTCGCCTATGTAGCAACTGGTCTACAAATAAAATCGTTGAATTTGAAACTCGCCTAATGTGTAGCACTTGTAGCTCGCCTATGTAGCAACTGGTCTACAAATAAAATCGTTGAATTTGAAACTCGCCTAATGTGTAGCACTTGTAGCTCGCCTATGTAGCAACTGGTCTACAAATAAAATCGTTGAATTTGAAACTCGCCTAATGTGTAGCACTTGTAGCTCGCCTATGTAGCAACTGGTCTACAAATGAAATCGTTGAATTTGAAACTCGCCTAATGTGTAGCACTTGTAGCTCGCCTATGTAGCAACTGGTCTACAACTAAAATCGTTGAATTTGAAACTCGCCTAATGTGTAGCACTTGTAGCTCGCCTATGTAGCAACTGGTCTACAAATAAAATCGTTGAATTTGAAACTCGCCTAATGTGTAGCACTTGTAGCTCGCCTATGTAGCAACTGGTCTACAAATGAAATCGTTGAATTTTAAACTCGCCTAATGTGTAGCACTTGTAGCTCGCCTATGTAGCAACTGGTCTACAAATAAAATCGTTGAATTTGAAACTCGCCTAATGTGTAGCACTTGTAGCTCGCCTATGTAGCAACTGGTCTACAAATGAAATCGTTGAATTTGAAACTCGCCTAATGTGTAGCACTTGTAGCTCGCCTACGTAGCAACAGGTCTACAAATAAAATCGTTGAATTTGAAACTCGCCTAATGTGTAGCACTTGTAGCTCGCCTATGTAGCAACTGGTCTACAAATAAAATCGTTGAATTTGAAACTCGCCTAATGTGTAGCACTTGTAGCTCGCCTATGTAGCAACTGGTCTACAAATGAAATCGTTGCATTTGTAATTCGCCTATGTTGTAGCACTTGTAGCTCGCCTATGTAGCAGCTGGTCTACAATTATTTTTTCTTGCAATGTTTTTTTATTTAATTACTTAGGTATACCTACATTATTCTTACATCATATAAGATGAGGATAGAATTTGTATTTAATATACATTATTAATTGACCATTGAGATTTATAAATAAATAAAACATGTGCTCTACCTACATTATATAAAAACCAACCAAGATAATGATATTATTAAATGTTTGAGTTATTTAATTAAGATTTGATCGGATTACACGCTGTGCCCTACCTGGCACAGCGTATAATCCGATCAAATCGGAGCAGCCCGTCAGGGGAAGGACCTCCATCTTACAGAAGATCGTAGCCAAATAGCGTTGGTCTCGGCCATGTTGTGTAAGGTCTCCAGAGCTCCACTTGGGGGGGTTGGGAGGGTCAGCAACGCGTGAGTGATACCCCCGGTATTGTGTTGTGTTAAGGTCCTAAGTCCCCTAGACGGGGCAGAGGGCGTCCACAGTGCGTCGCCAACCCGATCGGTCTTGAGCTTCACGCTTTAATTCGCTCCAAGTCTTCCCTATTGCCTTCGCTTCTGCAGCTACAGTCCGCCGCCAAGTCTGTTTTGGGCGACCACGTTTGCGCTTTCCTTGGGGGTTCCAGTCGAGGGCTTGCCTCGGTATGTGGTCCTGGTCCCTTCGGAGAGTGTGGCCAATCCAACTCCACTTGCGGCGTTTGATCTGTTGGTCGATCGGAGTCTCGCTGCAGCGTTCCCAGAGATCTATGTTGGAGATTTTCTCGGGCCAGTATATACCGAGAATCCGGCGAAGGCATCGGTTGATAAAGACCTGCAGCTGGCGCGTAATGTCTTTTGTGACCTTCCATGTCTCACACCCATACAACAATACGGTTTTTACATTGGACCGGAATATCTTGAGCTTCACTCTCCGTGTCAATTTACGTGATTGCCATACGGGGCGGAGCTGTGCGAAGGTTGCTCGAGCTTTAGCGATCCTAGAAGCGATGTCCTCTTCAGTTCCTCCAGTTTCTGACACGACGCTTCCGAGGTAAGTAAATTTGTGGACTCGCTCCACAGCCTCTGTGCCAATAAGAAGCGGCCCCCGGTATTGCAAGCGTCTATAGGCTACGGTGATGCTTACCATCAGGCGGGCCGTATGCTTGTTTGCCAACTTTGTGGTGTAAAAATAATATTAATAATAATTTCAACAAATTAAAAAAAAACTTAAACGATCCAAAAAAGTTCATTTGTTTTTGTTTATCGTGTCGAAAACATCAAAAGTAAGTATTTCGTTGATTTTTTTTATTGAAAAGAGTTTGGCACAAATTACTTCATCGGCGAAATAATGTCAATTACGTTTGCAATAAAATTAATGAACAAACAGATCTTGATTTGAGATTTGACAGGCCCGGTGGTCGAGTGGATAGCAATGGTCACTTTATCTCAAGGGCCGCGGGTTCGAATCCTGCGCAAGGCAAACATTTGTGTGCATGAACATGTCTGTTTGCCTTGGTCTGGGTGTTTTCTATGTATAATAAGTATTTATTTACAAAAAAAAGTATTTAAGTATATATAACAGCAATCTTAGTACCCATAGTACAAGCTTAGTCGCTTTAGTTTGGGACTAAATGGCGTTGTGTGAACCAAGAATATTTACGAGTATTTATTACGAGATCTAGATTCTAGATAAATAGATTTACTTTGTTAGGTCTGTTATCCAAAATATTTTCATATCCGAAACCTACATACTTACCATACTAACCTAAAGGGCCCCGGAGACGGTCAAACGGTTTGATTCAAACCTCACGTGTTTGACCAAACCGTTTGATATAGCTTTGAATTCGCATCAAAAGAAGCGCTCATTATAGCATCAAAGTTCAAACGAGAAAGTCTTAGTGATTTCAAAAAATGTCGTCGACTATGGATAAAGACTCTCGCGTTTATTGTATAATGTTTTCAATGTCTATTTCGTCTTCGTCTTGTCATTTTGGAAACCACACAGAACGTATCGCTTCGAAATTCAGCACAAGATTGATGAGGTTTAATCAAACACCGAACACGATCAAACGCGCTTCAAACAAAACCAAAATATAAATGTCCATCAAACTAGCTTCAAACGAGCTTCAAACACGTTACGTTTGATCAAACCTGTCATACCAACGGGTAAACGATAAAATTGGTTTTACTCAAACCAAAATCTACGTGTTTGAATCAAACCGTTTGACCGTCTCCGGGGCCCCTAATATCACCTATTATACGTGTGACGTCACAATAAAAGGTATTCGAACTCATAATGCATCGTTATAAGACATAACCTACGACAACGTAGAGTATCGCTTGTCAAGTCGACGCTGTGTGCGTGCATTTCGTAAGTTCATTCACCTTGCCAGTTGGTTAAGTTGGGCATACAGGGGGGTGTGGAGAGGAGAGTTAAAAAAATATTCGCAAAAATATATTTCAACATGATTTAGATCTTAGACGGTTATCCGGCTCGAAGGACTAAACAATATATGCTTGTATAAATAGTAAAATTAAAATATTTTTGTAAAGAGCGCGCATCCCGTCCACTAGCGCCGCCATTTGAACGAGAGTGATAGCTGGTAAACGTAGATGAAAAAGTAAAATAATGTTCTATTACGCATTAGAATAGACGATGAAGTATATTTATATCGCTTTGTTAATATTTCAAATGATGCTGTTTCGATAAATGACGAGTTGAGAAAAAAAGACGACCGTTTTGTTTTCAATTAGCAGAGGCCAGTGTTTTCGAGAAAAGAAATAATTGTTTAATGTTTTCAATCCGCAGCAGAAGGACTTGGCTTAACGTCTGTCAACAACAGCTGGGATGACGGTTTACTTCATTGACCACAATACACAAAGTCCTGATACAAATGATACAATAGGCGGACTTAATGAATATAAATAAATAAATATAAATAAATATATAGGGACAATTCATACAGATTGAGCTAGCCCCAAAGTAAGTTCGAAACTTGTGTTATGGGATACTAATTCAACGATAAATAAATAAATAAATATATAGGGACAATTCATACAGATTGAGCTAGCCCCAAAGTAAGTTCGAAACTTGTGTTATGGGATACTAACTTAACGATATTATATTTTTATAACAAATACATATATAGATAAAAATCCAAGACGAGGCCAATCAGAAAAAGTTCGTTTTTTCAGAAAGAGGTCGTCTCACGGAGGTCGTCGAATGCCAATTGCATTCTCTGTTCGTTCGATCTAATATAATTTATTGCGACATCACAAATAGCTAATTAGATAATATAGCATACATGAATGATTGTCAAAACAAAAACAAACAACTAACAAGTCACGGGATAAAAAGACAAGAAATGCGACTCCACGCACGCCTCTGTTCCGCCGTCAAGCAGTCGCCGAGTTGCATTTTTGTCCGCACGCACTTGCATCGCGTCCCATACGATACCATCGCAAATATAAGCACTATAAATGAGATATTGTAATGTGAGTGACGGCGATGATGTCCGATGGGATTTTTATAGTGTCCTGATATTTTCATTGTCTTCTACCTTCGTGCCTAACTTTGCTCAACTTCACGAGAGTGTAGAGCTGACAAAGGGTGGGTTAGGTTAGGGTTGTTTGTGTACTGGCGCTTCGTTACGTAGACGAGGCCATGAAATTTAATTCTGTAAATGGCGCCGCAACAAAGACGGCCACGGCAGGCCCAAAAAACGTTGGCTGGATTGCGGGTGGAAGATTTGAGGAAGATGGGAAGCTTCACCAACTGGAGAAAGACATTCAATTTGCGTGACAAATGGAAGGAGACTGCCGAAGAGGCCAAGACCCACAAAGGGTAGTAGTGCCATCGGAAGTAAAAGTATTCTATGGTAAAAGTAAGTAAAGTAGCTATAAATTTTGAATGGCACGAATTGGCTTTGGACAATATCTTTTTAATTGACATTATACGGAATTGAAATTTAAATCTCGATTCGATTACCAGACAATGGATACTTTTGTGCAAACATATATACTAGACCCAGTTTTAAAAAAAAACATTACAAATGTTTATCGCCTGCGGGAATTGAAATCACGTCCATTGACACCACACCAATGATATGGTGACTAGTCACTACCTACTTTTATTATTTTTATTTTATGTAATTTTACATAACAAAGCAATCATGTTTGAGCCATAGTCAAACATATTCCGGTACGTTCAGGAATTCATTAAGTTAACGGTTGTATGAGCAGGGCTGTGCCTAATTGGAGACCCGAATGTAAGGGGCCCATGCCCAAATGAAGGGTTTGCAGCTTGATATGGGTGGAGCGAGGTATGAGCGAGAGCGGGAACAAGCTAACAATTTTATACCCTCGATTGATCGATTGTTCAGGCTAACAAATTTATAAGATATAAATATTTAAGTGGAGAATTAATGAGTTTTTAATAAGAAAGTCTACAAAACGTTTTGAGTAAAAACAAAACGTTAGCCACCCGATAGAGAGATAGTGATAGTTTAAAATATTATTTTTAAACATTCACAAAAATTTGAGATAGAAAACTTTTGCGCCAGGTTTGGTTATTTGAGCCATCTCCAACCCATTTACGGCTGCATATGCCGCTAATGCATAGGGGCACCATGACCTTGCATGCCATGCATCTCTAGGTGTCCTGGGTCTCTAAATCCGAGTACATTCCGCAATTTATTTTTATTTGCAATATCAGCAGTCTTTTCCCTGCTGGCATCTCGAAAAGGTATCACTTATTGTTGTTTATTATTCTAAAACATGTAAGTTAATGATACATTAAATTAAGAAAGGCTAAAACACAATTCTAAGAAACAAGGCTAAAGAGAGGGATTGAGACTTAATATGGTATTAAAATCAAAATTCGTTTCAGGTACTGGCTGTGGAAATGATAATATAAAAGCATGCAAAAAAAAATTTTGAATAGAAATTTTATAGTTTAATTCTGTAGGTAGCTCACTCACGGAGTTCAAATTAAATGTACCTAGTGGTAAACAACAAACAGTTAAAACATATCCAAAAAAAACTATACAATTGTGAAATGTATTCTCCTCATTTCTCGATAGAATATTATCGTAATGAAACGCTTCCAGTTTATTACTTGGACCACAAACAATGTTCGGGAAGCGTACTTGTAGGTATTCCACTTAACACGTCCTAATTACAGGCGCGGATATTTACACCACCAGTTTCGGGGATAAGACCTACACACACAATCTGTTCTACACACACTTTATACCTGAACGTCCTATTAAAAAAAGGTTTGTATTTTTTATTGGTAAGTAGATACTTAATATTCGTAATTCGTCCAAGAATATTTATTTATTAGTATGTTTAGGAATCGGACCTAATAGATTTAAAAAAAAATTAAGTAAATTATGTACTAGTAAGTACATAATTTACGTAAAATAGGCGAGGTAGATTGTTGCATTTTCAGTTGTAATTTGATTACCTCAAAAACTTGAACATTTTTAGAAATTCATAACTAAAATTATTAAAAGACGCATTTTCAGAAACCGGCTCAACAGAGAGTTGGAAAAAAAACTACACTTAAAAACTTCAAGTCAAGTCGAGAAATGAAAAAGTTTTACATGAACTTCGAATAAAACCTTAGCGCAAAACAGCATTTCCGAATTATTACATTTAAAAAAAACTCTGAATGCCTGTAGACCAGAGAGAAAAATAAGACATATAGAAACAATGTCATTTATGCCACAACACAACTACCCAAAGTTATTATCCAAAAAAAATACCATAAAGATCTTCTAGAAAGGTGTTTTAAGATAAAAGATCTTTTTAATATTTTCTCTATTGTAGGATATCTTCAAAAAATGGTTTCTAGAAAAATAGAGGATTTCCACGAGAAGCTTCTAAGTAAATTGCTGTCCAGCTTAGAATGCATCAGACCTGTGCCCGAGTCACCATTTACATCATCATCAAGTGAAGTTGCTGAAGAAGGTATGTAACAAACTTCATGGCCTATGCCTCCCTCTCGATTTGCTTACGAATTATCTTGAAAAATGTTTACCACCGTTCTTTCAAGTTATTTGTTTGAAGTAAATTCGAAAACGATTGGCTCGGCTTGTGCTCCGCTCGTGCTCGGCTCGTCTAGCGTAGACACCTTAAAGGCGCTGTCCCACTGCTGCGCACGAAGAGGCTACGCACGTGTGTTAAGCTTTGCTTTGCAAGAGGATGTACGTGATTGTTTCCACTGCAACCCACTAACACGTTAACCATCAAGTGACGTCATTGATACACGCGTGGCTTGCTCAACATAGCTCAACGCTGTCAACGCCATGCACGCAGTGAATGCGGTACACAGCTTGTTCCACAAACCGTGCACATCGCTGCGCACGCTGTGCACGAACACGTGGGCCACGTGGCACATTACAAACCAAAAACTATGACAATCAATGCGTAGCCTCTCCGAGCGCCGTGGTGGGCCACGCTACAGCTGTACGTAGTCGTGGTTTCATATTCGTGTATAGCTTGTACTGTAGTGGAAACGTAGACCCACGTAGTCATCCACGCAGCTGTAATGTGCCACGTGGCCCACGTGTTCGTGCGCAGCGTGCGCAGCAGTGGGACCGCGCCTTAAGGTCAACACGATAATGCACCTATAAATAGTTCCTGATCCAAAATTCCAATCACTATGCACTTTATCCAATGTTTGCTTCACATTACGCTATCAAAACTATAGAGAAGAATCGAAAAGAGTTTTTAGAAAGGTCCTACGTTAATCCGTTACTATTATAGCATTGTACATAAGTACATATGTATATAATAGACGATTATATATAAATACTAGCTGACCCGGCTTTGTTCCGCCTTAGAGGCACTATCCTACCCTACCCCTACCCCACCCCTACCCTATCCTACCCCTACCCTACCCTACCCCACCCCTACCCTACCCCTACCCTACCCCACCCCTACCCTACCCCTACCCTACCCCTAATCGATTTTTCATTGTTTTTAAGATGTATTCTACTATTCGGGACGGAAACAAATCCAACAAATCAAAAACCATGGCAATCGGTCCAGCCGTTCTCGAGTTATAAGTGTTGTAACAAACACGACTTTCTTTTATATATATAGATATATAGATAATCATCTACTTTAACATTGTACTTATATTTTTTATAGAAAAAGAACCGGTGGTAGAAGAAGAACAAGTACCATTAACGATACCACAAGAGTATGAAGAAATAATACCAGAACTTGAGGCGATACCTGAACCAGAGATATTTCCCTCTCCCTCTCTCCGTCGAGTGTTACCCGATAGTACACGAAGAATAGAAGAGAGTAATAGAATACATACGCTGCCAGAAGAATTCATAACTAATAATATTGATAAGTATTAACCGCTAACTACTTGCGATGTGATTTAGATTAAGGAAGTTTGAACCTGATTCAATTTTCACTATCATCACAACCCATATCACTTCATCTTCTTCTTGATCGTTTCCTCACTGCTGAGGATCGTGACTCTACACGACCTTGTCTACTAGTTGCCGCCATCGGTTGCGCTCACGCCTGGTGTAGTGCGGCGCTGACAGCCATATTCAGCTGACTGGATATCTGATTTGACCATCGAATGGCACTCCGGCAACGAAATCACTTCATAGAATACGGGTAAACAAGTGGTGGAGCCGGCCAGGCTTGGCTCGGCCGACGTTTAATTTTATACCACAAAGTTGGCAAACAAGCATACGGCCTGCCTGATGCTAAGCATCACCGTAGCCTATAGGCGCTTGCAATACCGGGGGTATCACTCACGCGTTGCCAACCCTCCCAACCCCCAAAGTGGAGCTCTGGAGACCTTACTCACCGTAGGAACACAACATGACCGAGACCAATGCTATTTGGCTACGATCTTCTGTAAGGTGGAGGTCCTTCCCCAGACGGGCTGCTGTATGATGAGCGGTGGCCCACGTCGTTGCAAACGCAGAGATGGAGGGGACCCTTGCACAAAACAAAGACTGCTGCAAAGTATTACAAAAAAAAGATACGAGTCTCCCTTCAATCGAAGGGGATAAGAGCGTCTACCACGCTACTCTATTGCGGATTGGCAGACGCCAATGTTTTCAAGCGTGAAGGCCACTGACTTGGCTTAATATCTGTCATCCATCGACTACAACCGGGGCTGACTACGGGTTGACGTGTTCTACAAAGCTCGAGATACGAAACCCATCCAAACACTGACTATAGTCGACGTTGTTTGTGTGTTCAAAATGCGACACACAGCGACGCCATAGTGCTCCTCACTATCACCTCTCTTGAAACTTATTTGTTTATTTCATATTTTAGATCCTCAAAGCATACCGAAAATCATTTACACTGCACAGCAGAAATATATTGATGTTCTAGCAGATCTTGTCGGCTGCAAGCGGTACAAGAGCTCTCTAGCTGAATTCTGGTTTCTTGATACGTTAGCGAATTTATTGAGAAGGGCCCAGAGTGACGACTTAGATAGACGTAAGTATTCGACAGCTTACAGAATATTTAGATGCATTTTTAAATGACAAAAAAGGCCGTAGGTAAAGGCCATTTCTTTAAAGCTTGCCCTCTCGATTTTGTCATGAAATCTTGACATGAAATTTAATAATAATCTTACCAGCAGCGGGTCTATTCTCGTTACAAAATCAGTTTCAGTCTCATCTCAAACTCACGAACTATCTCACTCAATAGGCTTGTTGCCGTAAAAAATGTAAATAGTCCGTCTTTTCGATTATTCAAAAATAAGGGACACTAATTTTTTCATTTGTAAATTTGACCAAAAATGACAAAGATATAGCCCATTAAAGTTCCGTGTGACATCACGCCGTGTGGCATTTTTTCGCACGGGATGATGTCAAAGCCCCCCCCCCCCCCACTCTTAAATTTTTATGCCTTGTATCTTTGTTATTTTTTGTTTAATCGAAAAAAGAAAAAATACGTGTCCAATATTTTTTTATAATCTAAAACAGGGACTAAATATAATGTAATTATTTTGACCCTGGAAACAAGCCTATTCCTATTTTGTACCTATGAGTGAGACAGCGCTTGAGATTGTAACAGTTTTTGTTACAAGAAATACGAGCTAGGGGCAGGACACTTTCTTTGGAACAAGTCTATAAGTGAACCAAATTTGTAAATACATATTAAGAAACTAATTGTAACATTGTCGTGCTGCATTTTTTTAGCAACACAAGTAATACTGATACAATGGTTCTGTGAGTGGATGAAAGAGATGCAACACTTCGATGCAGCGGACCGGGATAGGATGCTGAGACGTTTTGAGGTATCAAATCATAATTCGACCCTTAAGGCGCCTCGCTGACCTAGTTTTACACGCATTTTAAAAGTACCCTGTCTTAAGATACTTTTCCTTCTTCAATTTCTACGACATCAAATTTTTAGGATTCCGTAGTAAACAAGGTAGCCCCCAGACGCTTAGCTAAAAAGCTGTGTTTTATCTATTAAAACTTACAAATGTCATAGAATATGACATTGTACTCATCTGAAAAGCAAGCAAAGCGTAGCAAATACGCAACCTTATACTGTGCGTGGCCCGACACGCACTTGTCCAGATTTTATTCTTTAGTTTGACAAGTGACAGCCATAATATAATGTGTCATTAACTTTAAAAATAGTTTTGAACAATTCACAGTTATAATTTAACTTTAACTAAAAATATTTTTCACTTTAAAAATAAATAAATACTTATTCATAAATAAATAAATAAAATAATTGTAATTAATAATAACGTACCTAATTTATATATACCCTAAATACTAGTGTATTAGGAACAAGCAATCTTTTCAAGGCAACCTTTGAAGTATTGAAAGAAGGATACGGACAAAGTAAGCAAGACATGAATCTGATAAAACGTTTTCACGCATCTCACCAATATCTGGTTTCCAGGACACCATGTCATCGGCAGCACGTTTCATAGCGACAGAGAATCGTATACCTTCACCAGCAGAAGCTGGCGTCTTCTATAAAGCACCAGATGACATGTCAATGTCGATGAATTTTCTAGCACCATCGCAGTATACATCTACTGGCAGTAATAAACCTTTGGCCGACAAACAGACGGGTGACAAGCCCTCAGTTACATTTGAAGCTTATAATTGCTCATTGAGAGATTTGACGAAGATCATACATTATATTTATGATTTGTTAGTAATAATATAAAATTAAATAAAGAAATGTAAATATATAGGGACAAATCATACAGATTGAGCTAGCCCCAAAGTAAGTTCGAGACTTGTGACGATATCAACTCAACGATACTATATTTTCTATCAAATACTTATATAGTAAACATCCAAAATCCAGGCCAATCAGAAAAAGTTCGTTTTTCATCATGACTCGACAATGTCGACAATGATTCTTCGGGATCCGGGATATTTTGGGTGGCGTTTCGGCATTACGCCACGGAGATCGTCAAACTTTTTTTTATTTTTTTTTATTAGCCATTTATGTCCAACTGCTGGGCAAAGCCCTCTCCTCTCCTTCTCCAACTATCTCTCTCTTGTCAAACTTTCTATTATTAATTTTGGTTTTATTTCGCCATTTCTTTTCCGTTTCCGAAATGGTGGTAGTCTTTTATGGAGTGGTTTTTATTTCATACCTACTTGTGGCTAGGTTCTAGGTACCAGTTTAATAAGTAATATAGAATCTTTTACCATTAGGATCAGCAATGACTATCAATACGATCTCATACGTACGGTGTTCACAATGTCACCGGATTACATGCTCATCGATCCACCATACCAGATACAGAATCCGAAGAGATTATACGCACCATTGAAAGCTAAATCTAAAAAAGAGAAACCACCGAAAAAGGACGCCAAAGGCGGCAAAGGAAAGAAAGGGAAGGAAATTGAGACGGAGGAGTTCTTGGCTTTGATGGAGGTTCGTTTTCTTTCACCCTTTTACAGCCAGTTTCCCGCACGCGTTCATCTTAATTTTTTCCCATGGGAACAGGATGTTTTTCCGTAATGAAAAGTAGCCTATGTCATTATCCATTAGTTACTTTCGATGTAAAAGAAGGACAGACAAACAAACACTTTCGCAGGTATAGATTTTGTAATTTCTTTCTTTTTGTTTATTTGTTTTTCGCGGCGAGTATCCTGGTGCCCGAAATAGCCTCGGCCTCGGCTTAGTTCGGGCATCAATCCCTCTCAAACTACTTACTTACTAGGTACTATTGAAAATATTTTGTAATAATAGTTGATAAATACCCTCTGTTTGTGGAGAGAAATAATCATTTTATTTATTTTTTCTTTTCAATTTCAGTTGAAAGCTCGCGACGAGCGCTTACTGGATGAACAAGAGGATCGTGACCGCGAGGACTGGAACCTCCGAAGCCACATCCTGCCTTTGGGCTTCGCAGCCACTGATGAGTTCTTCGACCACTACTGGCCACCGCCCACTCCTGAACCTGAACCGGAACCAGAACCAGAGCCGAAGGGAAAACAGAAGGGGAAAGGGAAGAAGTGAATTGTTAATTAACTAAAGCCTTTTTTCACTTGCTGTTATATCAGATGATGGCGAGATGCAGTAAAATTAATGACACATTAGTTCAATTCTCGTAACTAAAATTGTCAAAATTAAGTTTCAATGTCGCCCTCTTGCACGAAATAAAGTTTGAAACGATATTTAAACTGTTTTCCTAAAATGATCCACCAATTTTTTTAATCGTTTTCAAAGACACTTAAAAGCTTCGATCATAAGTTTAAAAGCCGTCCATTTGTGATTTAGGGAACTCGGACACTAACAATCTGGGGGCTGATTCTCGTAACAAAAACCGATTCTATTTCGATTCATTTCGATTCAAACACACTCGTTGTCCCGTTCAATTCCTATATGTATAAGTGAGACAGCGATTGAATTTGAATCGAAATAGAATCGGGTTTTGCTACGAGAATAGGGGGTCTGAACCGTGTCTTAAACTTAGACACGGTTCAGACCCCCTATTCTTTTAGGTACTTTCAAATTTTCATGTAGACGACTCGGACACTTTAGTAAATTTGATGCAGGTAACATGCAGGTTAATGTACTAAAAAGTAATATAAATTTTACACTGATTACAATTTCTTTTATTTTACTATTCAGACAATCATGCTAGGTAATGTACAAGAATATCATCTTTTAATGAGAATTGTGCTTTCCTATACGTATTAGAAATTGTATGCTACGTACAAATATTACGTTAATGACAATATTTGGATATACGACATATTATTAAAAATTGAAACAAATGTGGAAAAATGTAGGGTTAAACCATTCTGTGCGACCACGCCGATCGGCGTTTTTTTCATGTTCAGGTGCGGTGGACGCCGATCGGCGTTCCTGTCAAATATTGTCTCGCACCTGGCTAGTAAGAGTACTTTGTTTGACCGCAATAATGGGTTAAGACTGCTTTAAACTCAGTTTGAAACAAAGGGCACAGAGATTGCGCTCTTACATATTACACTAAATGCAAATGGATTTATTCAGAAATTGTGTACTTTACGCACCAAAATTCGACTGACAGCTGCATCGTACTTTTAGTTTTTTTTTATACCACTAAGGTCGCAAAGCTAACGGCTTGCCTGATGGTAAGGGGTCCTATAGTAGAGGAGCCCAGGAGGGGATTTTTGTAGTTACACGAAAAAGATTCGCCTTTATGTGTATGAGCCCTAAAAGCGGTATCTTAAGCCGATGCCCCGTCATAGCATGATGCGACGCATCGTGTGTGTGTATGAGCCCCACTAAGGATGAGTTGAAAACATGGTGTGCACCAGATATCCCCCATATCTTGGTCTGACGCGCTCGAGTAACTACAAAAATACCCTCATGGCCTCCTCTACTACTATGGACGCTTGCAACACCGGGGGTATCATTGCATTCGCATTGCCGAACCTTTTAGTTACTCAATGCAGTTGTACAATCTATTTTTAGAAATAAAAAAGTCTTAAGTATTTAGTAATTTTTGGTTAAATATTTTTGCTAAAACAAAAAATTTCCAAAAAAGAAACATAAATTATATATTTATACGGAATGTTATATCCACAGAAAAGTCTAGATTAAGTAACATAATTATTATTATAGTAAAAATTACTAAAAACCTAGTTGTAGCACATGCCTGCCTAGTGGTGGAACACATAATTTTCTTTTAAAAAGAAGTAGGATGCGATTTTGTAATTATATTTACTTGCGTATATCTTGCTCTTTCCCGTGGGAATTTGGAAAAATCCCTTCTTAGTACGCCCTAGACGTCGTAAGGAACCTACATTCCAAATTTGGAATCTCTAGACCCAGCGGTTTGGGCTGTGCGTTGATATATAGTTAAATCAGTCAGTCAGGACTTTGAATTTTATTATATATAGATAGATCTATTAGAATATAATATTATTATCTTTAAATAATATAATTACAAACCTCATTTATGTTACTTAATCTGAACGAAGTTCTTTCATCATCATAAACATTGAGCACGATGATCCTATATTAAACATTACTGGTACATTTCATGGAAATGCTAAAAACATAATGTATAGATTTAATCACAAGACTGATCCACTAAACATTGTTACGCTGTGAAAGTCACTCGAACACGCGTAAGGTGTTGGACGCACCATAGGTGTTTCGAAACGCGGCCAGCGTGTGCAGCCATAACACGCGTCGAGTGTTCTCACACAACGTGTATCCCTATCTAGTTCTCACTAAATTAGGGGGGAAAACCAAACGAACGTATTTTTTTAAAGTAAGAGACTCGTTTCATACAGTACTTTTCGTGCTACATTGAGCTCTCTGTATGTTAGACCTCACGTTGAAATGATTGCAATTCCGCGATGAATAATGAACGCGACGGTAACACGCGGCTTGTTCGCCCTTTCTGGACAAAGTGTGAGCCCCAAAACAGACGGTAAAACCCCATAGTTACTATTCGAGTTGCATTTGAGTTTCAATCATAAACTCTTTTGACGGACCACACATGACGCAACCTTCTTGAAATCGGTTTGAAACGCGTTACAAACTTAGTTTCATTGAAATTTTGGCATGCAGGAAATGTAAAGCAACTGACACTCACAATTTCAAAATTGCTAATTGCAGTTGCATTTCAGTAGCGTTCACCGTCTGTTTTGGGCCCAACTCACAAAATTACGTTCGTCTGGTACTATAATAATTAATATCAATTTATTTATAATCAAAAATGGCGTCTATACACTTAGAAATTACGTTTACCTTGTATTTACATTTATAAATTCTATATTAAATACATTGATTGGAAATATTAGGTTCGTCCACGAGTCGAGTCGGCTGCCACTCGACTGCGACTCGACTACGACTCGAATTCAGTTAAGCCTGCGCTATATACAGTATAATACATGGGTCTGATGTAGAAATTTAAAACAGCGTAGACGTACACCAAGTCTTATTGTCAACACTGTTTTAAATCTTGCTTCCAAACCAATGTTTAATAATAAATATGAAGGTTACCGAAAACGATTACGAAAAATTAAACACGCGTTATGATGTGAGAAAGTATTTCCAGTCTAGTTAAAGTCGAGGCGTGGACGTAAAACCTTAGTCTACATTATAGCAACAGTTAAAAACATCAAAGATGATGCTTTAATATTGCAAAAATTCACAGACAATATTGTAGTTTTCATCTTAATTAATAAATAAAAAATATGATTTTGTTATGTTACGTATCACCACGGAATTTAATTTGTTCATAAAAGCAATAACAAATGTTTATATTGCACATAATAAATTTTAAAGCCAACCCTTAATAGATATACAATTTCCGAAACACATTTTAATTTTAACTGCACATTAAGTCTCGAGCATCTTCTTTCTTTAGTTTGACAGTCACAGCTATAAAATATGTCATTAACTTCGAAAATGCGTTTCAGAAACTGTCTAAAAATAATCTAGAACTAACATAATTTATCACAAATTGACTTGTTTTTTTTTAAGCTTGCCATTGTCAAGTTAAGATGAGAGCTGCACGTTTAGTGTCACTAGAACCATTGATCAGAACTATTAATGTTTCTATTGGTACTAGAAAATCATATTTACCAGAACCATCAAATTTGATCATCACGGGCCACTGCAGACTTAACCGACATATATGTCCCTAATAGACAACAGCATAGACCCCGCTTGTCCTGAATGCGGTGAACCAGAGACCAGCCAGCACTTCCTGGCTGAGTGCATACACTACAGCAGGCTCAGGTGGAAGACTTTTGAAGCCGATAGGATCGAAGAAGGAAAACTATGCGACCTGGACACTGGTCGCATAGCGGAGTTCTGCAGAAGGAGTTTAAGGTTTTCTGGGTGGAGGTCATCGGGGCCACAATAACCGTATCCACACGGGAATAGGGTGTAATGAGTCCAACTAGCCACTTGAACACCCGCCTGTGCCCCGCAGGCGGCCCACCCTATAATAAAAAAATAATCATGTCAGAGAAAATTGTTGTTACTATTGCAATAGTTCCAATAGTACAAAATAGAAGTGTCTAGTACTGCTTGAATCCTTAATGGTTCTAATCAATGGTTCTACTGGTACTACTCCGAGCTGCAATCAATAGAATTTCAACACATTCTTTGAATAAACCCGAAGGATTTCTATTTGAGATTCTTCTGTTCCTAAATCGCTCTGTTGTTATTTTAGTAACCTGTCACTTTGGTTTTACTTTTTAATTTATTATCCACTCAAGTCTTCAATAGTGACAAGATTCTAAATTGAGAACATATTTGTGCTGCTGAATCTACGTCCAAGATCGATTGTTGGCTCGACCTGGTCGGACGATTGGTGTACTATTCATTTCAACCATGAAAAGGGGAAAAAAGGCAGACAACTTCAGAGTCATGTCCGATTTGACAGACACTCGTTGACAACTTCAGAATCAAGCTGAAGTTGCCTTTCACATTCCCCATAGTTGAAACAGAGTCTATTTTCTTAACAAAATCAGTTAAAATCTAATATCAATCTCAAATGCTATCTTGCTCACAAAATATAAAACGAGTGAGTAAGCGCTTGCATGAAGGAGATACTAAAATGCCTTGATCACACGCGCCGAATAGAGCGGCGAGACAGTGTCCTCGGCCGAACGCTCGGTTGGTATGTACTTTCCGACGAGTACTCGGCCGAACAAAATGGCGAGACAGTTACTCGGACCTCGTTTTGTTTACTAGGACCAAAAACCAAAACCAAAATTAGTATAAACACATTTTTTTTTATTCTTGTTTGAATGTTTACTTTTATTTATCGTAATTGTAACTTATGTCATTACCATTTTAAAAGAGCAAGTGCTAAGTTTCTTGCCGGTTCTTCTTAGCACAAATCTGCCGTCTGAACTGGTGGTAGGGAAAAAAAAAGTGACGATTCGAAAGTGCTTGTAATATGCCTATTTGAATAAAAATATTTTGATTTGATCTACTCGCCCAAGGCTGATGAGTGGACTGTCTCGGCCGAGTGACATTTTTACTGTCTCGCCACTCTACTCGGCGCGTGTGATCAAGGCAAGGAGTTGCCCTTAGCAGTGTAGCACAGCACGTTAAATTGGGCACTGACGTCACGCATAGTTTCAGCCGACTCGATACCAGACGGCGCTTTCGTCAGTCTGCTCGAGTTCTCACGGGAGTAACACTCATAACACGTGTGTCAAATAATCTTGTTTTTAATATTTTATAGCTATTTTATCTACGCAAAAAATTTAATGCTGTATTATTTCATGTAAAAGTTACACAGATCGAAATAAATTGACGGAGAATAAGGTCTCGTTTCATTCGTAAGTAATTTTTGTTTAATTTAATGTCCGTAAGAATGTAATGTTTGTAGACAATGGGGTTGGCAACTGTCAAAGTGGCGCTAGCATGGCTTGATCCGATGGTACTAAAATTCGTATGGAGAATTTTATGTTTGAATTTATTTTAGAAAAACTAAAATTAATTTTGCAATGCCAACGACCTAAAGGTGCCTTTTTGAAAAGTAATTGAAGTGCACAAATTTCCAAAAGATGATGTTTTATGAAAAAATTTTAACTCATATTTTAACTTGAAATTTATAGCATTATATTCTTTAAATAATAAGTGATTGAAAAAATAAATTTGCAAAATTATATTATAAAAGAAAAATATATTAAAATGTAGTTTTGAGGTTATCCCTTTCAATCAATTCCATTGTTCTTTCTCGCCAAGATGCTTCACGTTTCTATATTTTTTTTAACGTCAGTCACCCTCCACGTATAATAATTATTTTTGGCTTACTACTATCTAAAGAGAAAAAATTCGCCAACTTTTCGAACATTGGTGACCAAAAAAATTTTGACAGGATCAAGCTATGCTGGCGCCACCTGCTTTTCGGTTTTACCGGCCAGCCCCAATTTCTTGTATTAGCATCAACGACATCTACCGTTTAGTAGAAGAACGATTTTGGGCCGTACTTCAAGCAACGAATAATGTATTAATACTTAAAACTGTATTATTTCATTTTTTTATTGTTTAGGTTTACATATATTTATTTATCATATTATAACATCGTAACATTACAATGGAGTTGACAACTGTCAACTCTGTATGGTACTAAAATGAGTAAGGAGAATTTTACATATTATGAGATTTTTTTATTTTTTTTTGTTTTACTTCATAATGTAATCTGCTATAAAGTAAGTAGACAATCATTTAACGTATTTTTATTATTTGTCTACCAACCTTTCTATAAAAAAGTACCGACCTAAAAAAATACATATTATGTACTTACAAGTAGTAAATAAAGTGAAGCAATAGTAGTAAGTAAATGTTTTTTTCTTATACACCTATTTTAATTACTTTGAAATGTATTAAAGTTTTCTCTGACTTTAAATATTAATTAAAACATCGTCCTTAATACGGCTTTGCTTCTGGTGGCGAATATCTGAACTAAAATTACAGTTTACTAACTATTTTTGCTATTAGCCGCTAGATGTCGCCTGTCGTGCGGGGTGCGACATACGTGCGGGGGGGTGTTTAGACACCCTCCCGTCAGCGACAAGGCCGTTCATACGAACGGGATATTGTAACAGCTCCTCTTAGTATCTCCTTCATGCGCTTGACATTGACTAGATTTACTATTTTTACAACGAGACCCACCGATAGAAATAACACTCTAATAATTACACACACGATTCAAGCAACGATTTACATAATTATAATATTACCAATATTATTTACAATACACTGAAATTGTCATGGAGATACATTGTGGCGTCGGCCATATCTTAAATTCATGAATAAATATAACTTAATACACTTAATTCAGTCTTCACTTGAGAACCCGCACTGCAATGGCACTTATTAAGCCCTAATTGTTCGATTTCTATCATAATCTTTCTACAATATTACTACCTAGGCACCTAACAGCTTAACTTCCAATGCACAATAACTTTATTTACATCTCTAATCATACAATTACAAGAAAAATACACAAACACAAGGTGACTAAATTGGGTTTATATTATACATTTAATAACATGTGTATGTGTACGCTGCAATAAAATGCAAAAAGGCAATGTTAGTGAAGACGACGAACGGGGTACACGCAAATGGACGTGTTTCGCTAGTTATATTTTAGATGATACTTAATAATAAGCTGCCAGGTGCCTTGACTAGTTATCTACATATCGAACAATTAGGCTAATTATTACTCATTAACACTTAGACGATTTTTTATTTCAAACGGATAAAAACGTGTGTGGACAAGAGGCGACACGGCTCATTTAAGCGCGTATTACACTACACGATATTCAGGGCCTAACAAAAGAGATGGTGCATTACTAAGAAGTGAGAAGTTGTAAGTGCCTTGTTAGGCCCTAAATATCGTGTAGTGTAATACGCGCTTTACCGTAGATTTTCATGGCGAAAAAAAAAGTGTGTATAAGAGAGCTGTGTCAATCCGCATTGGAGCAGCGTGGCAGAGTACTCTCTAATCCCCTTTGATTGAAAGACCCGTATCCCAGGAGTGGGATTATGGGTCGGTATGCTAAGAGACCAGGTGCCGTACCACGACCTTTTACAACTATTCTACGATTGTGTAAACGAGACGTCGCTATACATCATGTATAGCGCTGTCTCCCTTACTCAGCCGTTTTGTTTTAAGCGGTCATGGTACGGTCCGTGTAAAACTGAAGTATCGTCGAAATGTTAACGAGCTATTCACTATCACTGCACAGTCTTCGTGGCGTGTTCGCGCTGTGTCGCTGCGTGATGATGCGTGATCACGCGTTACATGTGCAGCGTGGCGGGGGCGGGCCCTGCGCCGGCGTCGCGCTACAGCAGCGCGCGCCGGCACTCGTCGCGGTACGTGCCCGCCGAACCCCTGTTTCATGTTTGCCACCTGAAATAAACATTAAATTTTATTACCCAAAGTAAACTAGGCATAACTTGTATTATGGATACCAGATAACTGATATTTTATTAACTAGTAAAATACTCGCAACTTCACTTGCGTATATCTCGCTTTCCCGTGGGAATTTTGAAAAATCCTTTCTTAGTACACCCCTAGATGTCGTAAGGAACCTATATTCCAAATTTGGAATCTCTAGACCAAGCGGTTTGGGCTGTGCGTTGATATATTGTTAAATAAGTCAGGACTTTGAATTTTATATATACAGATTTATTATATCTTTTTTCTTTATAATAATTTAAGTTAATTTCTTGATGCAGTTTTCAGCAATATATAGATACAAGATGAAGGTTTATAATACATACGAGGTTTAATACAACCGAAATTTCCGTGGAAAGGCAGGATAAACGCGAAGCGACGAAACGAAGTCGCGCAAACGGTTTTGCTAGTTGAACCTAACAATTGGTCCTTCGAGCCGGATTCAAAAAATAATCCAACAATTGGTCCTTCGAGCCGGATTTGAAACTATGGATTTATATTTTAACGCACCTGGCTTTCTGTAGCTCTATCTGTCCCTCCAAGGTCTTAGCGAGGTATATAACGAACAGTTGGGATAACGCCACGCCCAATGCCACCGACGCGATGGTATACAGGTTCCGTTCCGCCCACGAGCGAACAATCTCTATGCATCCGCTGGTCCATACACGTTTGCTGGCTTCTGCAACCTTTATGAAATAATAATTTAACAATGACAAAAGTTAACGAATAGGCGAAAACTTCTGTCCAAAAATATTATTAGAAAAAATATACAGGGTGGACTTGAGAGGAGAATCTGCCAGTTTTCGTGGGTTAAAAATCTAACTAAAAGTCTAACTCGTTTCCCTTTTGCCTATCTCTTCTCTCCTTTCCTTTTAGCAGGCAAAGGCAGGTGGTTCGCTTGTTTGTTTGCAGTTGTTTTTATACCACAAGCAAAGTATACCTAGTCTTGCCATAAATATTGTAAGAGTTTTTTTATATTTTTCAATTGCAAATAACATTTATTACTTTTACAATGTGTAAGTTTAATACATAAATATAAAACAATTTAAAATATAAAAGGTTTATTCGAAGTGGTCTCCGTTGGCTGCAATACAGTCCTTTAAACGTTGAGGCCAGTTATCAATAGAAACACGCACTCTTTCCATGGGAAAATTCTTCACTGCCAATCGTATGGATTGTTTTAGGGACTCCAAATTATCATGACGTTTAGAGCAAGCCGTACTCCCAAAACGCACCATAAATCATAATCCAGCGGATTAAGATCGGGACTAGACGACGGCCAGTCTTCAGCTCTGATGAAGTCGGAAACGTTCGATTCCAACCAAGACTGCGTGGACCGAGCTTTGTGCTTCGGCGCCGAGTCTTGCTGGAAGAACCATTCTTGGTTATTGAACATGGTGTTGTTATGGGGATTAACTACCTTCTCAAGAATGGTATCTTGATACACTTGTGCCGATGTTTTGATACCTTTTTCACAAAGTATGGCTCAGTCACTCCTTCATAGCTAACAAATATTAAGGATGGAGAGGTTAGACAAAGAGGAAGGGATGAAGAAAACTTATATTGAAAAAATATGTATGATGGTGAGAAGGTGAAAAAGTGAAGTGAAGGTGAATGACAGACAAAAAGAATATCAAAAAAATCCATACCCCACCAAACCATCACTGAAGTCGGGTAATGCCCACGTTGCACTCTGTCGACTAATTGGGAAGCTTCCTTAGAGCTTTGAGCATAAATACGATCATTTTGTTTGTTAAAATGTAGCTCAATTGTAAAAAAAATCTCAACCGTTAACAAAAATTTTCTGTGACCACCCTTTGCGTACCGCTTCAGTAGTTTTTTCGATTGTACCACCCTATTCTTTTTTAAATTATCAGTTAAGAAATGACCAGTACGTCTCTTATAGGCTGCAAGTCCTAAGTCATCTTTTAAAATACGCGACATGGTTCTAGGTGCTATCTTCATCTCCCAAGGTAAAATCTTTTGCTTTCGGACAGAATTTCTTCGAATTCTTTCCCTTACTGCTTTGACCACCTTTTTCGTACGAACACTACGTGGATGGCCAGATCTTTTTCTGTCACAAACAGAGCAGCTCTCATTGTACCTATTAATAGCCCGGTACACAAACATTTTACTAATACCAAGCGTATGGAGAGTTTTAAAAATTGCACTTGGCTCCATACCTACTTTGTGTAATGCAATCACAGCGATTCGGTTCTCTTTATCACCCCACTCCATTTTAATATCGCAAAATATTCTACAATGTATTGGCGCCAAAATAAGAAAAGACAATGAAAAATCATATAAAAATGACAGATTCCAAATTCAAATGTAATATTTTGTTTATTTTTAATTGTAACAGTATTTATGGCCAGACTAAGTAGTGGAACGAAATATTATATCAATTTTTTTTTATTTATCTCAAAGACCTTTTGGTTTTTTTTACTTACCGGAAAATTTTGTACGCCATATCCGCACATAATGTTAACCAAGCCTGATGATATGTCCGTGGCGTTGATGCAGCATGAGAACGGAACCCCACACCTTTCTACCGATGGTGATGAGCAGTTGAAATACTCGTTCTTCGACCAATCCATGTATCCGTCTGATGTTAAACCGCAGCAGTGGAACTGAAATAATAATAATAAATATATTAGAACAGCTACCCCCAAAGTAAGTTCGAGACTTGTGTTATGGGATAAAAACTCAACGATACTATATTTTATAACATAACAAATACAATTAATAGATAAACATCCAAATCCCAAGCTAATCAGAAAAATATCGTTTTTCATCATGATCTGACCGGGATTCGAACCCGGGACCTCCTGGGTGGCGGTCCGTCATGGTAACCATTACGCCATGGAGGTACAAAAATAAATTATCAGTAAGAGAACAGCGAAAAATTTGCATTTTCTGTATTTCTATAGAAATAAAATATTTTTTATTTGGTACTGTAAAAATATTGACTACAATAAGATTTTCTGTGCAGATTTATACAAAGAAAATCTTATTGTAAAATAGCACCGTAATGGTGGCAGCATACGTCACGCACGCACTATACTGGTATCACTAACTTTCTAATGTGTTACTCCGAAATAGGATTCAAGATGGCGCCACGCGACCTGCAGTTTATAGAAATGAAAAATTTCGTCTCCACTACCTTCCCGGTAGTTTGTATCGAAGGGCACTCGGCAGGATTTCGAGAGGTAGAGTATTAGATTCGAATCCCTCCTAATTTTTAATTTAATAATATTTTGGAAAGATAATTTCATTATTAGCCCAATTTTTTTTAATGACGCTTTTGACTTTTGACCTAGCCTGGATACTAGGGTTTCTTTCCCGGGTTCCCGATCCCGGGAATACCCGGGAAAACTATCGATCCCGTTCCCAGGAAAATTCAGTCGTAATTCCCGATCCCGACCTTCGGGAAATAAATCAAAAGTTTTGTATTACGCGCTGCGGCCGCACTGCGCGCTGCGGCGCACACCACGCGACGACCGACGATGCGCCGCGCGATCACCGTTTGTTTCGTTCAGTCAATCGGTTATTAATTCGCGAAAATTAAATTAAGCGATAAGTAAAGCTCATAAGGAAGTACCAACAACGCAATCGCGTTGTGTAAGACTTAACAAGGATTTTCAACTATTTGAGGCCTCCCGGAAACGTACCCCGAATCTAGAGTTACTGTACACAGCTCTGTTGTCTATTAAACCGACATCCACAGAGAGTGAAAGAGCAGGTAATTTCGCCACAAAAATTAGAAGTCGGCTTTCCGATAAGTCGTTAAATGCTTTAACGTGTTTGAAAACTTATTTTGTGCAAAAATGAAAATACTGTTACAAGGTTTTTGAGTTGATTTATTTGTAACTTTCAATCATAAATAAATACGAAGTTCAATGAAAAAAATTAATTATTTTATTCCACTTCCCCACCTTCGGTGTCGGTCAGCAGCGTCGACGCGTGGTCTGTCCGCTCGTATTTTATAACATAAAATTTACAGAAAGGAGTTCAAACGTAATAATGCATATTTTTATAAATTGCCGATTCCCGGGAATTCCCGGGAATACATATTTTTCGTTCCCGAGTCCCGGGATCGCAAAAACCCCGAAAATTGAGAAACTCTACTGGATACCTACTAGCCCGTTTATCTTCTTGTATCATAAAAGAACCTTAAATAATCAACTCACGTCACTCTGTGCGAAATCAATGAAGTTCTGCAAATCAGGGTCGTCTCTATACGCGTGCACCACTCGCTCCGTGAAGCTCAGCTCGAGGAGTCCGTGCAGGGAGCGGGGGAACACGAACCCGCATACGGCTCCACCCATCTCCACCAGGAAGAGGATCAACAGGCATAAGGAGTACTAAAAGATAAAAAGTTAGAAATATTTTTTTTTTTAAGTTTTAGGTAAGTTTCTTGCGGCACTTCTCAACAGGCCATTAATGACGTCTGAAGTGCTAGTATAATAAAAAATATTGACGTGAAAAATTCTTGTAAATCTGCTTGCAAAATATAAATATTATTTTCTTCACAACGCCATCTAGTCCCAAAATAAGCAACTAAGCTTGTACTATGGGTACTAGATTGCTGATAAATATACTTAAATACTTTTTTGTAAATAAATACTTATTATTATACATAGAAAACACAAAGGCAAACAGACATGTTCATGCACACAAATGTTTGCCGTGCGCAGGATTCGAACCCGCGGCCCTCGAGATAAAGTGACCATTGCTCTCCAATGCCACTTCAACACTGGGCCTGTAAATGATTTTATTTTTATTTTAACGTCTTATTATTCCATTTCTAATATAATTTAAAAAATATGATATGAAGGACTGTTTTTTTTTTAAATTATACATATTTTGGGATTCTGCGCTTGCCATAATAAAAATGTAGGTTTGAAAAATCTTTACTAATATTATAAAGAGGAAAGATTTGTTTGTTTGTTTGTTTGCATTGAATAGGCTCCGAAACTACTGGACCGATTTCAAAAATTCTTTCACCAGTAGAAAGCTACATTATCAGGGAGTGACATAGGCTATAGCTTTTCCCGAAATTCAATGTGGTTCCCACGGGAACGGGTCCAGAACATCACGCGGACGAAGTCGCGGGCAAAAAAGCTGGTATGTCCTAAAAGGAAAGATGAATAAAAAGGATTTTGTATTGTATTGTATTTGTATTTTTGTATGTAACGAATAAACTCATAAACTACTATTTAAAAAAAAATCTTTTACCGTTGCGTTGGGAAGTTACATAGGCTATCTATCTATAATATAATAAAAGTGTAAAAAAAGTTTGTCTGTACATTGAATATATTTCCAAAAAAATTGTTTAGGGCGATGAAGAATAAGCAATAGAACAAGAATTTCGTATAATTTTGTTCGTCTGTTTGTATGTTTGTATGTATGTATGTTTGTATGTTTGGATGTTTGGATGTTTGGATGTTTGTATGTTTGTATGTATGTTTGTACACGCTAATCTCAGAAACGGCTGAACCGATTTGGATGCGGTTTTCACTAATATGTGGCTAATTGCTCAACTTAACATTTAGTGTATGTTTCTTTTCAAAATTCCCACGGGAATCCGAGATATACGCAAACGAAGTTGCGAAGGTATATCAACGCACAGCCCAAACCGCTGGGTCTGGAGATTCCAAATTTGGCATGTAGGTTACTTACGACGTCTAGGGATATACAAAGAAAGGATTTTTCAAAATTCCCACGGGAAAGCGAGATATACGCAAACGAAGTTGCAAGAGGACGCACAGACCAAACCGTTGGGTCTAGAGATGCCAAATTTGGCATGTAGGGTCCTTATATGGTCCGGACCGACCGGACCGGACCGGACCGGAACGGACCGGACCGGACCCGAACGGACCGGACCGGACCCGAACGGATCAGACCTGATCGGTCCGGAAGGAACCGCACCGTACCGAGTCCGTGCTGGACCGGACCGAACCGTACCGAGTCCGTGCTGGACCGGACCGAACCGGATCGGACCGTTTTTTTTTCTAAAGAAATAAATGTTAATTGGTATGTAGGTATCTTATCAGGACCGGACCGACCGGACCGGAGCGGACCGACTGGACCTGATCGGACCGGACTATATATATAAAATTCAAAGTCCTGACTGACTTAAACATACATATATCAACGCACAGCCCAAACCGGTGGGTCTAGAGATTCCAAACTTGGACTGTAGGTTCCTTACGACGGCGACGTCTAGGGGTGTACAAAGAAAGGATTTTTCGAAATTTCCACGGGAAACCGAGATATACGCAAACGAGGTTGCCAGGCTCTACCAAATTTGGTATGTAGGTTCCTTGCGACGTCTAGGGATGTACTAAGAAAGGATTTTTCAAAATCCCACGGGAAAGCGAGATATGCGCAAACGTAGTTGCGAGAGGACGCACAGCCCAAACCGGTGGGTCTAGAGATGCCAAATTTGTCATGTAGGGTCCATATAAGGACCGGACCGGACCGGACCGGCCCGGAACGGATCAGACCTGATCGGTCCGGAAGGAACCGCACCGTACCGGGCCGTGCCGGACCGGACCGGTTTTTTTTTCTGTAGAAAAATATGTTAATTGGCATGTAGGTTCCATATCAGGACCGGACCGACCGGACCGGCCCGGACTGACCGGACCGACCGGACCGGATGGAACCGTACCGTACCGGGCCGTGCAGGACCGGAATTTGTTTCTGAAGAAAAATATGCCAATTGTTACTAGGCCACGAGGGCGAAGCCGCGGGCAGAAGCTAGTATTATATATTTTTTTAAATAGGGATTCATAGTGAAACCCTTGCGAAGCTGGGACGGAGCGCTAGTAGGTATCTTTACATAGTATGAAGTCGTCTGTCTGTCCCTATGTAAGTTTAGATCTTGTACACGACGGCTTAGTACATAAGCACTATGTAACGTAACGGCCTATTATGTAAATATTAAAAATAAGTTGTGAATCGAGTATATCGATAGGTTGTCTCGCTCGCACGCGCCTGGCAGCGCTGCGACTGGCTGGGCCCGTGCGAACCGAGAGTAAATACACGATTTTTGCGATAATCCGCCATTGAATTGAACATTAATTACGTAATACGTGATAGTTGGAAAGTAAGGTGTCCATTTCCAATAAGAATGTTCAATAAAAGCCAAAATAAATTTGTATTTATATGGCGCGTGTAGGGCAAAACCGGTTTGAACCGGTTCCTTACACGTGCCAACTTCGAGAGGTCAAAAAAGGTACTTCTACTAAGAATATAAGGAAAATGTTTGTTGTTCTATAAACGTAGACTATAGAACTCTGTTGTAAACGTATTTTTGCTGAAAATAAATGAATTTTGTGTTTTCGTGCTTCGGGCGGAAATCGTATAAATAGGAGGCCAAATTCGATACGGTAGTCAGTCGCCGAATAGCCACCGATAAGGAACAAGTATCCCGCCCGAAGCACAAGCGCTCTTACCAAGAACAAAGAAAAAGTTTTATTTTACCTAGAAGTTTAGAGTCAGTTTTTTATTAAGTATTAGAGTCAGTTTTTATTTTCCAAGTATTTAACGTAGAGTCACATATTCTTCAATCACACCTAGTATACAGTCCACACGCGTAATAGACGCAAAACAAGTGACCGAGGGAGCATCCAAGTCGTTTAGCACGATTAGCTCTTATCAGAGCTGGGTCTCCGGATAGGTAGACAAAGTCTACAGATAGCATCATATGTGGAGTGGTCCGGTCCTCCACATTATATTGTCCTTCGCGAGCCGAATTTCGAATTGAAGAATGCCAGTGACGAGGAGCAACAGGGGAGGCGGAGACGAGACGTCGGAACAGGAGACGACCACACCGACAACGTCTACAGGGACGGTGGCTACGACGACCACGGACACCACGACGACGGCAGAGACGGCGCAAACCAGCGGGACCGCGGTCGACGTTGACCGCGCGCCTAGCAGGCCCGCGACAGCTGCCGCTCGGTCACGCTGTTCCCGAGCCAAACGCACACAGATCCGTGCGGAGTTGGAGGCGAAGGAGCAGCTGGCTCAGCGGCGCCTAGCGGAGTCACAGGCAGCGGTAATGCTGGCTGAGGCACAACTGGCGCGCGCCCAGGCCGTAGCCGAGAGCGAGGATGACACGGATGAAGAGGACGACGGCGGCGCGTCCGTCGCTAAGGTGAACAGGTGGCTTCAGCAACAGCCACCGGGCGACGCAACGCAGCCACCACCAGCCACCACAAAGGAAGAATGTAGCAGCAGTGCCAAGCCTGCCAGGGGTGAGGGCGCCTTCGACTTCGGGGAACTAGCGAAGGCCATCACCATGGGAATGAAGCAGGGGGCCACAAGGATGCCTACCCACTGCCAGGACCTACCTATCTTCAACGGGAACAGTGGAAATTGGTTGGAATGGAGAGCCATCTTCGAGGATACGTCATCAAGCTTTTCCGCATCAGAGAACGTGGTGAGACTCCGACGCAGCTTGAAGGGCGTCGCAGCAGAGGCAATCAGCGGGTTGTTGATTCGTCGACCCGAACCCGAGGAAGTACTGACTGCGCTCGAAAGGCGATTTGGAAGACCAGGTGCCCTCATAGAGTTGGAAGCTGAGAAGATCAGAAGGCTGCCACGACTAGCAGACTCACCGAGGGACATCTGCATCTTCGCATCGCAGGTGACCAATATCGTAGCGACGATGGAAGCTATGAAGAGCATACACCATTTGCACGACACTGCGATGGTGCGCACGATATTGGAGAAGTTAACTCCGGCGCTTCGGGAGAAGTGGTATGACTACGCAGCGGTCAAAGAAGATGGCATCCCCGACATGAAGAGGATGGCCCTCTTCCTGGGAGTAGAGGCCGACAAGCGGACGGAATACGCACCACCGGAGCGCGCCGGAGACATCAACATAGCGCAGCCAGCAGCGAGACGCCGCACGGAGCGGGCGTATGCGGCGCGCGACACAGAGGCGGAGAAGGAGTCGTGCCCACTCTGCAAGGCGGATCACAAGTTTTACACTTGCAGGAATGTGATCAAGGCAACGACACAACAGCGATGGGAGCTGGCGCGCAAGCACAACGTGTGTTTCAGATGTTTAGCAAGCACACACCGACGTTTCCGGTGCCGAGCCGCGCCCTGCGGGCTGCGCGGGTGCCGCCAGCCGCACCATCGTTTGCTGCACGAGGATAAGCCTGCCGCTACAGAACAGCCGGCAGTGGAGCAGACCAACGCCGCCGGGACAACGCAACGAAGACGGCGCGCTTACCTGAAGATAGCGCCTGTCGTGCTCACCGGCGACAACGGAACGACAGCGGAGGTCTACGCGCTGATGGATGAAGGCAGCACCGTGACCATCCTAGACGGCGGCATAGCGGACGCGCTCGCGCTGGACGGGCCTATAGAGGCAATGCGCGTGCAGGGAGTCGGCGGCGAGGAAACGCAACACACCAACAGCAGGATTGTGAATGTGAAAATACGGGGCGCGCACAGTGACCGCGAGTACACACTCGCAAACGCGCGCACAGTGGACAAGTTGTCATTCACAACACAGTCTATTTTCCAGGACGAGCTAGAGGACTGTTGCCACTTAGACCACCTGCCGCCGCTCACCTATGGAGAGGCCTCGCCAAAGCTGCTCATCGGTCAGAACAACTGGGACCTCTTAGTCAGCCGCGAGGTGCGCGCGGGCCGGCGCGACCAGCCGGTCGCCTCACTGACCCACCTAGGATGGGTTATACACGGATGCCGAAGTTCGCGCTGCCACCCCGTCGCCTTTTGTGGGTACATTACGGAGCCGATGGACGAAATAATTAAGCAGTATTTCAGTCTAGATTCCATCGGGATTACGGCGAGGAAAACAAGAAGTGATCCAGAGCAGCGCGCCCTCGCAGTGCTAGATGCGACGAGCCGCCGCCTTCCAGATGGCCGCTTTGAAACAGGACTCCTGTGGAAGCAAGAAGAAGAAGTCATCCCGAACAACTATGCGAACGCATTATCACGGCTTCGCAACTTAGAGAGGAAACTGGATCGGGACGGGAACTTCAATGGGAAGTACACAGAGAGGATCGACCATCTGCTGGCGGCCGGGTACGCTGAGCGAGTCACCGCCGCGCCCACGCCGAAGAAGACTTGGTACCTGCCGCACTTTGCCGTTGTCAACCCAGCGAAGCCCAAGATACGTGTTGTGCACGATGCCGCAGCGAGCAGCCACGGCCGCAGCCTCAACGACATGTTGCTGCCGGGCCCCGACCGCTTGCAATCGCTGCCGGGCGTCGTGATGAGATTCCGACAACACAGTGTAGCGATCTCAGCGGATATAGCAGAAATGTTCATGCAAGTGAAAGTGCGAAAAGAGGACCGCGACGCGCTGCGCTTCCTGTGGCGAGGCGACAAACGAGGCGACGCCCCACCGGAAGAGTTCCGCATGACGTCGCTAATCTTCGGCGCGACTTCATCACCATGCACTGCGCTCTACATCAAGGACCGCAACGCAGCTGAACACAGTGAGGAGTACCCTGAGGCCGCGTCCGCCATCGTCCGCAACCACTACATGGACGACTACATCGCAAGCTACGCCGATGTGACAACAGCGCAACAGGTAACGCAAGCAGTCGACACAGTGCATCGGCGCGCGGGCTTCGAGCTGCGCGGGTGGGCGTCCAATGTCTCGGACGCCGTGGCCCCCTTGGCAGCCAGCCGCGCCGATATCACCATCGCCATCGGCGGGAGCGAGCTTGAGAAAACACTCGGCTTGATCTGGAACACGCAAGAGGACACGCTGAGCTACAACTACGGACAGCGTGCGACGCCGGAAGTGCTGGCCGGCACCCGGACGCCAACTAAGAGGGAGGCCCTGAGCGTCGTAATGTCTTTATACGACCCGCTCGGGCTAGTAGCTCCAATCACCACACCGGCAAAAAGGTTGTTGCAGGACACATGGCGACACGGCACCGGGTGGGACGAGCCACTACCACCAACACTGCAGGCGAGCTGGCTCAGCTGGCTGGCTGTGCTGCGGCAGCATCAACAGCTGCGCATACCGCGGTGCTACGACATCGAGCCCGCAGAGAGCTACGAGCTACACACCTTCGTCGACGCGAGCGAGGAAGCTTACGCCGCCGCCGTATACTGGCGGATGCGGCGCGCCGACGGGTCGGTGCGGGTCGCGCTGGCAGCTGGGAAAAGCCGCGTGACCCCCCTGAAGCCGACATCGATCCCGCGCCTCGAGCTGCAGGCCGCGCTGTTGGGCGCGCGGCTGGCGCGCTCGGTCACTGACGAGCACGACTTCACGGCGGAGCGTCGGGTCTACTGGAGCGACTCGAGCACGGCGCTAGCGTGGATACGCGCCGAGCCCCGGACGTTCAAAACGTTCGTGGCCCACCGGCTCGCCGAGATAGAAGACATCACAAGGAAAAGCGAGTGGCGTTGGCTACCCTCAGCCGACAACGTAGCCGACGACGCCACCCGTGCAACACCAGCGGACTTCGGCGCCGGGCATCGGTGGTTCCATGGGCCCGCGTTTCTACGCCGGCCGGAAGAAGAGTGGCCCGCCGAGCGAGAGAAGCCCGCCGCCCGCATCAACACTGGAGAAGAGAAGGAGTTAAGCTGCGCCGCCGTCGCGACGCCGCCTGGAGGACACTTGCCAGACGTCCGACGCTTTTCGCGTTGGCCGCGCCTGTTGCGCGCCACTGCGCGAGTACTACAGTTCATCGAACTTTGCAGATCACATGTTGCAACAGTGGCCGCGACCCGCCGCAAGCGAACGCGGGCCAACGCAGCGAGTGACCCCACATGGACAGCGGCGCGATCCCGCGCCGACGCCGCAGCAACACCCCGAGACATCCAACCTGCTGCGCGGAGCCACGTGCCACTAGAGGCGCGACACCTTCTCCGCGCCGAGCAGCTGTGGGTGTACGCTGTACAGCGCGACAGCTTGGCTGACCCGAGCCGGCTGGCGGCCCTCACCACATTCCGCGACGGAAGCGGAATAGTGCGAGTGAAGTCCAGAGTGAGCGCCGCCGCCGACATCACCGAGGATGCAGCAAGCCCAATGTTGTTGTGCGGGGACCACCCGTACAGCAAGCTGTACATACAACACGTGCACGAAGAGCTACACCACGGCGGCACCGAGATCGTCGTCAACGAGCTGCGACAGCGGCTGTGGATTCTGCGAGTGCGGCCTGCGGTGAAGAACGTCATCAAGAGCTGCCCGCGCTGTCGCCTGTTGAAGGCGAAACCCGCAACACCTCTCACGGGTGACCTACCTCACGCACGCCTGGCTCACCATGCGCGCCCGTTCACATTCACCGGCCTTGATTATTTCGGGCCATTTGAAGTCACCGTGGGGCGACGTCGAGAGAAGAGGTACGTCGCGCTCTTCACCTGCATGACATCACGCGCCGTGCATCTGGAGGTCGTCGCATCGCTCAGCGCAGACTCAGCTGTGGCCGCCCTGCGCCGCTTCTTTGCGCGCCGCGGCCACCCGACTGAAATCTGGAGCGACAACGCGACGTGCTTCAAGGCTGCCAACAAGGAGCTCAGCGAGGCAGCGGCCGCCGCAATGCAAGCGGTGGCCGCGCTCCGCGAGGCAGCAACAGCACGACGCATCACGTGGCGCTTTCAGCCCCCCGCCGCCCCGTTCATGTGCGGCGTGTGGGAGAGGCTGGTGCGCACGGTGAAGACAGCACTGCGCCACACCCTGCACGTGAAGTACCCGAGCGACGAGACGCTCGCCACCCTGCTCGCCGAGGCTGAGCACACCGTGAACTCCCGCCCGCTGACACATGTCGCGGTGGGACCCGACGACGCTGAGGCCATCACGCCCAACCACATTCTGTTGGGCGCGAACTCGCACTCACCATCGCCTGGCGTCTTTGATGCCGGCGACCTAACGGCGCGCCAACACTGGCGGCGCGCGCAGTACCTGGCCGACGAATTCTGGCGCCGGTGGCTGCGCGAGTACCTTCCGCTGCTCCAACACCGGCGGGAGACGCACACCCGCGGGACAACACCGAAGGAGGGCGACGTCGTGATCATTTGCGACAACAACTTGCCCCGTGGGACATGGCCGCGCGGACGAGTGACGCGGCTCTTCCCCGGTGCAGACGGCGAGGTACGAGTCGTCGACGTCACCACCAGCAACGGCAACGTGTTGCGCCGCCCAACCAAGAAGATCGTCGTGTTGCCAACAGGAGATCGCGAAGCGACGGCGGGAGAATGTACACGACGGCTTAGTACATAAGCACTATGTAACGTAACGGCCTATTATGTAAATATTAAAAATAAGTTGTGAATAGAGTATATCGATAGGTTGTCTCGCTCGCACGCGCCTGGCAGCGCTGCGACTGGCTGGGCCCGTGCGAACCGAGAGTAAATACACGATTTTTGCGATAATCCGCCATTGAATTGAACATTAATTACGTAATACGTGATAGTTGGAAAGTAAGGTGTCCATTTCCAATAAGAATGTTCAATAAAAGCCAAAATAAATTTGTATTTATATGGCGCGTGTAGGGCAAAACCGGTTTGAACCGGTTCCTTACACGTGCCAACTTCGAGAGGTCAAAAAAGGTACTTCTACTAAGAATATAAGGAAAATGTTTGTTGTTCTATAAACGTAGACTATAGAACTCTGTTGTAAACGTATTTTTGCTGAAAATAAATGAATTTTGTGTTTTCGTGCTTCGGGCGGAAATCGTATAAATAGGAGGCCAAATTCGATACGGTAGTCAGCGTCATTCGTGCTCGCGACGCCGTCCGAGTCACACGTCCGGTGCCCGGTGCCTCCGCGCTACGCTGCTCCCGCGTGCTACGCACGCCCCCCGCCGCCGCGCTACGCTACCGCCGCTCCGACACACGTGTCTCCTTGCCTTTTTTAAGACAAGGAGGCATTATCTCGATTTTTAGAGTTTCTCGTCCTTTCGCGCGTTTGCCAAATAAAACCACAGTTTCGTGGTCTGGCTGTGTGATACCTCACGGTGCCAACTTTGCACAGCCAGGAGTGCGACCCGGGCACTCGCCGATCCCCTTCAGGGTGAAAGCAGTTACCCGGACGGGGCTAGAACCACCGGCCTAGGGGGCTCCCCTGACCGACGCTAGCTATCGCCCCCTCCCGCCCACCCCTTCCTCCTTCCTATCCTTAGGGAAAGGTTTGGGCGCCTAGAGCTCCGGCTCGAAGCTACCCTCCGAACCCTAAGCAGTTAGGGACCCTCTGACACATTAAGATTGGTCAGAGGCATACAAGCTTAGGGCACACCCTAGAAGCACCCCCCTCGCCTCACCCGGCGCGGGGGACTAGGACTACACACCTCGGGTTCTCCCCCCGAGCGCTCCCAAATTAGGCACGACTGCCGCAAGGTTTCTTCGCAGCTCTTCCTTGCGGAACGTGACGCGACGAACTGCGTAAATTTCGTTTAGCACTGTAGGTTCCCTTAATAGGCCGGTCGCCATGGCGACCGACCCGCGTGTAGACCTTTTAATCGCCTTTATCGAAAGGCGATGGAACGATCTGTCCCCATACGAGCAGTCCGAGCTCGAGAAGATTAAAAAATCTCCCCCCCCGGCCCCTCAGGCCGCAGCCCGCCCGGCCCCTCAGGTCGCAGCCCGCCCGGCCCCTCAGGCCACCAAACCCTCGGCCCCTCAGGCCGCAGTACCCTCGGCCCCTCAGGTCGCAGCCCGCCCGGCCCCTCAGGCCACCAAACCCTCGGCCCCTCAGGCCGCCTCCCGCCCGGCCCCTCAGGCCACCGAACCCTCCGCCGCCGTCGCCGCGCAACCCGCCGTAGCGACTTCCACCGCCGCGCCCTCCGCCACCGCACCCTCGGTACTGCCAAGTACCTCCTCCTCCCTGTCCGATGACGAGATGGAAATCATCTCCGAATCTTCGGATTCGAGTTCCGCCCCCTCGTCCGACTCGGACGACTTCATTGTGGCCTCAGGCCGCAAGCGCACAAGGCGCAACAAGGGCGCTGCCAACAAGGCCGCCAAATTAGCCGCCGAAACCATTCCGGCCGCCACCACCTCTCTCTCCGACTCGCCCGCTTCACCACCCGCGGCCGAACAGGGTGCCGAGGGAGCCTCACTCCCCACCCCTCCCAAACGCTCCCAGCGACCACCTGCGGTGGTTATTACTAACCGCCACAAGTGGATGGCCATCAAGGCCCGCTGCGATGCCAATGGCATCTTCTTTGTTGCGGAGACCCGAAAGGAGGGTATCCGACTAAAAACGGAGTCCATCACGGACTACCGAAACCTCACCCGCCTTCTCGACGCTATGTCGATAACTTTCCACACGTGGAGCTTGGAGGAGGACCGGCGCCTCCGCGTAGTCATTCGGGGGGTCCCCAAGGAAATCGGGTGCGAAGACGTGCTCGAGGACCTAAAGGCCCAAAAATTCCCAGTTTTAGAGGTGCACCGCATGCACCGTGGGCATGCAGCCCCTTTCAACATGGTCCTTGTCATTTTAGACAGGACTAACCTTAAAGAGGCGAAAGCCATCTTTAATATCAAAAAAGTCTGCGGACTTTCTGGGGTCGTAGCAGAGCCCCCACACCAAAAAGGCACTGTGGGTCAATGCCACAGATGCCAATTATACGGGCATTCCTCCCGGAACTGTCATAACACACCGCGTTGTGTTAAATGCCTAGAGTCCCATGCGACACCGGAGTGTCAGCGACCAAAAGACCGCGCGCTATGCTCGGAACCTCCGAGCTGCGTAAATTGCGGGGAGGTGGGGCACCCGGCAAACTACAGAGGGTGCCCAAAAGCACCCAAAGTAAAGAGCCGGAGGCCTGCTCCCTCCTCATCTAGGACCCAAGTCCTCTCTACTCCTCCTCAGTCCCAAACTGCCGAGGCCGCCCCGGCAACAGCTAAGGCACCGGTGCCACCACTCAATCTGTCGCCCTCGTGGCGCTACAAGACCAACAAGGTCCCACCCCCACAGGCCAGCCCCTCAGGCACGCCTGTGTTAGCTAAGCTAACTCCTGCACCCGCGGCGGTGGAAGTAGCAACACCTCCACCTCCAGTAAAGGCACCGCTGCCACAAAACGGGACCGAAGGGCTCTTCAAGCTCGCCGGTGTGCTTAAAATCGATAGGTTCCTTGCTATGGCCGCCATAGTAAATAATCACACGGGTGATACAAACTCCCTCATAATGGCCATCTGCCAATACGCGGATGTGTTCGTTGCCCTCGATAAATTTAGGAATTAATTATGGACTTACACCATACGAGTAGAGTCAAACCGACCTCCCTTAAAATCGGCTACTTCAACGCAAATGGGCTTCGCACCCAGAGGTCTGAGGTAGCCGACTTCCTCTACACCCATCAGTTGGACGTCCTCCTCATCCAGGAGACGTTCCTTAAACCATCAATTCGCGACCCCAAAATCGCGAATTATAAAATCATTCGTAATGATCGCACAGTCTCTGCCCTCGGTGGCACTCTCATCTACTACAAAGCGACATTACACTGCACGCCTGTGGATACACCCAATCTCGTGCACATTGAGGCCTCTGTCTGTAGATTAGGAATGACAGGTCACCAATCCATATTTTTAGTGTCAGCTTATCTAGCTCCCACTAACTCCAACTCCTCAAACCCCAGATCACTACTTGATAGTGACATACAAAACCTTCTAGATCTTGGCCCGTCTGTTATCATAGCGGGTGATCTAAACGCCAAGCATCCTGCCTGGTGTAGCCTAACCACAAACCAACGTGGTAGACAGCTCGAGCGACTCTCAGAGAGCCTCAATTTCGACATAGTAGCACCCATGTCCCCTACTCATTACCCGGACAATGTTGATCATCGTCCGGACGTCCTAGACGTAGCACTCCTAAAGAACATCAATCTTAGATTGAGTTCAATAGAAGTGCACTCCGAACTCACCTCAGACCATAGGCCTGTCATCATTGCTCTCTCACCCAGAGTGAGTATTCCCAATGTGGCAGCCACAGATCCCACTATGATCAAGACCGACTGGGTCAGGTTAGGCGAAAGCCTCAAATCCATTTCGTCCCCCTTGTTAGATCCAATTCCAGACGAAATTGTCTCAATTCCCGATGCAATAGGTGCTATTGACTCGTTAACAGCGCACGTGCAGAAAGTCGTTAGCGACTGCTCGCGGCGTGTCCCAGTGAACGCTCATCGTCGCTGGACACTTCCGCCGGATGCGCGTGCTCTGTTAACAGAGAAAAACCGAACCCAAAGGGCCTACTTCTCCACTCCCACTGAGCCTAACCGCGCCCGCATGCGCGCTGCTCAATCAGCGGTTAAGCGTCGTATCAGACAGCTTAGAAACGATCAGTGGGACGAGACCCTCTCAAACTTGGTCCCATCTCACCAAGCCTTCTGGAAACTTGCCAGAGCCCTTAAGGCAGATACAGTGGCTGCCACTCCCCCGTTAGTACAGTCAGACCCCTCCCTCCCCCTCGCCTTCGAGGACGAGGAGAAAGCTGAATGCTTAGCATCCAGTCTTGAGGCACAATGTGCACCTAGCACACTCCCAGTTGATCCAGATCACCTACTCGAGGTCGATACTGTGGTAGCTAACAAACTCGCGAGCCCACTTACAGATGCCGACCCTCCGTTAGAGCCGGTAACCCCTGATGAGGTAGAGTCCCTTATCAAAGACCTACATAATAGGAAGGCCCCGGGGCCTGACGGGATTTCTAACAGAGTCATCAAGCTCTTTCCCGCCCACCTTATACTACTCCTGACTGCTATCTTTAACGCAGCCCTCAAAAATAGCATTTTCCCCCAAACTTGGAAGGAAGCCACCGTCATCGGCATTCCAAAACCCGGCAAGCCCAAGGATCAGCCCTCGAGCTATCGCCCTATCAGTCTTCTTAGTTCAATAGGAAAAATCTATGAGCGCATAGTTCTCGCACGTCTCAAAGATTTTTCCCTTGCCAACAATCTCTTGCCTAACGCGCAGTTTGGTTTTAGGGCCAAACACTCTTGTGTCCAACAAGTGCATCGCATAGTCGAACACGTGTTGGACCGGAGAGCGAACAGATCCCGCCCGCATAAAACGGGCGCTCTCTTCTTTGACGTGGCAAAGGCGTTCGACAAAGTTTGGCACAACGGGCTTATTTATAAGCTCTACAAACTCAATACGCCAAATCGTCTTGTGCTCATCATTCAAGACTACTTGTCGAACCGCTCTTTCCGCTATAGGGTGGATGGGGCACTATCCCCCCCTCACACCATTAGAGCCGGAGTACCACAAGGGTCCGTGCTCTCGCCTCTCCTTTACACGCTTTACACAAGCGACTTCCCCGAATTCAGACCCAGTCCACTAGCGACCCATACCGCTCTCTTCGCAGATGATACTGCCATCTACTGTTCAGCCCGTAGTATTCCCCCAATTATAGACTCACTCCAAACTGCCGCCAATACTCTTGGCGACTGGTTTAGGAAATGGCGCATCGAAGTCAATCCTCAAAAAAGCGCCGCTATCCTCTTCGCTAGAGGTAGCACCCCAAATCCCTCCTCCAGAGTCGAAATGTTCGGACAACCGATCCCTTGGGAAAGGAAAGTCCGCTACCTAGGCGTCACACTCGATAGGGGACTCACCTTCCGCGATCATATTAAGATTGTCCGCAACCGCGCCGCTTTCGCGCTAGGCCGACTATATTATCTGCTCAATGGGCGTAGTAAACTCTCTCTTAGAAATAAGGTGAGAATTTACACAACGTGCATTAGGCCGATAATGACTTACGCGAGTCCAGTTTTCGCCCACGCCGCGCCCTCTCATATCCACAGGCTGCAAACCATCCAGAATAGGTTTTTGCGCAAAGCCATCGGTGGGCTTTGGTTCATTCGGAACAAAAACCTCCACATTGACTTAGGTGTGCCGACCATCTCGCACCACCTAAAGCAATGCTCAGTCAGATTTTTCGACTCTCTCGACCATCACCCCAATCCATTGGTGAAAGCCGCAGGGGATTATCCCGCTCCGGCTGACACCATTAAGTCCAAACGTCGTCCGCGGCACGTCCTCAACGACCCGGACGACGCCATTACAGTCGCCATCGAGGCGTACAAACAATTAGATTCCGCGACACAAAGTAGACACACACGTCCGTCATATCGGCCCCGCCGGCGGGGCCGCGCGTCGCGCCACCCTGTAGGGACTCGGTTTTCGCGGTACCGGCACGTGCCCGGCCGCTTCTCTCCAATCCGTTCGCCTTCCCCCAGTGTCGCCATAGGCCGAGGTTCGAGCCCCCCTCTGGGGCGCCCCTAGGCAGACACTGTAAATTTTTGGCGGTGAGAGCCCTACGCTCCCGCAACAGTCCGGTGTCTCAGTAAAGGGTGTCAGTACACCCAAACTGATTAGTCCACTCAAAAAAAAAAAAAAAAAAAAAAAAAAAAAAAAAAAAAAAAAAAAAAAAAAAAAAATACGGTAGTCAGTCGCCGAATAGCCACCGATAAGGAACAAGTATCCCGCCCGAAGCACAAGCGCTCTTACCAAGAACAAAGAAAAAGTTTTATTTTACCTAGAAGTTTAGAGTCAGTTTTTTATTAAGTATTAGAGTCAGTTTTTATTTTCCAAGTATTTAACGTAGAGTCACATATTCTTCAATCACACCTAGTATACAGTCCACACGCGTAATAGACGCAAAACAAGTGACCGAGGGAGCATCCAAGTCGTTTAGCACGATTAGCTCTTATCAGAGCTGGGTCTCCGGATAGGTAGACAAAGTCTACAGATAGCATCATATGTGGAGTGGTCCGGTCCTCCACATTATAGATCTTTAAAACTACGCAACGGATTTTAATGCGTTTTTTTTAATTGATAGTGATTCAAGAGGAAGGTTTATTTATATGATACACTAGCTTTTTGCCCGCGACTTCGTAAGCGTGAAGTTCCGGACCTTGTCCCGTGGGAACCACGTTGAATTTCGGGAAAAGCTATAGCCTATGTCACTCCCTGATAATGTAGCTTTCTACTGGTGAAAGAATTTTTGAAATCGGTCCAGTAGTTTCGGAGCCAATTCAATGCAAACAAACAAACAAACAATCAAATCTTTCCTCTTTATAACATTAGTATTATAATATTATTTACTCGTATAGATGAGATGCATAATATTTTTATCATTCCTTTTGAATATCTTGCATGTGATTACGTCATAGTTCTATCACTATGTGACACACATTCTGCCCATATTCAGATATGTTAGATAACATTATGTGCATATGTAAATATAATTTTATTCAATCGCTGTAGAAAGTATTGGATAAATTTATTATAATACTAGCTGTGCCCACGATTCCGTTCGCGTGGTTTTTCGGTATCGACAAGTCCCCCCCCCCCCCTTCCTCTCTCTGTAGAACATTACAAAGTTCCAAGTACATAAATCCAAACAAAAATCCCGAATATATATTAATATTTGCAAATGAAGAAAAATCAAATGCATGGTCGATCTGTCGAAAAACTGTCAGTTTATTTGACGAATTAAGCCATCGAGGATCAGCGAAAGTGGCCTTGAGTGTTGTATATCCACTTTTACCTACCTAATATCCGTCATTATCCTTTTAAAAATACAATTTCATATTATGATAAATACTTGTTACGATCTCGACATTCACGTTGCCTCCGTTGTCGTTATGTGGGCGAATACGATAAAAAAAAATATTATTAAACTCACGTTCAAATGATAAAAATATATCTACATTTACCATTGATATGGCAGAATATTTATTTTATTAATCATACTAACGAAACCTGCGTTACTTCGTTTGCGCATTGTTCCTTGGTATTATATTTTTACGCGGGTGAAGCCGCGGGTAACACCTAGTAACGAATAAATAAATAAATAGCGTATGTTACCCGTGGGTAATAATGTATGTACATTCCCAATGGAGAAAGAATTTTTGAAATTGATTCAGTCGTTTTTAAGTTTATTTGTTACAAACAAAAAAAACAAATCTTTCCTTTTTAGGGTTCCGTAGTGAACTACATACAGTTTCGCCATGTCCGTCTGTCTGGCCTGTCTGTCCGCGGTCTAGCGCCTAGACGCTTAATGCTAGAAAGCTAGAAATTTGGTATATATAAACATACTAACTTTCCCACACGGCTTCGGTTACGCGGCTATGATCAGTCAAGCCGTGAAGGAATAACAAACAAACAAACTAACTTTCTCATTTATAATATTAGTAAGGATTAAACAATGCTAACAAAGTGTTGGGACAAAATTTTGAGTACATGTAAAGTGGAAATGAATTTTTTTTTGAGATTACCCCATTATGTTGTATATCGCTAGATAGGTCTCTTCAAAACATTGAGGGTGTGGGAAGATTTTTCGATACAATGATCCGTTTCGGAATTATTTACATTTATCGTGTTAATTTTCGTTTTGCATGGTGGTCTCCCCCCTCCCCTCTATCTCCAAAAGTCTTACGTTTAGAAATTTGTAAAAAATCAAGGTAGTAGTCCATATTCTGAACCTTCAATGAAAACTATAACGGTTAAGTAGGCTCTACTAGTTACCGAGTAATATCCGACGAACTGATAAAATAAAATTTCTTTGATGAAACTGTGATAGAATTTGATATTGGACTCAACTGAAGGCAAGCATAGCACAGCAAATACGGAACCCTACATTGTGCGTGGCCCGACACGTACTTGCCCGGTTTTTATTATTATATTAGCTATAGTGATATATATCATTATCACGGCTTCGCAACTTAGAGAGGAAACTGGATCGGGACGGGAACTTCAATGGGAAGTACACAGAGAGGATCGACCATCTGCTGGCGGCCGGGTACGCTGAGCGAGTCACCGCCGCGCCCACGCCGAAGAAGACTTGGTACCTGCCGCACTTTGCCGTTGTCAACCCAGCGAAGCCCAAGATACGTGTTGTGCACGATGCCGCAGCGAGCAGCCACGGCCGCAGCCTCAACGACATGTTGCTGCCGGGCCCCGACCGCTTGCAATCGCTGCCGGGCGTCGTGATGAGATTCCGACAACACAGTGTAGCGATCTCAGCGGATATAGCAGAAATGTTCATGCAAGTGAAAGTGCGAAAAGAGGACCGCGACGCGCTGCGCTTCCTGTGGCGAGGCGACAAACGAGGCGACGCCCCACCGGAAGAGTTCCGCATGACGTCGCTAATCTTCGGCGCGACTTCATCACCATGCACTGCGCTCTACATCAAGGACCGCAACGCAGCTGAACACAGTGAGGAGTACCCTGAGGCCGCGTCCGCCATCGTCCGCAACCACTACATGGACGACTACATCGCAAGCTACGCCGATGTGACAACAGCGCAACAGGTAACGCAAGCAGTCGACACAGTGCATCGGCGCGCGGGCTTCGAGCTGCGCGGGTGGGCGTCCAATGTCTCGGACGCCGTGGCCCCCTTGGCAGCCAGCCGCGCCGATATCACCATCGCCATCGGCGGGAGCGAGCTTGAGAAAACACTCGGCTTGATCTGGAACACGCAAGAGGACACGCTGAGCTACAACTACGGACAGCGTGCGACGCCGGAAGTGCTGGCCGGCACCCGGACGCCAACTAAGAGGGAGGCCCTGAGCGTCGTAATGTCTTTATACGACCCGCTCGGGCTAGTAGCTCCAATCACCACACCGGCAAAAAGGTTGTTGCAGGACACATGGCGACACGGCACCGGGTGGGACGAGCCACTACCACCAACACTGCAGGCGAGCTGGCTCAGCTGGCTGGCTGTGCTGCGGCAGCATCAACAGCTGCGCATACCGCGGTGCTACGACATCGAGCCCGCAGAGAGCTACGAGCTACACACCTTCGTCGACGCGAGCGAGGAAGCTTACGCCGCCGCCGTATACTGGCGGATGCGGCGCGCCGACGGGTCGGTGCGGGTCGCGCTGGCAGCTGGGAAAAGCCGCGTGACCCCCCTGAAGCCGACATCGATCCCGCGCCTCGAGCTGCAGGCCGCGCTGTTGGGCGCGCGGCTGGCGCGCTCGGTCACTGACGAGCACGACTTCACGGCGGAGCGTCGGGTCTACTGGAGCGACTCGAGCACGGCGCTAGCGTGGATACGCGCCGAGCCCCGGACGTTCAAAACGTTCGTGGCCCACCGGCTCGCCGAGATAGAAGACATCACAAGGAAAAGCGAGTGGCGTTGGCTACCCTCAGCCGACAACGTAGCCGACGACGCCACCCGTGCAACACCAGCGGACTTCGGCGCCGGGCATCGGTGGTTCCATGGGCCCGCGTTTCTACGCCGGCCGGAAGAAGAGTGGCCCGCCGAGCGAGAGAAGCCCGCCGCCCGCATCAACACTGGAGAAGAGAAGGAGTTAAGCTGCGCCGCCGTCGCGACGCCGCCTGGAGGACACTTGCCAGACGTCCGACGCTTTTCGCGTTGGCCGCGCCTGTTGCGCGCCACTGCGCGAGTACTACAGTTCATCGAACTTTGCAGATCACATGTTGCAACAGTGGCCGCGACCCGCCGCAAGCGAACGCGGGCCAACGCAGCGAGTGACCCCACATGGACAGCGGCGCGATCCCGCGCCGACGCCGCAGCAACACCCCGAGACATCCAACCTGCTGCGCGGAGCCACGTGCCACTAGAGGCGCGACACCTTCTCCGCGCCGAGCAGCTGTGGGTGTACGCTGTACAGCGCGACAGCTTGGCTGACCCGAGCCGGCTGGCGGCCCTCACCACATTCCGCGACGGAAGCGGAATAGTGCGAGTGAAGTCCAGAGTGAGCGCCGCCGCCGACATCACCGAGGATGCAGCAAGCCCAATGTTGTTGTGCGGGGACCACCCGTACAGCAAGCTGTACATACAACACGTGCACGAAGAGCTACACCACGGCGGCACCGAGATCGTCGTCAACGAGCTGCGACAGCGGCTGTGGATTCTGCGAGTGCGGCCTGCGGTGAAGAACGTCATCAAGAGCTGCCCGCGCTGTCGCCTGTTGAAGGCGAAACCCGCAACACCTCTCACGGGTGACCTACCTCACGCACGCCTGGCTCACCATGCGCGCCCGTTCACATTCACCGGCCTTGATTATTTCGGGCCATTTGAAGTCACCGTGGGGCGACGTCGAGAGAAGAGGTACGTCGCGCTCTTCACCTGCATGACATCACGCGCCGTGCATCTGGAGGTCGTCGCATCGCTCAGCGCAGACTCAGCTGTGGCCGCCCTGCGCCGCTTCTTTGCGCGCCGCGGCCACCCGACTGAAATCTGGAGCGACAACGCGACGTGCTTCAAGGCTGCCAACAAGGAGCTCAGCGAGGCAGCGGCCGCCGCAATGCAAGCGGTGGCCGCGCTCCGCGAGGCAGCAACAGCACGACGCATCACGTGGCGCTTTCAGCCCCCCGCCGCCCCGTTCATGTGCGGCGTGTGGGAGAGGCTGGTGCGCACGGTGAAGACAGCACTGCGCCACACCCTGCACGTGAAGTACCCGAGCGACGAGACGCTCGCCACCCTGCTCGCCGAGGCTGAGCACACCGTGAACTCCCGCCCGCTGACACATGTCGCGGTGGGACCCGACGACGCTGAGGCCATCACGCCCAACCACATTCTGTTGGGCGCGAACTCGCACTCACCATCGCCTGGCGTCTTTGATGCCGGCGACCTAACGGCGCGCCAACACTGGCGGCGCGCGCAGTACCTGGCCGACGAATTCTGGCGCCGGTGGCTGCGCGAGTACCTTCCGCTGCTCCAACACCGGCGGGAGACGCACACCCGCGGGACAACACCGAAGGAGGGCGACGTCGTGATCATTTGCGACAACAACTTGCCCCGTGGGACATGGCCGCGCGGACGAGTGACGCGGCTCTTCCCCGGTGCAGACGGCGAGGTACGAGTCGTCGACGTCACCACCAGCAACGGCAACGTGTTGCGCCGCCCAACCAAGAAGATCGTCGTGTTGCCAACAGGAGATCGCGAAGCGACGGCGGGAGAATGTACACGACGGCTTAGTACATAAGCACTATGTAACGTAACGGCCTATTATGTAAATATTAAAAATAAGTTGTGAATCGAGTATATCGATAGGTTGTCTCGCTCGCACGCGCCTGGCAGCGCTGCGACTGGCTGGGCCCGTGCGAACCGAGAGTAAATACACGATTTTTGCGATAATCCGCCATTGAATTGAACATTAATTACGTAATACGTGATAGTTGGAAAGTAAGGTGTCCATTTCCAATAAGAATGTTCAATAAAAGCCAAAATAAATTTGTATTTATATGGCGCGTGTAGGGCAAAACCGGTTTGAACCGGTTCCTTACACGTGCCAACTTCGAGAGGTCAAAAAAGGTACTTCTACTAAGAATATAAGGAAAATGTTTGTTGTTCTATAAACGTAGACTATAGAACTCTGTTGTAAACGTATTTTTGCTGAAAATAAATGAATTTTGTGTTTTCGTGCTTCGGGCGGAAATCGTATAAATAGGAGGCCAAATTCGATACGGTAGTCAGTCGCCGAATAGCCACCGATAAGGAACAAGTATCCCGCCCGAAGCACAAGCGCTCTTACCAAGAACAAAGAAAAAGTTTTATTTTACCTAGAAGTTTAGAGTCAGTTTTTTATTAAGTATTAGAGTCAGTTTTTATTTTCCAAGTATTTAACGTAGAGTCACATATTCTTCAATCACACCTAGTATACAGTCCACACGCGTAATAGACGCAAAACAAGTGACCGAGGGAGCATCCAAGTCGTTTAGCACGATTAGCTCTTATCAGAGCTGGGTCTACGGATAGGTAGACAAAGTCTACAGATAGCATCATATGTGGAGTGGTCCGGTCCTCCACATTATAGATCTTTAAAACTACGCAACGGATTTTAATGCGTTTTTTTTAATTGATAGTGATTCAAGAGGAAGGTTTATTTATATGATACACTAGCTTTTTGCCCGCGACTTCGTAAGCGTGAAGTTCCGGACCTTGTCCCGTGGGAACCACGTTGAATTTCGGGAAAAGCTATAGCCTATGTCACTCCCTGATAATGTAGCTTTCTACTGGTGAAAGAATTTTTGAAATCGGTCCAGTAGTTTCGGAGCCAATTCAATGCAAACAAACAAACAAACAATCAAATCTTTCCTCTTTATAACATTAGTATTATAATATTATTTACTCGTATAGATGAGATGCATAATATTTTTATCATTCCTTTTGAATATCTTGCATGTGATTACGTCATAGTTCTATCACTATGTGACACACATTCTGCCCATATTCAGATATGTTAGATAACATTATGTGCATATGTAAATATAATTTTATTCAATCGCTGTAGAAAGTATTGGATAAATTTATTATAATACTAGCTGTGCCCACGATTCCGTTCGCGTGGTTTTTCGGTATCGACAAGTCCCCCCCCCCCCCTTCCTCTCTCTGTAGAACATTACAAAGTTCCAAGTACATAAATCCAAACAAAAATCCCGAATATATATTAATATTTGCAAATGAAGAAAAATCAAATGCATGGTCGATCTGTCGAAAAACTGTCAGTTTATTTGACGAATTAAGCCATCGAGGATCAGCGAAAGTGGCCTTGAGTGTTGTATATCCACTTTTACCTACCTAATATCCGTCATTATCCTTTTAAAAATACAATTTCATATTATGATAAATACTTGTTACGATCTCGACATTCACGTTGCCTCCGTTGTCGTTATGTGGGCGAATACGATAAAAAAAAATATTATTAAACTCACGTTCAAATGATAAAAATATATCTACATTTACCATTGATATGGCAGAATATTTATTTTATTAATCATACTAACGAAACCTGCGTTACTTCGTTTGCGCATTGTTCCTTGGTATTATATTTTTACGCGGGTGAAGCCGCGGGTAACACCTAGTAACGAATAAATAAATAAATAGCGTATGTTACCCGTGGGTAATAATGTATGTACATTCCCAATGGAGAAAGAATTTTTGAAATTGATTCAGTCGTTTTTAAGTTTATTTGTTACAAACAAAAAAAACAAATCTTTCCTTTTTAGGGTTCCGTAGTGAACTACATACAGTTTCGCCATGTCCGTCTGTCTGGCCTGTCTGTCCGCGGTCTAGCGCCTAGACGCTTAATGCTAGAAAGCTAGAAATTTGGTATATATAAACATACTAACTTTCCCACACGGCTTCGGTTACGCGGCTATGATCAGTCAAGCCGTGAAGGAATAACAAACAAACAAACTAACTTTCTCATTTATAATATTAGTAAGGATTAAACAATGCTAACAAAGTGTTGGGACAAAATTTTGAGTACATGTAAAGTGGAAATGAATTTTTTTTTGAGATTACCCCATTATGTTGTATATCGCTAGATAGGTCTCTTCAAAACATTGAGGGTGTGGGAAGATTTTTCGATACAATGATCCGTTTCGGAATTATTTACATTTATCGTGTTAATTTTCGTTTTGCATGGTGGTCTCCCCCCTCCCCTCTATCTCCAAAAGTCTTACGTTTAGAAATTTGTAAAAAATCAAGGTAGTAGTCCATATTCTGAACCTTCAATGAAAACTATAACGGTTAAGTAGGCTCTACTAGTTACCGAGTAATATCCGACGAACTGATAAAATAAAATTTCTTTGATGAAACTGTGATAGAATTTGATATTGGACTCAACTGAAGGCAAGCATAGCACAGCAAATACGGAACCCTACATTGTGCGTGGCCCGACACGTACTTGCCCGGTTTTTATTATTATATTAGCTATAGTGATATATAAAGATAGTGAGTAAAACTTACAAATTTAAGAAGACAAGTATTCTCTCTTAGTGCTCCGACGCATCCCGCGAAGCTGACGATGAAGACGACGCCACCAAGCAACGCTATCAGCAGACTGATGTTCAGCATCACATCATACACCGTGTCCAGCTGGAATATGGATATGCAATTTAATCATGAACTTCAGAGGGCATGTCATGTCAAACTGTTTGTCAATATGGCAATAATTTATAGATCTTATCTTTGTGTGTGGGGTTGATCATAAAGATTCTGACGCTTTGACCCTCTGTATAGTGTCCATCCAGGCCACTGACATTAAGGCAGATCCAGGATCTGACATAAAAATGGCTCATTGTCGCAAGACATCGCCATGTCGCAGAAATATACAGAAAAAATACCTTGCAAATTTTATTCTAATTTACTCAATCCACAACTCCTGTGTTTCTCTGATTTGAGTTCCAATATATTTATTTCAAACTGACAACAATATGGTAACCGAGAGACAAGAAGAGAAACAGAGGCAGACAAAGAAGACAATAGGGAGATGAAATAATCCAAACTGCAGACAACACTTGGACTAAGCTGGCGAAATATGGAGAAGAGTAGAAGGGGTTAGAGGAGGCTTTTGCCATCCAAACTGTCCAACAACATAATAAAAATAAAGACTTAGTTTCTTAATAATAATTTAATACAGCTTGAAATAAAGGCTACTAATAATAATAATTATTTTGAGCTAAAGCTAATGTAGTGTCAAGAGTACCTAAAAACAATCCAATGCCAATAGAGCATTATTTGCAAGAGTAAGGCACCTGATGAGCTTGTGAAATTCAGAAAATTGTTAAGAGAACAAAGTTTTCATTCACTTATAAGTTCTTTGTGTAGCTTGTGGTTATAGATACCTTGATAAGTCCAGTAGCTTGCCATTTGTCTATAAATGCATAGAGTCCCACACCAACTAGCAGTCCTCCAAATAGCTGTAAACATTTTATAATTACAATAAATCCCTTAACACAGGGAAACCTACAGTACTGGTAGGGTAGTAGAAGTCATAATCATACTTATATTATAATGAGAAAGTTTGTTTGTTTGTTATTCCTTCACGGCTTGACTAAGACGACTTATGAAAATTTGTATTCATATTGTCAGGGGTACAGAGCCAAACATAGGCTAATTTTTATGCGGTCGAAGCATATGGAAATGGTGGTGGACCGTGAGGTTTTTAGTTGGTATTTACTCCCTTTTTTATTGTCACAAGACAGATAGCCCAACAGACCCAGAATTTAAAGATTTATTTTTCATAAAACATAATACATTACTTGTTAAAAATAAATCTTTAAAATGTATTTTTTGTAAAATGTAATAATTAAGTAGTTATTGAAAAAGGAAATATTTTAAATTATTTTTGTGACATAATCATAGTTACTTCATATAAGCCATCAGCCCAATCAGATCCTTTCAAAAAACTTGATCCAATCTGACATTAATTTTTAAATGCAGTTATTAAAATTTCAATTTGTATAAAATGCCCTGGAGACTATCAGATGATCAATGACATAAACCATCATCGAATTTCACTGGAAATCTTGTGCCAAGTATTAGTCGAATGACTATGTATGTATACCATTAAAAAAATTCAATGAAATTTGTTGAATTGGCTAAACACAAAAGGAAGAACAATAGCCATGTAAAAATAAACACACGATTCATCGAAAACAATGGCATTCGGGCTATCTTGACTCACGATGCGGCAATCATTATCAACGGAAGTCACAGAGATGTGAAACTTCCTATTATTTCGTATATATTCCCACAATTTTTATGAGTAACATTGCCTATTTTGAATGAGTGAAAACATACAATTTTAACACTGTATCCTTTCTAAATTACTAAAAGTATTAGAACGATAGTATTATATTTATGTTCAGTAAGAAAATAAGTGTAATATACTCACCCAAAATATAAAATTTAAAACAAATATCATGTATTTTACGCAGCTACTAACATAAGTAAAGTTTGGACCCCTGCGACGATGCATTTTCACTTAGTTAGCCATAAAATTATACCACCGAAATGAATCACGTTCTTTTATATAATAAATGTATTTCTTTTCACACGAAACACATTGCTAATCAAGTACCTAGGTGTGAGTAATATCCGCAAAGAAAGAATCACATCACAAAATTATTTTATTCAATGTGAGTGGAGTGAGTGATGGTCCGCCGTCAATCAAATTGTGCACAGTATGACCAGCATAAAAATATTAACGCTGCCATACTGCCAAACCAATCAATGTCAAGTTTATAGGGGTCTTTAGTGCTACAAACAAAGGAGAAACAGAGTCACATTTTGACAGTTCGCCTTTGACAAAATGTATGAAAATAGATGAAAATAGTTCGCCCTCCTACGCCTCCTACAAACGTCACTTAAGTTCATAAACATCCTTGTACATCTGTATCTGTAATTTCATGGTAATTTCAGACAGAACACGTTTTCCGTCTGATTTTAGGGGATGCAAAAAGATGTGATGAGTCTTTTATTTAATATCAAGTCAAGTTACATAGTAAAATGTAGTCTAAATTATTTTTACAGCCTTTCGATTTATCGATCAGTCATATTATTTCAACCTGGCAAGTTGACTTGACTGACAGATGACATGACATTTGAAAATTTTGAAAATTCCCGCGTCCTGTTTGCTTTTCCTTCACTTTGATTCTATAAGTGAATAATAATTAAATAAAGTGAGTTTTCTTATCAGTATAATTACAGATAGTGTGCTAAACGGCTACAATTTATCATTACGCGAGTACTATTATTACTTCAAGGACGTGTTCACACATTTTTGTATGTAAAAATACTAAACTATATTTTATGTTAGTTTTCATACATAGTTACTAGCTATGAGATCACTGTTATTAATATTTCTTCTAAGGTAAGTGTATTATTAGTTATTAAACATTATTTCCAAACAATAAAATTATCTCTAAATATATTACAAATTCCTCTCAGAAAGTCGCCTTATGTTAATAAGATAAAAAAATTAAAAAAAAATTGTATTAAATTAATTATGTTTATAACCTGTTATTTTAGTTAAAGTTATTTTTCTTTTCTTCTATGTTTTAAAACTTTTTAGCTGCTATTCTTAGTAACAAGATATACCTAGGTTCGTAATAAATAAGTGCATGATACTGTTTATCCTATAAAATCTTGTTATTCCTATGGGATTAAGTAATTAACCATTGTATAAACAAAAAAAAATATTGTTCAGTTTTACAGGAATAGACGGATGGTCTGACAACAAACAGCGAAGATTTAAAGATGGCTTCCTTTTCGGTGCAGCCAGTTCCGCTTACCAAGTCGAAGGCGCCTGGGATGCTGATGGTATGATTCTACAATCATAATAATGACTTCTTTTTTATAACACCAATGTGTCTCCTGTGTAGCCAGGATCAACAATGGCGACCTCAGATAGACAATAAGCAATGAAGCTTATTGATGGCCAAGACCAATGCTATTTTGGCTATGATCTTCTGTAAGGTCCTTGTGTTAGTTCTGCCGTTTGGGGCAATGATGTCATCGAAGTTCCCTACATCAGGTCATAAGAATGAAAGGCCATCAAAAACCTGACTGGGCGACAAATTTGCGCGTGCGTCATTAATAGTTACAATACAATTGTTATTAACCCCCGACGGAAAAAGGGGTGTTATAAGTTTGACGTGTGTATATCTGTCCGTGGCATCATAGCATCCAAACGGATGGTCCGACTTTGATGCGGTTTTGTTTGGTTTGAGAGGTAATTTGATCGAGTGTTCTTAGCTATGATTCAATAAAATCTGTGGGCTTTTAAAAAAAAAACTTGTTTCTTTTTTCAGGAAAAGGCGAAAGCGTATGGGATAGATTATTCCATACACACCCAGAAATAGTAGCTGATGGAAGAAACGGTGATGTGTCAGCGGACTCCTACAATAATTATAAGAGGGACGTGGAATTGCTCAGGGAGCTTGGCGTGGATTATTACAGATTCTCTATATCATGGCCTAGGATATTGCCGAAAGGTAATTTTTATCCCACTAACAGTTTTGTGTATGCTTGCTACTTCTTCACGCTCTAATAGCCAGGCCAATATTTATGATATTTAGTATGTAGATAGCTGATACCTTGGAATAACGACCTCCGTGGCGTAATGGTTACCACGCCAGACCGCCACCCAGGAGGTCCCGGGTTCGATCCCCGGTCGGGTCATGATGAAAAACGAACTTTTTCTGATTGGCCTCGGGTCTTGGATGTTTATCTATATATGTATTTGTTATAAAATATAATATCGTTGAGTTAGTATCCCATAACACAAGTTTCGAACTTACTTTGGGGCTAGCTCAATCTGTATGAATTGTCCCCATATATTTATATTTATTATTTATTATTATATAAAACACATAATGGTACTTTTTATCTCGAAAAATATGCGATTCCCGTAGGATTTCATCAAAAGTCTGATATAGATGGCGCTACTGTGCATAAATAAATACACGCAAACGAAGTTGCGCGGCTTTCACTAGTATTATAATATTATGAATAAAAAAAATGTAGAATATTATTTTAATGAATGCCCGCGAGTTGATGCCCGCGGTTTAACACTAAATTATCAATATACCCCAGAATATTTTAAAAATCAAACGTTTTTTTGTGCTCCCCTAATTTTGCCGATGCGTGTATTACAAAAAGAAAAGATTTGTATTATTGTTTGTATGTAACGAATAAACTCAAAAACCAATTTTAAAAATTCTTTCACCATTGGGAAACTTTATTTTTTATACCACAACTAGCTTTTCCCCGCGGCTTCGCTCGCGTCAATTTTATGGCATAGATCTCGTTTGACAACAAAACAACCCATAGCGCGACTTGTGGCGCCACCTGTTGGCCGATACAGCGCCCTCTATAGTAGAAAAAATATTTTCCCATTGGAATGACATACTTTCATGGGATAAAAAGTAGCCTATGTTGGGCTCTGTACCCCTGACAATATTATATACAAATTTTCATAATGATCGGCTAATTAGTTAAGCCGTGAAGGAATAACGAACAAACAAACTCACTTTCTCATTTATAATATTAGTATACCGCAATGTTGGCAAATAAGCATACGGCCCGGCCTGATGGTAAGCATCACCGTAGCCTAAGACGCTTGCAATGCCGGGGGCATCACTCACGCGTTGCCAACCTTCCCAACCTTCTCAAAGCTGTGGAGACCTTTCTCACCGTAGGAACACAACATGGCCGAGACCAATGCTAGTTGGCTACGATCTATAAGGTGGAGTATAACCCGTGCGAAGTTGGGGCGGAGCGCTAGTCATAAAATAAAATATGTCATGCATTTGTTGTTTCAGGTTTTCCTAACGAAGTAAACGAGAAAGGAATAGAATATTACCATAATTTGATAGACGAACTATTAAAATATAACATTGAACCTATGGTAACATTATACCATTTTGATTTACCACAAGTTTTACAAGAGTTAGGTGGGTGGGCGAACCCGTTATCCATACAGTGGTTTGAAGATTACTCAAAAGTGATTTTTGAAGCTTATGGAAATAAAGTTAAATATTTTGTGACTATAAATCAGCCTGATACAGTATGTGTTGATGGGTATACGACAAATAATATGCCGCCAAGATTGGTCGATGGAGGTGTTGGAGTGTATTTGTGTGTCAAGAATGTTCTGTTGGCTCATGCAGCGGCTTATAGGCTGTATCAAGCTGAGTTTAAGAACAAATATCGGGGTAAGTTGGAATTATTAAATAAGATGACATCTGCAATCCCAATCTATCAATGTTTTTTTTTATGCCACAAAGTTGGCAAACAAGCATACGGCCCGCATTTTAGTATCACCGTATATCACTCACGCGTTGCCAACCCTCCCATACCAACCCCCGCAAGTGGAGCTTGAGACTTTATGCGGTCCCTAGACGATCAAAAATGCTTGACAAGCACATGAATTTTCCGTGCTTGTCAAGTAATTTTGACCGTTTAGAACGAAGCTTGGTGTGACAAGCATTAACGTGCTTGACAATGCTTGATGAAAAGTTAAATTTTTGCAATGTTTCATCGTTTAGGGACTGCATTACTCAAGTAGAAACACAACATGGCCGAGACCAATGCTATTTGGCTACGATCTTCTGTAAGGTTGTTCGGGATTGATGGAAGTATTCATTTGTTGTTTACTTATATAGATTACTAGCTTTTTTGCCTGCGACTTCGTCCGCGTGAAGTTCCGGACCCGTTCCCGTAGGAACCACATTGAATTTCAGTGAGCGAGTTCAACAAATATTAGACATTTGTTTAACAATATTACAAAAGAAATTTTTTGATCATTTCATTTTCCTATTTTCTAGGGTCTGTGGGTATAGCTTTATCACTGAACTGGGCTGAACCACTCAATAATAACACGGAGAACGTACAAGCTAATGAATTGAGAAAAGCTTTTACTGTAAGTATCATATCGACCCATAATCATCCCATTTCAGGGTTTCCCTTCAATCGAAGGTGACCAGAGCGTACTCTGCCACGCTGCTCCATTGTGGATCGACAGAAGCCGGTGTTTTTAAGCCGGCCGAAGGCCACCGACTTGGCTTAACGACTGTCATCCATCGACAACAGCCGCCCGTACTATAGGTACTTGGCACAAGTTTTACCAGTGACATTCAATAATGGTATTTGAACTAGTGCGTGATTCAATCTGTGTGTTTAAAAAAAAGCCCCAAAGTAAGTTCGAAACTTGTGTTATGGTATACTAAACTTAACGATACTATATTTTATAACAAATACTTATATAGATAACAATCCAAGCCAATCAGAAAAAGTTCGTTTTTAATGACCCGACCGGGATCCGTACCCGGTACTTCCTGGGTAACGGTCTGGTATGGTAACCATTATGCCACGGAGGTCGTCAAATGATCATGTATGATCAGGTAATTTGATAAAAACGACAGTTGTTGGCCGATGACATAAAAAATATATTATTGTTTAGATCGATCTATACATGCATCCAATATGGAAAGATGGTGATTTCCCACAAGTTGTCAAAGATATAGTTGGCAAGAAGAGCAAGGAGCAGGGGTTCCCAAGGTCGAGACTGCCCACGTTCAGTGCGGAGGAGAAACAAATGCTTAAAGGTAATATTTATTAACATTATATAATAACTTTAACAATAATTAAATTGAAATTCGGGAACGGAAGGGCGAGACGGGAGTGAGGAGGGGAGGTCATAGGAGGGGATGCAGAGGGAGGATGAGATGGGAGGGGAGAAGAAACTGTTCCATACTGAAATACCACGCGGACAGAGACGCGGGCACAACTAGGTGTTTCTGTTACAGCCAAAGTAATAAATCCGTATATTATTATAATATACTATCCAGCCATTATTTATAATGTCTACTCATTTTAGACAAAGTGATAAATGACACAGAATATCACATTAACTAGCAATTTCATATAATATCTTCGAAGATTTGGATAAAGTAATGAAACAAGTAAATTAATCACTTTGTCCGGACATTATTCATAACAGCAGCTGGTCAAAGTTAGCCAAAGTAATAAAACGCGGAATCGTAAGATCACAAGATAACCCTAACCTTGTTAGGGTTGTGGTTAATTTACAAAGACAAAGTGATTAATTTATCACATTGTCTAGACAATTTGGTTATTATACATAATGACCAGTCATTATGTATAATAGAAATGTCATCACAATGACTGTAACATTTCTATATGCAATACAATTTTTAATTACATTTGTTTGCTTACATTGGTGATACAGCGATGTTATATTATTAAAACTAGCTTTTTTGCCCGCGACTTCGTCCGCGTGAAGTTCCGGTACAGTTTCCGTGGGAACCACATTGAATTTCGGGAAAAGCTATAGCCTATGTCACTCCCTAATAATGTAGCTTTCTACTGGTGAAAGAATTTTTGAAATCGGTCCAGTAGTTTTGGAGTCTATTCAATGCAAACAAACAAACAAACAATAAATTCCTCTTTATAATATTAGTATAGATTAGTGTTACAGACAGACAGATAAGAATGTTAAGATTTAAGTTAATTTTAAGATTTATAGCACCAAAAAAATATTTTCTTTCAACTTTATTTCTTTCAATTATATTAATTACTAACTTTTCCCCGCGGCTTCGCTCGCGTTATTTTATGACATAGATCTCGTTTGACAACAGAACAACCCATAGCGCGACTTGTAGCGCCATCTGTTGGCCGATACAGCTCCCTCTATAGTAGAAAAAATATTCTCCCACTGGAACGACATACTTTCACGGGATAAAAACCTATGTTGGGCTCTGTACCCTAACAATATGTATGCAAATTTTCATAATGATCGGCTGCTTAGTCAAGCCGTGAAGGAATCACAAACAAACAAACTCACTTTCTCATTTATAATATTAGTATAAGTAATAGTATATTATTATAAATTGCAGGTTCCTCAGACTTCCTAGGGATGAATCACTATACTACATTCCAATCCACCCCCGCCAAAGTGAAGTACCCAACTCCATCTTTCAGTGATGACGTCAACGTGGTGTTGACGCAAAGTGCCGATTGGACACCAGCTAAGTCCCCTTGGTTGAGGGTAAGTCTGCATAATATAGTCTGCAGCCTACAAAATATAATAATTGTAATATTATCAAATTGAGATCAAAACTACCCACCCCATGGGCGAAGTCCAATGGTTCTCGAGATATTTGGGTTGTTAGCTTTTTTTGATATTTTCTCAGAATTTCATATTTAATTTTATGTTACTAAAAATGTCTTATTCTGTAGCCCCCGTTCAAATTTAATATCGTACGTAACACTAACTAATCTAAGAACATCATCTATATATATAAAAGGAGAAGCTGACTGACTGACTGACTATCAACGCAGGGCCTAAACTTTAGGGGTTAGAAACTTGAAATTTTGAATTCCCACGGGAAAGCGAGATATACACAAACCCGCGCAACTTCGTTTGCGTATATCTCGCTTTCCCGTAGGAATTTTTTAATAATCCTTTCTTAGTGCTCCCCTACGTTATAAAAGGAACCCCTGTACAAAATTTCAAGTTTCTAACCCTTATAGTTTAGGCGCTGCGTTGATATGTCAGTCAGTCAGTCAGCTTCTCCTTTTATATATATAGATTGTTTCATTATTATTGTGTCTTGATCCGGAGTGTTTACTTCGTATATTATGTATTTATGTGTATATCAGCAATCTAGTACCCACTCTGGACAAGCCCACCACACATTCCCACCGATGTGTCTCCTGTGTAGCCAGGATCAACAACGGCAACCTTAGATTGACAATAAGCGATGAAGCTTATTGACGTCCCGGGGGAGAAAACTACAGCTGTCTTGGAACTCACAACAAATTTAATCAGAAAGAAGGTAGTCGGAGAAGGTATACTAGCTTAGTTGCTTAATTTGCGACTAGATGGCGTTGTGTGATTCAAGAATATTATTTTTTTATTATTACAGAGCGCTCCATTTGGTATATACAAAACGTGTATATATATAAATATGAATTACGATTATCCCCCAATATTTATTACTGAACACGGCTGGTCAACTGATCGGGGTTACCAGGACAAAACCAGGGTTGACAACCTTAGACAATACATGAAAGGAATATTATTTGCTATAGAAGATGGTACTAATATTTTGGGATATACAGCCTGGAGTCTTATTGATAATGTTGAGTGGAGTGCTGGAACGAGGTAAAAATATTTAAATACACCCTTTTTTATACCATAAAGGTTTTAAGAGAGGTAGGGCACAGCGGATAATCCGCTCAAATCGGAGCAGCCCGTCTGGGGAAGGACCTCCACCTTACAGAAGATCGTAGTCAAATAGCATTGGTCTCGGCCATGTTGGGTTCCTACGGTGAGTAAGGTCTCCAGAGCTCCACTTGGGGGGGTTGGGAGAGTTGGGAACGCTTGAGTGATACCCCCGGTATTGCAAGCGTCTATAGGCTACGGTGATGCTTACCATCAGGCGGGCCGTTTGCTTGTTCGCCAACTTTGTGGTATAAAAAAAAAGCAATGGTCACTTTATCCCAATGGCCGCGGGTTTGAATACTGCGCAAGGCAAACGCGTTTTCTATGTATAATAAGTGTTTATTTCCAAAAAAAAAGTATTTAAGTATATTTATCAGCAATCTTGTTGTGTATTATGTTTAGTTGTGAATGTGGCAACCCAAAATGTCACTAGAGACGGCGTTATCTGTAGAGCGCGCGTACTTTTTGGTTCATGTCTGATTATTGTAATTCTTTCTAACACAAATAAAATATAACAAATATTCTAATAGTGTATTAATAAATTACCAAATTAGGATGTAACAAATCTAGTACCCATAGTACAAGCTTAGTTGCTTAGTTTGGAACTAGATGGCGTTGTGTGATTCGTCCAAGAATATTTATTTAAAAAAATATATTTTATTTATTAATCACAAGATATTACAATAGTTTTATAGTATATATAAAACTAAAACTGTAAGATATTATAATAGTTTATTTTATTGTGTTTAATGTTTATGTTTTTTTACCTCCTAATGTAACAACGTAAATATGAATTGAATGACAAAAAAGGCGTAACTATTACTCTCTCCATTTTTTCCCCCAGTGATGATTCTGCTTTGTTTCCGAAATGGTGGTAATTTATAGAGTAACTTAAATTTAAAAGATAATCAAACAAACAGCGGAAGCTTGGTACTAGGTATGCATAAATACCCAAGTTGAGTCGCATTCCTTCTTGGATTAGTAGGTTCCTTAAATATTTTAATAATATTATAAAGGCGAAAGTTATGTGTATGTTTGTTACTTCTTCACGCTCAAATGGCTGGGCCAATATTTATAATATTTGGTATGTAGGTAGCTGATACCTTGGATTAACACATAGGATACTTTTTATCGCGAAAAGTACGCGATTCCCGTAGGATTCGATCAAAAGACTGATATAGATGGCGCTGCTGTGCCTAAATAAATACACGCCAACGAAGTTGCGCGGGTTTCACTAGTCCTTACTAATATTATAAATGAGAAAGTGAGTTTGTTTGTTTGTTTATTTGTTTGTTTGTTTGTTGATTCCTTCACGGCTTGACTAAGCAGCCGATCATTATGAAAATTTGCATACATATTGTTAGGGGTACAGAGCCCAACATAGGCTACTTTTTATCCCGTGAAAGTATGTCGTTCCAATGGGAACATATTTTTCTACTATAGAGGGCGCTGTATCGGCCAACAGATGGCGCCACAAGTCGCGCTATGGGTTGTTTTGTTGTCAAACGAGATCTATTTCATAAAATTAACGCGAGCGAAGCCGCGGGGAAAAGCTAGTATTCAATAATTTCAAATTTCGAAATACATAAATGTTGTACAATGATTATAGCATAAAATATATTTTTTGGTGGTTATTCGTTATGGTAGCTAGGAGAAGAGTCAACTTGAAAAACAGCAAAATTTTGGCGAAATTTGTGGGTTCAGCCTTAAGTATTATTCTTTAACAGTAGGTATGTCTCTGCTCGCTTTATTAACATCTACTTATTCGACATATTTAGGATTTGACCATAGCGCTATTTGGATCGACTTCCCGCGTTTAGTGCTTGATTTCTGTATGTACCTGGATCTGTATTTTATTTATTCTTATAAATGTACTTATACATTGTAACAAAGAGTGGAAGAAAAATTTGCTAAATGACAAAAAAAGGCCGTAACTGGGTTTCTTTCGCCATTTCTTTTACCGGTAGCCATTTTGCTTGTGTCCGAAATGGTGGTAGTATATAACATAGTTTATGTTCTTTATACATATATACAAATTGTAAATGGCAACAAAAAGTGCCTGTGAAGGTCTAATTTCTGAAATAAACGATTTCATTTCATTTCATTTAATTAAAAAAACTTTCTCTTTTGCAGCGAACGATTCGGTCTATACGAAGTGAATTTCGATTCGACAGATAAAGCGAGGACCTCACGACTATCAGCTCACGTTTACAAGCGAATTATCGAACAGAGGATCGTGGAAGACGATTGGAAACCGAAGAACTTGAGGATGGAATTCTCTACAAGGAGAAATAAAGCCAAAGTTGAATTGTAGATGGCAGATAACGGAAATTATTACAAAAAAAAAGTATTAATAATTAAATCTTTATTTCAGACCACATAAGCACATATTATTAGTGTGTTAGTAACAATGTATGTGCTTAAATTACGTTAGTATTGGAAGTAAATTACAAAAAAAGAACGATTATCTTCAACCTAAAACTAACAGCCCGTCCACACGGCGCGTTGCGTCAGCGTTGCGTCGACGCAGCGTTATCAGTGCGTCGTTTTACATACTAATAATCATAGTGTTCACACGGCACATGACGGAACTGCAGCCCCCGAGACGGGCGGGGGTGACGACGGAGCGGCGGCGCTTATTTGCTTCGTAGTCACGCGGTGACGCAGCGCCTGTGTGGCCGGCTATGCGTCAAAATATTTGCGTTGCGTCGACGCAACGCTGACGCAACGCGCCGTGTGGACGGGCTGTAACTCAACCCAGTATCTCTGGATGGAGCAATCCGATGTGGCAGCAATCATTTTCAGGATGCCATTGCCACCGCTACGCAAGCGCTGCAGAAGGGAGGCCGGTTTTTTTCTTAGGATTGCATGAAACCTGTATGTGCAAACATTATAGATGTACTACAGAGTATTTAAGTACCTATATTTATTAGCAATCCAGTACCTATAGTACAAGCATAGTTCCTTAGTTTGGGACTAAACGGCGTTGCGTGATTCGTCCAAGAATATTTATTTATTCAACTAATTTCTATGAACGATGCGGCCTTTCTTCCTCGTGGTCAAACTTTTTAGTTAAACTGATATGACCACGAGGAATTTTGAAATTCCTCAAACTATCTAATTTATTTAAAAATTACATCCTGTGTAATAAATAGTCTGTTATCCCGCATCGCGGTTTTCTGGCAAAGAACAACATATTTCACAATGAAAATCATTATCGTCTTCGAATACTATTTGAGCGTGCTTGCGGCCCGCTCGGTCACGGATGCGCGAAGTTTGCCATTCATTTTTTATGTGTGCTAACTATGGGGAAGAAATCTGCCAGGTTTAGCCGCTAGTAGCGCCGATATAGCTTGACTCAAAACAACGTCAAATATCATACAAAATTTTACGTCGAATGTGAAAAATATTTTTTATTACAAAAATGCCTCGTTGTGTTGTAATTGGGTGCAATAATAATGTTAACCATTCTTTTCCTAAGAATTTGCGAATGAGAAGACTTTGGGAGAAGGATGCTATGAACAATTTAAGGTTATGTTCAGAACATTTTCTTGCATCTGATTAAAAAGGCGACAGTTCTGCTATGAATAGACCATGTTGAATACATAGTTATCTTTGATCAAGAAAAGAAATTATTATATATTATAGATATTTAAATTAGAGTCAAGCGAGCGCAGCGACATCTGCTATTAGCTTTGCGTTTCCCTTCCCCATTGCCCGCGTGGTCAAGGGAAAAGTCAATATTTCGTGGGAAAAAAAGTAGCAAGTCACTCTCCAGACCTTAATAAAAAAATCATATCAATTAGTTCATTACTTTCGACGTTAAGGGAGGACAAACAAACAAACGCACTCTCACATTTATAATATTAGTATGGATTTATCAGCAATAGTACCCATACACCGAGTACGCAGCCCTTTTGATTAGAGACGCCTTCAAGTCCATTGGCTTTGTCCAAATATGTTGGGATTTTGCACATATAATCGTATTGTATTTTAAAATTTCAACCTCTATTTTGGTTGCGCGCGCTGTAATTGACAAATGAGATTTGAGAACAAATAATTTTTGAAGAAAATGACAAACATTTCTCTATTGGATAACTACTCGCTGCACCCATAGTGTCCCATAGTATATGCTTAGTTGCTTAGTTTGGAACTAGATGGCGTTGTGTGATACGTCCAAGAATATTTATTGTTTATTTATTATTATTATTTTAGATCGTAACACAACGTAAATAAGACGAATAATGCTTTGTGAAAAATGTTTGCCAGAATCATAATTTAATTAAAATAACTAAAACATATTTTGTCACTTTCTTACTATTTAGTTTTATCTATACTAATATTATAAAGAGGAAAGATTTGATTGTTTGTTTGCATTGCATAGGCTCCGAAACTACTGGACAGATTTCAAAAATTCTTTCACGAGTAGAAAGCTACGTTATCAGGGAGTGACATAGGCTATAGCTTTTCCCGAAATTCAATGTAGTTCCCACGGGAACGGCTCCGCAACTTCATGCGGACGAAGTCGCGGGCAAAAAAGCAGTTCAAGACAAGAATAAGAGAAATAAAAGAGATGTTTTAGTTATAATATTAGTCCTTGATTTAACTTATCTAGTCCTTATACAAAATAATACACATTCACGGTGCCCTCAATATTTGCTGTCCTTAGTTTTCCTAAGGAACAATAAATATACACTGTTTAAGCGGTTTTTTTAAATATGTACCTACCTGGTACCTACATATTAATTGTGAATAAAATAACAAAAGAAATGAAGCATTATAGGATTTATTAATTGGTGAAAGGTATTTTTTACAATTATTATTATTAAGTTTTGTGCCAGTGATTTTATATTTTTTTGACCAATAAAACAAATTGTTATAACTTGTGTTTTATTAATAAATAAAAATCTTTGAGTTAGTAGAACGCAACGCAGTAAGGTGGCCCGATTGTAGTAGCAATCGGGTCCATTCCATACATGTATTAGAATAATTAGATTTGCTGTGTACAATAAATAAAAAGTTAGTATTATAAAGTGCCATCTATCCGTCGTATATCACACTAACTAATGTACATAATGGAGCATCTAATGTAATAGTTTGTATTTCATCCCAGAGATGGCGCTGTACATTATTTTATTTCATCATGTTCAAAGATAGATGGCGTACTCTGTTTTTTAATTGGTTATATTCTATATAGGTATATGTTTACTTATTAATTTATTTAATTCACGTAAAAATATTTCAACGGAGACTACGAGGTTATTAATTTGTTCGTAGCATCATCAATGCCTACTTTCAATCTTCTGGAGTCGGTCCCTCATGTCTGAGGATCGTAGTCAGCTTCAGGGTTGCAACTGGAGCGGATGATCTGCCTCCACCGGCTTCTGTCCAGCGCATCACTTACGACCGTGTGGAGTTTGGTCGACGACGTGTCTTTTACTTCATCGGTCCATCTTGTTGGTGAACGACTCCGTGATCTTCAATATTTAACTTTAAATTTTTAATATTAAAGTTTGTTTTTTGATGATTATGGATATGGATATTTTGACGACCTCCGTGGCGTAATGGTTACCACGCCAGACCGCCACCCAGGAGGTCCCGGGTTCGATCCCCGGTCGGGTCATGATAAAAACGAACTTTTTCTGATTGGTCTCGGGTCTTGGATGTTTATCTATATAATGTATTTGTTATAAAATATAATATCGTTGAGTTAGTATCCCATAACACAAGTTTCGAACTTCCTTTGGGGCTAGCTCAATCTGTATGAATTGTCCCTATATATTTATTAAAAAATAAATAAAAAAATACTCGCAAAAGACTAAATAGGTCTAAATACACAGGTACAATATGTAAGTGTTTAAATCGGTAGAGTATCTAAGAGGCCAAGTTCCAGTATATTATAGAGTAGGTACCTAGCTAGCTAAATTAATAGGTAAGTACTTTTTATCACAGGAAAGCATTTTCCGTGACAACATAATATTTTAAGCGAACAAAGTTGTACAGTCGTACAGTCCGCTCGAGAATAGCAAGACCATCATCGTTATGATGATTTTTGGTTGCATCATCCAAGATAGCGATTTTTGTGTTGACCAATAGAATAGCCCGAAAGACCATCACAAAAGGTTAAAGTTTATGACTGCTCATTCATAAAATAAAACATTGTTGAGAAAACTCTAACCTCTTAATATCTAGTGGACGCATGTGGCTCTAATAAACAGAAACCCTGTTTGGTAACGAAGAAAAGGACGGAGCTGACAAAAATTCCACTTGCAAGAAGTGCAAGCGGTTTTGTTTTAAAATGGTCCTACTATCCTGGAGGCCACCGTACCTAAAAAATAATATAAGTATTTAAAATACATAAGTAGTTACGGACCTATGTCTGTAATAAAGTAAAGTTTTTGGAGTGGTAGAGCAATTATTATGAAATGGGCTAGCTCGACCGGGGAAGTACCACCCTCTCACAGAATATCGACGTGAAGCAGCAATGCGTTTCGTTCGGTGAGTGAGAGATCCGGAAGCCCAACTCCTTCACTATCCCCTCTTTCCCTTCCCTTCCTTTAACCTCCTTGGGACAACGCATTGGTAGCGCCCCTGGTGTTACTGATGTCCATAAGCGGCGGTGACCGCTTTCCATCAGGTGGCCCGCTTGCTTGTTTGTCTACTGTTTGACATAAAAAAAAGTTATCTATTATTATTATTTATCTGTTTTATTACGATAATAGAACCGCCGATTGACGAAACTTATGATGATTTTGACATGTGAATAAATTTTTAACTTACACCTACTTTGAAAAAAAAACCCCGCTCATAATGCTTTCAAAAAATTCGCTTTCAAAACCAAACAAAAATAACATAAACAAATAATACTAACAATGGATTATCCTATTTTTATTCCTTTATATACGGTATTTAGCCACACTACTGCGTTATTGAGAAAAAAATTGTAACAATATGACTAAAAAAAAAATGGCGGCGATCTTCAAACAAACACCGCGGGTGGCGTGCTTATAATAAACAATTACTATTTACAACTAAAATAGGACACATATATTATTCTTACATACAAATACTATATTTATATGTACAAAAATAAGGTTTAATATCCATTGATTTGATTTTGTATAGGAGTAATGATGCGTAGAGCTACCTACAAAGTGTTTTGGGAAGCAGAAATCGGATCATATTGATTCGCTATGGTGAGAGATAATTTTCTAAGTGCGTTAAGTACCTCTTATGTAGTATAAGTCCTTTGATAGACATAAAAGGTATTAGATAGTCCTTCGGAGGGCACGTTATGCCATGGTTCCCGGCCGTTGTTGATAAATCACAGTGGTTAGGTCGATGATTTGGCAGGCAACACTGACCTCAGCCCATTGGTGCTGCGTTGCAGAGTACTCTAATGCAGTTGCAGACCAAGAGCTAATCTAAGTTTCCAGTTAGTTTTACATACATTACGCGTTGTGGTCTGCACCTAAGTATGAAAAATCATTTCAGCTATGCAGACTAAGCTAAAATAAGTTAGCAATAGCTAAGCTTAGATCTTGGTCTGCAACCCGCTTAATCCCCTTCGAATGGAGACCCGTATCCCTGCAGTGGGATAATTATGGGTGGATATGACAGGCCCGGTGGTCGAGTGGCTAGCAATGGTCACTTTATCCCAAGGGCCGCGGGTTCGAATCATGCGCAAGGCAAACATTTGTGTGCATGAACATGTCTGTTTGCCTTGGTCTGGGTGTTTTCTATGTATAATAAGTATTTATTTAGAAAAAAAAGTATTTAAGTATATTTATCAGCAATCTAGTACCCACACAAGCTTAGTTGCTTAGTTTGGGACTAGATGGCGTTGTGTGTTTCGCCCAAGAATATTTATTTATATTATGGTGATGATGATTTTTGATAGTCTTCATAAGTCAGCCAGCTCTTCATACTAAACCATCGCCTTCGCCGCTACATATTTTTTCTCCACCCTAAAATGGAGCTTGAGTCGCGTTGTGAAGATCTATATCCAGATAAAGACGGTATATATTGTAAATGCATATCCCATATTTATGTCCATATTCATATAGGACAGGACATTATAATGTCGTGTGTCTAGCTAGTCCATCCATTGGACTTCTTGTGGTTGTAACTTTGACGATGATGAAGCAGAGTCAATATTATTAATGTTACTTATTTATTTATTGCTTTACCTAGTCCCTAAAAAGCATTTTTGTTGATTAAAGAATGTCATATTTTATCTTCAGTTACCTATATAGATTATTGTGTTTATAAGACAAAATAAGTTTGCGCACTGCTCCTGAAGGCGTGTTAGGTGTAAACTCGGCAAGATGAGGGGGAGCCTTTTATTGTATTTACCGGATTGAGTAAAATATGTATGGGATGATGTGACGGCTGCTCGGCTCATATTAGGGCAAAGATACGCGGAGATGGACTGTTCATTTGTTATTCCATTATGTGTAAATATTTTGCAGACATGTTACTTGTTTGGAGTTCAAACAAATTATTATGAGGAAAACCATTAAAACTTTAATTACATCCATAAGAACACTAGGTGAACATAATTTTAAGTTAACGCATATAAAAATGTATTGCTCTGCGTTATAATTCAAGAATGACTGGATTTGGTTAATTTAAAAAAATAATACGTTTACGTATAAAAAAACTTTATACGTATCAACGACACATTTTTGTACACTTTAAACATATCAACATGTAACTTTGATTGGAATTATCAATCAATTAAATAAGAGCCAATGACATGCAGACGTGTCTCATTACAGAGGTATCACCTGTTTTCGCAACCCTGCCACTGTTATGGCGGAGAATGTACAAGACATTCAGGTTTTTAGTCGGTATATCATTCTCTAGAGAGGTGAGCCGGACAGACCCCCGCCCCGTCTCGCTTCCCCAAGTGGCGGGACATGCAGTTATAGATTTTTCACGAATATAAAAAAACCATACGTGTCTTTTTTAGAGAAATTCCATCTCCACACTATCCGCGTCCAATCCTCTACTCTATAATGATATATCCCAGTTATGCCCGCGTCTCTCCCCCTTGACAATCCCTCAAAACTTCAACCCCTAAGATATCCGCTAAGTAGCATTCTTATAACAAAAAAATACAGTCCTTTCATCTGTTTGTACGTTGAAAAATTATTGGAAGATTTGTTTGTGTTATTAATTTAAGTAATTAAAGTCAAAATAGTTGTAAGTATACAACTTATTATTTCGCTAGCCCTGCCCACTCCATGTAAAAATTCGTTAACATAAGGTTGTCTTGATAAGATTTCATTCAGCGATAACGCCGTCTTGTTACTATTGCTCTTGTCTCCCCGCGTTGGCCCTCACAGCGTAGGGGAGCGTCCCCAAGGTGGCGGATAGGGGAATGGTCGGTAGTACAGTCTAGCTACACTAACCGGCTAAGTCCGATGGACTCGCTGACCAACGACGGGTGTGGTCCTCCAGCATTTCGGGGGTTGTGCGGCGGGTTGACACCTCGCCCACGTAAAACCAATGTTGCTGGTGAAGCGTATCCCGTTAGCGCTTCACTAGCTTGCACAACATCGTCAAGAAAAAAAAATGCTCTTGTCTATAAGTTATCTGAGTTAATATATCACTTTGTTGTATATTGCACATAATAACGAGAGTCGTAGTCTCGTTATTAAATTTAATACTTACAATCCCGATAAATTGATCATCGCTAAGCCCAAATGCTTGGACATAAAGAGATAATCTGAATGGCGAAGTCACGGACAGAGGCTAGTTGCAAGAAAATGATATTTTATTTATCTAAAAGAATACGAGCAAGCGCAACCTGGAGTCGAGCTATGCTCAGTATAACAGGCAAATCCAATTTTCTAATAGCCACATTATTACCCAGGTATCGCATGAAAATGGTTCTCTTTGATCATAGCTACCTTTCAGTTCTTTTATTTTCCCTGTTAGGGAGCGTCTTTTGACTTGGACCGTGTGTAATATATAATATTTTCGTTATTCAGAGTGTGTCGGAATGGTGAAGGTATTATTCTGAAAAGGATTTTTTGTAGAAAGTTTTACAATATACCTACGACTATTTTGAGGAGCTCGATGGCGTCGCTGTGCGGTTGTGTGTCGCAGTTAAGTTAAGCAAAACAGACCCTAGGCAGTGTTTGGATGGGTTTCGTTAGCGCGATCTTCTCCGAGCTTAGGACGTTACATGTTGGTACCGACTTTTGTCAATGGATGATAGTCGTTAAAACGTTTATAAAATTGTGTAAAACTGTTTCCTAAGAAAATAAAATAAAAATAAAACATACATGTTCGCCCTGAGCGGGAATCGAACCTGAGCCCCCAGGTGCTGGCATATTATAAGGTCACTAACACACCACTACACCTTAAGCTTCGAATCGAATATGTTATCAACACATTGTCGGTCACTGCTCACTGTACTTTGTGGTACAAAGCAATGGTTACCACAAATCTCAATTGAAGTACATTACAATGCATGACCATTATTGGGCCCTATGACGTAACAAAGGCCTCAAGTGTCGCACTAGCGAGAGCCTGTGATCTTGAATAGTTTTTGAATAAGGGCCATTCATATTGCACTTTCGGCCAGCATAAAAAAAAAATATTTCTAACAAATAAATATGTAAGTAATTCGTTTATTGGTTTGACAAATGAACACTTTTGATTCTCAAATTTTTAACTACACAACCAGTAATGGTACAGTTTTTATTAGTTGTATTAAATATAATAGATTATTTGGTTAAACAGACATTACTGCGGGGGCCCAAGGTTGGACACATTTGTGTCTTGTGTCAGATACAAGCTACCGATGAAAATTTGATTAGATCCAGTATGAAATCATCCATTAATTAACCCATAAGTAAACATTTTTTGTGTCCAGTTGCTTCCACTTTATGCGTTATGTGGAAGTAATGCGTTAAGCTCATGACGATCAAAAAGTGTTCGGTGTCGATAACCGGCAACAAAACGTGTCGTAGGTACAGTTTGCCCAGCGCGTAGCGCCTTGACAGGCACAAGTTAAAAACAAAATAGCAATGAAACTCATTCATTAGGTACTCTAACGCCGATATTTTGAAATGAAATCGTTTATTTCAGACATTAGACCTTCACAGGCACTTTTTCTTGTCATTTACAATTTGTATATATGTATAAATAAAATAAACTACGTTATATACTACCACCATTTCGGACACAAGCAAAATGGCCACCGGTAAAAGAAATGGTGAGAGAAACCCGGTTACGGCCTTTTTTGTCATTTAGCAATTTTTTCTTTCACTCGTTTGTTACAATATATGAGTACATTTATAAGAATAAATAAAATACAGATCCAGGTACATACAGAAATCAAGCACTACACGCGGGAAGTCGATCCAAATAGCGCTATGTTCAAATGCTAAATATGTCGAATATGTAGATGTTAATAAAGCGAGCAGACCAGTCCTCCAAGATGACAACCACAACTGAGAGTTTTGTGAGAGGATGGTACTTCTTCAGCCAAGCTAGCAAGATCTCCCTTCAACCGATAATTAGAGCATACTCTGCCACGCTGCTCCAATGCGGATTGGCATATATGAATACTACCTAAAGATATACCCTGTATTACGCAACTCGGTTTCAAAGCCATTGTATCGAAGTCCATTGTGCTCAGTCGATGATCGTTCGAGTGTGATTTTAATGCGATAAACCTCCTTAAGGATTACCATTGATGCTTCGGAGATTGCCACCTTTGATGTAAATATGTACTTAAGAGGTATTAACGAAAAATATTTCTCGAGTTCAACTTCTGTATCACTAATAATTTTATACACAATTTTATTTAAAAATAATTATAGGTACATTCTTGTAAAATATTTCTCGAGATTGTATGAATAATAAAAGTATTTTTTTTTTATGACAAAAGAGGATTAAACGAGCTACTACGCCCTCGCTCGTGGGAAATAACGACAACTTTTTCTATTTGTTAGAATTTGATCTTGAACTTGTGAAAATCAATCAATGAGACTGACTGACAGAAAAAACAATTTATTTTGGTCTCTCTTTAATCTAAGTTGTTGATTGATTTTCCCTTGTTTGGCTCGCCATCTAATAAAAAACGTAATAACTAAATACCCTAAAAGATATTGAATGCACTTCTATAACATGAACCAATAATACATTTTAAAAAAATCGTCACATTAAATAAATAAAATCAGTCCAGTGAAATAATCCCAAAAAATTAGGTGAAATATTTAAAAGTAGAACGTGGAATAATCTATTATTTTATTGTCACCATTAACTACCTAGAAAGATACTCTTATCTTTAAAAAAAAAGTTAATCCCAAAAAGCATTCTCAAGCATCTTACGATTGTTGACAATCCTCTTTATTACAAAAAACACAAACACGGTTCTAATGTTACATAATAATAGCACCGAAAGTGTTTCTGGCAACACCGATGCGATCCGATAACGTAGAATGCAGAAGCCATCACTTTAAAAAAAGCAAAACCATTAACAACACTATTCTACTTTGGAAAATTAAAAAGAAAGATGTCATTGAATTCCCGCCAATTGTCCAAAAAGATAAAAGTTGTCATTGGATCCTGAATTTTTTGGGGTTCCTTTGGATACATAAACAAAATTCAAATTGTCATGATTCGAAAACTTGTCGCCAACACGGTAATTTTATTTTACTTAAAAGTAATATTAATTTTAATTCTTTCATTAATTACTTTATAAAGTAGTACCTACTAGCCGTTGCCCGCGATTTAACACACGAAATCCCGTTGTTTCCGTTACTCCTCCTGTGTGAATTCGGGCTATAAGCCTGTCAGTATACCAAATTTCAAGCCAAACTGTCCAGACGTTTTTGTGTGAAAGAGTAACCAACATTCATACATCCTCATTTATTAGTAATTACTTTACGTAGACAATGATTAATCAACGCCCAGCCCAACCCAAGCCCTTGAATCTACACTGCTGAAGATTTGTCGAGATTTTTGAAATTCCCACTGGATAGCAGCTTCATTTCGGTATTTTAAGTAAATGAAAATGTGAATGACTCAAATTTGCACATTCTAAATAATAACATACGGAACCTTATTTTTTTTCCTAGTTTAAAATACTAGTTTTATTTTTTTTAGTAGACAATTGTCGAATCGCGACATACGGCCAAGTGTTTTGTGCGTGTGCGACAGAGCGGGGCAGTGTTTTCGATTTATTTCAAAGTCGAGTGGATTTAAATAGACTATAGTAAATATTGTCACTTTTTCTGTGAAACATTTCACTTGATGAATTTTTGCACAATATTAAGATACATTTTATTGATAGACACATAGATAGAACAAATATGCTTTTCACTTCTCATGCTCAGAAAATGCTTATTTGCGCAGGATATAGGCTGCACAAAATCGAATTTTGTGCACAAGGGCAAAAACGTATCTACTCATAAATGTATCTATATTAAGGCAAAGGAAATGAGCTCAGAACACAGAAAGAAATGAGCCATACAGCCAAACACAATAAAAAGTTCAGAGATATAATTTTTTATTTTATAATATTTTACTTTAATTTATTTGCCTTATGTGTTTTTTAAGACATAAAATAAATAAATAAATATATAGGGACAATTCACACAGATTGAGCTAGCCCCAAAGTAAGTTCGAAACTTGTGTTATGGGATACTAACTCAACAATATTATATTTTATAACAAATACATATATAGATAAACATCCAAGACCCGAGGTCAATCAGAAAAAGTTCGTTTTTCATCATGACCCGACCGGGATTCGAACCCGGGACCTCCTGGGTGGCGGTCTGGCGTGGTAACCATTACGCCACGGAGGTCGTCAAAATAAAAGATATTAAAATTTAAATTAAAGTACGGTAGGTAATTTAATTAATTTAAGAAAATTATTATTACAAAATTAATTTAATAGTAGACTGTATAGGTCTGCAGCCCAAGCCTAATTTAAATGAAACGCGGCGGAAAGCAGGTCTTGTTTTTTCGTGCGTTTATTAATTTATTTTCTCGCAATCGAAGTGAAAAGCAGAGTTTATAACTCGTCCACAAAACCATTTTTAACCTCGACATTACTATCAGCCCTCGCCTTAAGTCTCGGATAGAAATTATTCGTTTTGTGCACTTGTTGTAAAATCTACTAATAAGTACAAAACATATTTTAAAAAAATACAGTAGGTGTAAACAGACAACTTAGTGTTTTGCAACAAGGAGGCACATCGAGTTGGGATGGCTGGCATGTGATAATTTTTTTTACCAAAATAATATTGCAAACGAGCTGTTACCCGCGACTTCGTCCGCGTGAAATGTTAAAATAAAGATAACTCCTTTTCCTGACATGCGATTTAAATGAAACAAAGCCTATATTCTGCCTCATCCCGAGCTCTATCTTCCTGTGAAAACAGCATTAATATCCGTTCAGTAACTTAGAAGATGTGTGCGTTCAAACAGACAGACAGACAGACAGACAAAAAAATAAAAATAAAATGTTTTTGCTTTTATTACCTTACTCTAACTGTTCCCTCTCTATTTTTGCCAAATATGTCCAATGTACAGACATATCGGGATCTACTGTTTTATTATATGTCGTTAAAAAATAATATAAAAACAAAAAGACATGCATCCACAAGCAAAGGTTGTTAAACATATTTTTTTCCATGAGATATTCTACTTTCGTTTAACTTTTACTTGAGACCATCAGAAAAAAACATTTTAATAGTAAAGTCTACTTAATTTCTAACCCCTTTCAATTATCGTGTGTGATTAAATTCTTTGCAATTCGAGATGCCCTCAATAAGTATCAAATTACTTAGCTAACGAGTCTATCCAGGTAGTAATTAGAAGAAACATTATCAGGTTTCGTAATAAAATAAAAAATAAAAATACATGTACAGAAAAAAAATTTTGTTTATCGCGAAAACTGAATAGGTAGTAATTGCCACTAATAAATATATGTAGTGTTTAAGTTTTTATTACTGCCAATCACTATTGCCTGTACGTATACGATCATTGTTAAAAAAAAGATCGAAGAATTAAAGTTGATTTCTCTAAAAGATATTTCACCAATCCTTACGCTTAATAAGAACGATAATAAAAAGACAGACTTTCTTCAAATACACATTTTTGTCAATTCTGTCGTTCTAAGCCACTTCTTTAACTCCACATTCTCTGTCTCATGCTATCTCTACTATCTTCTTTTGTTTGACAGTGACAGCTAAATATTAGATAATTTTAATGTGTCACTTGAGAAATGCGTTTCAGAAACTGGCTGAAAATAATTTAGTTTATTATAAAAAGAAAACAAGGTAACATTCCATTTTTAAACAATAGAAACATTTCTCACGATCATCGCAAATTAAAAAAAAGAATTTATAACAATGTAACATTTTTGTTGGCAATCCACTCAGCGCCACTCTAGGGTCGTCACGCGGTCGCCACGCGCGCCCCATTAACGATTTAATTAAATGTAATGCGCGCAACCCTGCGCGGGAGTTTGAAGATCAAACGTGTAGATAAGCCATACATTAAATTTAAATTAATTAAAGCGAATTTTTTGGACTTAATTAACTTAAAATTAATAGTCATTGTTTCGTTTGGTGTTAAAGAGAATTAATTTTTAAAATAAATTGTATGTCCTTAACTAAGATAACATAAATTTTTTTTTGCGTGTGATAGTTGCTTCTGTATTGGAGTTGGCTATACTAGCATATAATCAATGAACTTTGAATCAAAATTTAAACCAACCATAAAAAATCTGTTGCCATAATAAAGTATACGGTGAGAGGCACAAAAACATATTAAAGTTGGTGACATATTAAATTATGGCTGTCTGCCACTGTCCAATTAAATAAGTAACACAAGATAGCTGAAATATAACTCATTTTTACATGAAACGACTGCCAACCTCTACAACGCAGAAGAGAAACCAAAGTTATATTAAAAAAATAGGTCACTAATATCGACATAAAATTTCTTGCATATTGCATGCAAGACATGTCACACATGCGGACTTGCGGACAACCCAACAAAAATTAAATCTTGTCTATGTGTATTATAAACTCTACCGTTGAAGTACAGCCGCGTGCAGCATCGATAACCACTACGATCCCACAAACAATAACCCACTCAATCACGCTGTTTTGATCTTATTCTGTTTTGATTTAAAGGTTAATTTCGAATAACAATAATAGCGTATGCTTTTAGACATTTTGTAATTTGTTTGTTAGCGATTTGTTAAAAAATCAGTGTGCTTAGCGAGTTTTTTTTTAGGCCAAATTAGAAGTAATTAATAATAAATAACGTTTATAAGCCGACCAAATTGAAAAATGTTTCTTATATGCGTGTTACAGTCACATAACGAAATTAGCCGGGTTGCTCACAACAAGTACGGAACTATTACCCGTTCGCAACAAGTTTGCCGATACCTCCCGTCGCGCACACCTCAAGGCAGATCCGCAGTTGCTTAGCATATCGGATCTGCATTGAGGTGCGGTGGGGTGTGCGCGGCGGGAGGTAACTGCAAACTTGAGGCGAACGGCGAGCGAAAGAATGGTGACGATAATATTGTCGTGCGTGCCATCTAATTCTATACATTGTCTAAGAACGTGTCTCCACCCGGCACGGCGATTTCATAGCGGCGATTTTCGTTCAGACTCGTCGCAATTCAGAGATGGTAACTAAGACACATAAATTTTGATATGTACGCGTCTTATAAATTTCACAACATGAGAGTTGTTCTCTATTTGGTCGATTTGCTTACGTCGATAAGGATAACCCTTTCGTATCACATGGTCCATTCTATCATAATGTCCACCGTAGCGTTACGTCCACAGTATCAAAATACCTACTTTAAAAAGTCCACCTCATCGAATCAACCGCGAACAAAAAACTCGCACTAAGTAGATACTCAGTTTTATTTTTGATAAACAAACGGTAATGATTCTACGCTGCTTTAAGCCGATATTCTGTGAGAGGGTGATACTTCCCCTATCGAGCTAGCCCTTCCTTTAACTCTACCATCCTAATCCTAACTAATATTATAAATGAGAAAGTGAGTTTGTTTGTTTGTTATTCCTTCACGGCTTGACTAAGCAGCCGATCTTTATGAAAATTTGTACACATATTGTCAGGGGTACAGAGCCCAACATAGGCTACTTTTTATCCCGTGAAAGTATGTCATTCCAATGAGAAAATGTTTTTACTACTATAGATGGCGCTGCAATTTGCAATTGCCGATGGCGCCACAAGTCGCGCTATGGGTTTTGTTGTCACCATAAAATTTAACGCGAGCGAAGCCGCGGGGAAAAGCTTCTAATATATTAATTTTCATTATCGAAATAGATATGTACATAGAGTTTAATAAGCTGTTTAAAATTATAATTGAATAATTCAAAGTTCCCAAATCGTAAAACACCGAGCAGACAAGCGCAGTCGGTCTGAAGGTAATAAACTACTTTTATTATGACGATACATTTTGTGGGGTTACGATTGGCTCAATTCCTAAAGAGATTGCTCTTTGTTTTGAAATGAAATAGAAAAAAAGCAATTTTTTTTGGGAAATATGAAAAATTTGACTTTCCAAGTGAGATTTGAAAGATGGAGATGGTCAGACATAGCTTAGTGGTCTTATTTTATGACATAAGTACTTTACCGTAAAAAATAGTAGCCTTCAGTACCACGTGGTCCAGTCTATCATAATAGAACCTATTCCATCTAATATTTTTTATTTATTTTGTTAGTTCTAAAGACTTTTTCCTTGGAAGCTTCACTGCTAATAAAATTGTTAATTCTGGCTATTACGGGCGACACATCAATGTATTTTTACAGAATATAGTGTAAAAAATTATAGAGTTACAATTTGTTATGAAAATATAGTGTAAGATTTGTGCGTTGAAGAAAAGCATAAACATTGTTAAGTGTACATTTTCTTGGTTTGTTAATATTTTGTCACTGCTCTGAAATAATCTCCTAGAGTCATTTCCAAAATAAAAAAAGAAAGTAATATTGATGCTTATAAAAAATTCAAATTTAGAATATTATTTAAAAATGTCTACACTTTGCCAGCACGTAATAAACAGGGAATGATATAAATAAATTCTGTGCTAACTGGATAGCGAGACAGTGAAAGTTAATTTGAAAATGGAATAAACAGCAACAACCAATGGTGTGAGGCCCCGGGGGGCGCCGGCCAATCACAGAGCTGATATTTTCGCGCGCTGAATTTTTATTAGCCAAGATAATAACGCGCCATTTTGTGACAGCTTCCCTTTTTAGGATACCGTATGATAGAATTTAGAAATTAGAAAAAAAAACATACA